>SJXQ01007810.1:1671510-1809129 GCA_006408695.1 Aepyceros melampus
TCTGGGCGGGGGGTGGGGTGGGGTGGGGGGGTGGTGCCTTGTCTCCATGAAGTGAAGAGCCCGGGTTGGAGACCCAAATACACTTCAGGATCCAGAAGGCCATGATAACACCTACAGTCAGAGAACAGCACACACCTGCTCAACCTTTTCCCGCCTATTTAATTGTTAAAACCAGCATTTTCTAAAATCATAGGATCCTTTAAAAAATATAAAGCAGGAACTTTTCTGGTAGTCCAGTGGATAGGACTCCCAGCTTCCCCTGAGGAGGGGGAGGGTGGTGGCGGGAGTTCCAACCCTGGTCCAGGAACTAAGATCCTGCAGGCTGTAGGAGTTGCCATCTAGCTCGCTGGCTGAATCTAGCCCTGACATGTTCTGTTTGTTTAGAGGAGCATTTTTAAAAACTTTGAATTGGTTGCCAATATTCTAAAAAAAAAAGAAATCAGGTAATTTCACCTAAAATCCAGAGTACTAACTTTTCTTGAAAACACTTGCATCTGGTAACTTCGGGACCTCATTCCCACAAGGCCACAGTTGCTGGGTCATCATGAGGAGGGAGGCACTCTCTCCAGGTTGCCAGAGTCCCCAAGGTTCACCTTGTCCCCAGGACTTACTGTGTCCCCTCCCCACTGAGCATCAGTGGCCGTTTATCCTCACACCTGTGCTATTTTTTCTTATAGGGAAGACTATTAAGAAACATATTTATGCTCAAACTGCTATTGAGATTATTCTTTTATTCAGCCTGATTCACTCTGCTACACACCTGGTCCCTGCTGCATATAAGCTGGCAAGCCCTGATATAACCTCTATTCATGTTGCACAGAACCAGATGAAGGAAAAAAGACTGCAGGCTGCAAACCCCACAACTGCTCCCACCTCCATACATTGGTGTAGAAATGCCAGAACCCACAGTACTGTAGAAAGCCTTGGGCTGGGGCATTTCCCATTAAGTCTGCTCCCCTTCCCCAGAACCTCAAGACAACCTGCAGAAAACACAACTGGAATGAAACTAATACGAAGAAAGCGTCATCTTTTGAAATGATGCTATAAGTAGCTAACAAAAAAATAGTTGTTTAGTCAGGACTTCCCTGGTGGTCCAGTGGCTAACTTCCACTGCAGGATTCCATCTGTTTCATGCAGGTAAGATACTGCACACCACAGACCTTGACACACACACACACACACACACACACAAAAGAACAGGTATTTACAAAGAGGTGCATCTTGAGAAGAGCCCACTCAAGGGTATTCTGGGTGTAAAAACATCCAAGGAGTCTTGCCCGTGACCTCTTCTATTCCCATACCCTGAGTAAAATCTCCTCACAGTCACTCTCTTCCTTTGGGCTGATTCTGTGCTTGCCATTCAGCCTCCTGTTACAAGCTCCATTAGGGAAACGTACATCTTGGGAAGCAGGTGTGAATACTCTGGTCACAGGACAGCCACGTGCTCACTTGGAGATCAGTCTTCTGGAACTCAGGCTTGAATCCCCCAGAACCGGAATTAATAAAACTGAGCTTCTCATTGTGCAAAGCTCAGGACCAGCATATTGACAAACGGCATCTCATGAAGCAACAGGCTCCCTGGCCAGTCAGCCACCTTTCACTGCTATGGCGAGGGGGATCTGTTCAGTCCCAGGGGCTCCAGGGTCTGCAGTTGGAGACCAGCGGGTCTAAATTTCCTGGGCTGCAGGAGGTTTCTTGGTTCACTTGCTCCTGAGCTTTCACTGTTCCCGGGAGATGTTACTGGTTTCTGTGCATTAGTTCCTCACGCCATACCTGACACAGAGGAGCATTCTGTAAACGTTTATGGAAAGAATTTTAGATAGAAACATATTAGCAGAAGCCAGAGGACCCCACCACTGCAACAATGGCCTGAGGCCATTCTTGCTTTGCTTGAGGGGCTATGCTCCTCTCTCGGATTCTACGATCCAGCTTACTGTACTGACTGTGGCAGAGGGCAGAGCAAGAAGTGAGAACAGAGCTGCCGCTGGGCCCGTCTAAAGCGGGGCCCTGAACTGAAAGGGCAGCATTGTCCCAGCAGGCATCTGCAGCTTCCTGGTCATGAGAAACCCCCCTGGGCTCCCTGGATACCTGGGAGAGGGAAAGGAGCGAGGGAAGAAGGAAGAAGCATGTTCATCAGCTCGGTTTTCCTCTGAGGCAGCAGGTGTCGGGTTAGAGCAGGGCATCCTGCCTACTCAGAGGAGACAGGCAGTGGGGGGCCAACACCAGGGAGCATGTGCATGGGGTCAGCCCTGCCCATAATGGTGAAAAATGCTATGTGCCCTTTACCTTTCAGTCTAGCGGGGTGTCCTGCCAGCCCCCCACAAGTGGTGAGTAAATGGAGAGGACGCAGCAGATACCCCCTCACCTGGATCTCAGGGGAAAGCCGCACCAATAGACCAGTTCCCACGATGATGCCTGGGACTCCTACAGTGCTAAGTGCTGCTTCTGCGTTTTTCAGAAAGGATGTTATAATGAACCCCTATGCCCACCACCTTGACTTAACGTTATTTTTCACTCTGTCATAATTACTTCTTTTTAATAAAAATTCTAGACATCTGGAATATGAAGCTTTAAAAAATAAGGACACAGTTAAAATAGTGTTTTATATCATGTGACTTTTACCACAGTAAAAAACATTTAAAGGACATTGTTCTCGCATAACCATAATACCATTATCATACCTAACAAAATGAACACTCAGTCCATATTCAGATCTCCCCAACTATCTCAAGAATAAATTTGTATGGTTGGTTTGTTGGCAGCAAAGCTTTTAAAACAGTGTTCCCAGCAGCCTCAGGCTTCTGCACAAATGTCTCAGGGAGCGGCAAGGGTGAGCTGAGGGGGAAAGACACCTCCACCCTGCTTCAGCCAGAGCAGGTTTATTATTAGGAACAAAAGAGTTTTCTGTTGAGAAAAAAATTAAATTTGAAAATCATTTCCACAAAGCATTACTTCTCTCAGACTTTTAAAGAAAATGTCTAGCGTATCCCTTCTGCCTCAGACATTAAAGAGTCTGCTTACAGTGCAGGAGACTTGGGTTCGATCCCTAGGTCAGGAAGATTCTCTGAGAAGGAAATGGTTACCCACACCAGTATCTTGCCTAGGAAATCCCATGGACAGAGGAGCTCATGGCTACAGTCCATGGCGCTGCAAGAGCCAGACGTGACTAAGCCACTAACTCTCTTTCCAGTGCTGTAACTACCTTAAATCAAGGGTATAAGTTCCTCGTGGTGGTGTAGTGGGAGCTCAGGGTGCAGGCAGGGAGATTTGGCTGAGTCCAATGGCTGTAAAATGAGAGCTTTCAGTCGCTCTGGGCATGACCCGGGACTCACAGAGCAGATCTAGCCGGTGCCTAGAGTACTCTGGATCCACATGGTAGTTTTCCCCAGGGTGCGAATGCATCTAATACTTTGCCCTTTCCCTGTCTAGATCTCATTCTATGAATCTCACCTAGTTCTTGCTCCCTTGTAGGGCAACTTGGCATACTCAGGCCAAAGAACTTTGAAACCCTTCCTGCTCAGTTTCCACTTTCAACTTTCTTAGGTCCTCTCTAGAGAACCTGATCTGTAGGAATGGTCTTCCAAATTTACATTACGGTTTGGCATTACCAAAGCCAGGTTATAGACAAGTATCGATAACATAGACCTATCCGTTGCAAGGGCTTCCCAGGTGGCACTGGTGTAATAGAACCCATCTGCCAATACAGGAGATGTAAGAGACTTGATCTCTGGGTTGAGAAGATCCTGTGTTGGGAAGATCTCCTGAAGAAGGGGATGGCCGCCACTCCAGCATTCTTGCCTGGGAAATCCAATGAACAGAGGCCTGGCAGGCTACGTACGGTCCATAGCGTTGCAAAGAGTCAGACACTGAAGTGGCTGAGCACGCATGCACGCATCCATTGCAAAGCATTGATACCGAATCACAGGTACAACACATAAGCGATCTGACCCAGCAAGGGGATGCAGCTGTTGCTGTAGCAGTCTCAAGACAAACCTGGATAATGAAGAGTAGTCAGAGATTCTAGTAAATGGTCATCTTTTCAGGGAATCTCAATAATGACAGCTTTCAATAACAAACAACTCAAGACCTTCTCTTTTCTCAGGACATATGCCCAGATTAACCTGTCAAAATTCTCAATTTGCTTTTGAGATTCTTGAAATTATATTTCAAATGATGATAGTTTCCTACCAGATCTGTTCAACTGCAGAACTGTAAGCTCCATAAAGATGGTGACAATAGAGATTTCCCTGGTGGTCTGCTGGTTGGGGCTGCTAAGTCGCTTCAATCGTGTCCAACTCTGTGCGACCACATAGACGGCAGCTCACCAGGCTCCCCCGTCCCTGGGATTCTCCAGGCAAGAACACTGGAGTGGGTTGCCATTTCCTTCTCCAATGTATGAAAGTAAAAAGTGAAAGTGAAGTTGCTCAGTTGTGTCCGACTAGTAGCGACCCCATGGACTGCAGCCTACCAGGCTCCTCTGTCCATGGGATTTTCCAGGCAAGAGTACTGGAGTGGGGTGCCATTGCCTTCTCCGGTCTGGTGGTTAGGACATGGGTTTAATCTCAGTCCAGGAAGATCCCACGTGCTTCAGGGCAACTAAACCTCCACACCACAACTACTGAGCCTTGTGCAGCAACTGCTGAAGCTCCCAAATCTAGAACCCAGGCTCCGCAACAAGAAAAGTCACAGCAACGAGAAGCCTGCACACCACAACCAGAGACTAGCTCCCATTTGCTGCAGCTAGACAAACGTTTATCCGTTCATACATAGACTATACACAAATAGTTTGGGCAGAGGAAAAATCTGGGAATATATGAATTGAGTCACCCTTTCCCAACACCAATATTTTTATTAATTACTTAAATAACACACAAAAGTATGCTCTCTGCTAACAAAACAGTAAACGCCTGAAAGATTGTGACCATATCTTATATTCTTTTGCCATTCCCTCATTAGTTCAAATTTGGATGTGTAACTTACTAAGGTTTGAAAAGTTGAGTTGTGTGGAATTTTCAGTAAACATGAAAAGCTATAAATTGATAGTAAAATTAACACAGAGAAATCTTAAAAACACTAAGAATTCTCACCCTCCTTTATAACTCATTGCAAAGTTACCTCCTCCAGGCTGCCTTCCTTCACTTACCCAGGCAGGCTTAGTTCCTGTCTTCTCTCTGAGTCCACCTGCTTGGTGAAGACCTCTGTAGATGAAAATATAGCACAGTTACTATAATGATCCGTTTACTTAAGTTTCCCCCAAGACAAGCTGCTAGGTGTTTGAGGGGAGAGGTGGGGTCCCCAGGCTGCCATGGAGACAGCTCCCCCTTATGTCTTGGATGGAGGGTTAATAAAGGACACACGGGCCTAGCAGGCTTTTGTTCTGATCAGATGGCAGGCATGCGCAGAAACATTTGCAGGATCACTGCTCCGTGTAAATATATGACAGTCCTCTCTACTCTCTTTTCCTAAGAAGGTAAGAATGAAATGTTCTGGGAGGAGGAGAAAGGGAAAGGCAGTAGTCAAAGGTTACTAAGCTTCATTTGTGTTAAGATAAGATAAGTAAGCCCTAGAGACACACTGGGCAGCATAGGGCCTGTAGTGAACAGTGCTGAGCTTACACATTTGCCAAGAGGGTAGATTTTGCCTTAAGGGTTCTTAAAACACACTCAAACAAATAATAGATAAGAAGTGCAGAAGGAAACTTTTGAAGAGATGAACATGACGTGGGGTGTACTGATGGTTTCATGGTTTTAAACAGCTATCTGCAAGCTTATTAAGTTGTGTTCTTAAATACGTACAGCTTTTTGTATGTCAATTGAGAGGAAGATTGTCTAACCAGACACTGAAGATTTGGGGGTTGGACTCATCCAGGAGACTAGGAGAGGGTTCACTCCATGTCATCCAAAATGAGGACGAGAGGAGCAGCCGGCAATGCTGGCCGTGAGAAGGGGCAACGTCTCAGAGGACTCCACTAGTAGGGCCGAGGAAAAATTTCATCTGAGAGTGTGGGCACTGAGACAGAGGGCTCTGGCAGCCACAGAGGGTGTAGCTGACAGGCCCCAGTGAAGGAGGTTATGGCTGTGAGCTGAGGGTGGCAGGAATCTAATCTCAGGAGCTGGCAGTCAGAGACCACCAACAGTGACCCAGAGGATCAGGAGAAATGAAGGAGGACCCTGATTCCTGGAACTTCATTACCAGACAGTTAACCAAGGCAGGAATTCAACCTGGAGGGACAAGGAGGGTTCCAGACATTGAAACTGGATAGAAGGACATTATGTTATGGAGGTTGGAGTGTGCAGCCTCAGAGTCCCATGCACAAGGCTCAAGCCTCTGCCAAGAGACCCAACAAATTACTTAACCATTCTAGGTCCCAATCCATATCTGATAGGGTGAGACTATTAGATGAAGCTACTGAAAGGAATAAATAGAATTATGCTCAAGCAGGGCTTAGGACAGTGCCTAGAGCATAGCAGGTGCTAAAATAGTGATTACAATAGTTATGGTAATTCTGAAGGTTAATAGGAGTTCATGGTGTAGTAGTAGAATAATAGTGGTGATACTGGTAACAATAGTGAGTAACTAGGTAAGAGACCATGGCATCCAGTCCCATCACTTCATGGCAAATAGAAGGGAAAAAAGTGGAAATGGGAACAGATTTTATTTTCTTGGGCTCCAAAATCACTGAGGACAATGATTGCAATCATGAAAGTAAAAGACACTTGCTCTGTGGAAGGAAGGTGAGGACAAGCCTAGCTGTGCTGCGCTAGTCGCTCAGTCATGTCCAGCTCTGCGATCGCTTGGACTGTAGCCTTCCAGGCTGCTCTGTCTCCAGGCAAGAATACTGGAGTGGGTTATCATGCCCTCCTCCCGGGGATCTTCCCAACCCAGGGATCGAACCCAGGTCTCCCGCATTGTGGGCAGATTCATTAACATCTGAGCTACCAGGGAAGCCTAAGAACATTGGAGTGGGTAGCCTATCCCTTCGCCAGGGGATCTTGCCAACCCAGGAACTGAACCGGGTCTCCTGCACTGCAGGTGGATTCTTTACCAGCTGAGCTACCAGGGAAGCCCTGACAAACCGAGACAGCAAAAATCAGACATCACTTTGCCAGTAAAGGTCCATATGGTAAAGGTCCATATGGTCAAAGCTACGGTTTTCCCTGATGGCTCAGAGGTTAAAGCGTCTGCCTCCAATGCGGGAGACCCGGGTTCGATTCCTGGCTCGGGAAGATCCCCTGGAGAAGGAAATGGCAACCCACTCCAGTATTCTTGCTTGGAGAATCTCATGGACTGAGGAGCCTGGTGGGCTGCAGTCCATGGGGTCACAAAGAGTCGGACACGACTGAGTGACTTTACTTATTCCTTCCTTATGATTTTTCCAGTAGTCATGTATGCATACATGTGAGAGTTGGACCAAAAAGAAAGCTATGGGGCCAAGAACAAATAACTCCCGTGACAGAGTGCAGGCAGAGACAAAACTGTAAGGTCGACCCCGGGGGCCATGATGGGCCGCCCCTTCTCTCCCCCTCCAGCGGAGGAGGTCTCTAACGGAAGGAGCCTCCCAGATCCGGGGGACCGATGACAGCACACTTCACCAGCTAAAGCCGCCCCACCCCAGCCACGTAGAAGGACCTGTCAGCCTGAGACGCCTCAGCCTGGCGACCTATCCAAACCCCCGTCCATCTAGCCTGACCATCCCCCGCAACCAACTTATAAAAACCACCCCCAGCAGGGCCCAGGCACGGACTTCCTCGACCTGCCTCCTTCCGGTCGGAACCCCGCCTAGGAGTGCTTCGCCATTAAAGCCTGTTAGACACTCTTTTGGGGTCCTGGTCGTCTTTTACCTAACAAAAACAAATGCACGCAAGCCTGGCGATGCAGAGGCGGATATGGGGAGCCGAAGCAAGTCCACACTAGCCCGGCGTCGCAGAGTCCAGCCCGGGGAGCGGAAACACGTGCAGGACAAGCCTCAAGGCGCAGAGGCGGAGCTCGGGAACTGAGTCAAGTGCACACAGCCCTGCGACCAGAGGGTGAGCGGAGGGGCTGAGGGAGCCCACACAAGTCGCCGCGACACAGAAGGGCCCACACAGGCACCTGTCTAGCAAGTTTCAGCCAGCAGCACAGGGCGGGACAGGGGAACAGAAGCACCAGCAATGATCCCAGGGACGCGTAGGGGACCGCGGCACCGCATTATGCTGAGAGACACTTTGAAGCAGCTGCGAAAATAGACGCGCCTAACACTGCGAAAGCTAGAATGACTGCCCAAAGGCATACTGAACCCATGGACACTCCAAAACCTACCACTGGATGCTGCAACTGCCCTTTAGAGACTTCAGATCCAGCTCCACCAACCAGGCAAACATCACAGGACACTAACCCAACCCCATCCACAGAGGCAGACTCCATAACCAGGAAATAGACAGGGAAACAGTGGAAACAGTGTCAGACTTTATTTTTCTGGGCTCCAAAATCACTGCAGATGGTGACTGCAGCCATGAAATTAAAAGACGCTTACTCCTTGGAAGAAAAGTTATGACCAACCTAGATAGTATATTCAAAAGCAGAGATATTACTTTGCCGACTAAGGTCCATCTAGTCAAGGCTATGGTTTTTCCTGTGGTCATGTATGGATGTGAGAGTTGGACTGTGAAGAAGGCTGAGCACCGAAGAATTGATGCTTTTGAACTGTGGTGTTGGAGAAGACTCTTGAGAGTCCCTTGGACTGCAAGGAGATCCAACCAGTCCATTCTGAAGGAGATCGGCCCTGGGATTTCTTTGGAAGGAATGATGCTGAAGCTGAAACTCCAGTACTTTGGCCACCTCATGCAAAGAGTTGACTCATTGGAAAAGACTGTGATGCTGGGAGGAATTGGAGGCAGGAGGAGAAGGGGATGACAGAGGATGAGATGGCTGGATGGCATCTCTGATTCCATGGGCGTGGGTCTGGGTGAACTCCGGGAGTTGGTGATGGACAGGGAGGCCTGGCGTGCTGCGATTCATGGGGTCGCAAAGAGTCAGACAGGACTGAGCGACTGAACTGATCTGATGACCTTGAAAACCCTTTTTAATTTTTTTTTCCTTTTTCTTTTCTTTTTCTCTTAAAATCACACTGTTTATTCCCCCAACATATCTCCACCTTCACACTAGCATTTAGCAGTGCTGTGGAGTTTTTCTCTTTGGGTATTTTTTTTTTAATCATTTAAGATTCTTTCTTCTTATAAATCACACTGTTTAGTCCCCAACATATTTCCACCATCACATTAGCCTTTTGCAGTGCTGTGGAGTTTTCTTCTTTGTGTTTCTTGTAAAAAAAAAGGGGGGGGGCCAAGAAAAAAAATCATTTTAGTGTTTTTTTTCTCCTCACTTTTTTTTTCTTTCTTGATGAGTTTTTTGGATTTCATTTTGGATATAGTCAACTGCTTTTCCTACTGTTCTTTACCGGCTGTAGCTATTCCTGAATATATATAAATCTTTTCCACACACGTCTATTCATCTTTGCTTTTCAATTTTTTATTTTCTCTCTCTGTTTTTATTTTTTAAATTCTTTTCTCCACCCCTTTCTTTTCTCTTTTCCCTCCCTTCTCCTGTTTCTTTGTTCTCTCTCTTTTTTATTTTCCCTTTCTTCTTTTACTCTTTCTTCTTTCACCAAGTAAGTTAAATGGTTGAGCTCTCTATGCTATATTCCCCAGTTGGCCTTCCACTCATGCTAAGATTTCCAGACTGAGCATTAGCTAATTCTTATGTCAATTGGTTGATATCACCTCTGGTTTCCCTTGCTCACCAAGTCAATCTCCTGTACTCTTTTCTTTAGAACACTTTGGTTATAACTGTATGTATGGATGTGTGTGTGTGTATGTATGGAAGTGAGTGTGTATATGTCCCAGTATTTCTGTAATTGCCTACTTGATCTCCCGCTAGAACACAGGCACATCACCCCCAACAAGAAATCAACACAAACCACCCAGCCAACATTTCCCTCCAAGAGCAAAAATCAAAAGGAAGAGGTAATATAATCCTAAAGTCTGGGAAAAAGAGACCTCAAGTGGAGAAATTTAGCAAAAAGAAAACAAATATGAAAAGACAGAGAAATACAACACAAATGAAAAAGCAAGGTAGAAACTCACAAGACCAAATAAATGAAGAGGAAATAACCAATCTCCCTGAAAGAGAATTCAGAATAATGATAGTGAAGATGCTCCAAAGATTTGAAAATAGAATGGAGAAATGCAAGAAGCATTTAACACAGTTAATACAATCACCAAGGGTGTAGCAAAAATAAAGAATAAGAAAACAGAGATGAATAACACAATTACTGAAATTAAAAGTACTCTAGAAGGAACCAATAGCAGAATAACTGAGACAGAGGAATGGATAAGTGAGCTGGAGGATAGAATGGTGGAAATAACTGCTAAAGAGCAGAATAAAGGGAAAGGAATGAAAAGAATTGAGGAAAGCCTCAGAGACCTTTGGGACAATATTAAACACACCAGTATTTGAGTTATAGGGGTCCCAGAGGAAGAAGAAAATAAGAAAGCATATAAGAAAAATTTTGAAGAAATTATAGTTGAAAACTTCCCCAACATGGGAAAGGAAATAGTCAGTCAAGCCCAAGAAGAACAGAAAGTCCACTACAGGTTAAATCCAAGGAGAAATGCATCAAGACACATATTAATCAAGCTAACAGAGATTAAGCGCAAAGAAAGAATATTAAAAGCAGCAAGGGAAAAGCAACAAGAAACATACAAGGGAAAACCCATACAATTAACAGTAGACCTTTCAGCAGAAACTCTACAGGCCAGAAGAGAATGGCAGGATGTATTTAAAGTACTGAAAGAGAATATCCTACAACCATGATTACTATACCTAGCAAAGATCTCATTCAGAATTGATGGAGAAATCAAAAGCTTTATGGACAAGCAGAAATTAAGAGAATTCAGCACCACAAAACCAGCCTTGCAACAAATACGAAAGGGACTTACATAGCCAGTAGACATAAGAGAAAGGAAAGACCTACAAAAACAAACCCAAAACAATCAAGAAAATGCCAATAGGAGCATATATATCAATAATTACCTTAAATGTAAATGGATAAATGCACCCACCAAAACATACAGACTGACTGAATGGATACAAAAACAAGGCCCATATATATGCCGCCTACAGGAGACCCACTTTAGACCTAGAGACACATACAGACTGAAAGTAAAAGGATGGGAAAAAGATATTCCATGGGAATGGAAACCAAAGAAAGCTGGAGTGGCAATCTTATTTCAGGCAAAATAGATTTAAAATAAAGAATATCATATAAGATATAAAGAAGGACATGACATAATGATCAAGGGATCAATCCAAGAAGAAGAAATAACGATTGTAAATGTCTATGCACCCAACATAGGAGCACTTTAATACATAAGGTGAACACTAACAGACACAAGAGGAGAAATTGACAGCAACACAATAATAGAAGGGGACTTTAACACCCCACTGTCATCAATGGACAGATCATCAAAACAGAGAATCAATAAGGAAACACAAACCTTAAATGAGACACTAGACCAAATGGACCTAATTGATATCTTCAGGACTTTCCATCCAAATGCAGAAGAATACATTTTCTTCTCAAGTGCACATGGAATATTCTCCAGGATAGACCACATCTTGGGCCACAAATCAGCTCTCAGTAAATTTAAGAAAATTGAAATTGCATCAGGTAACTTCTCTGACCACAACACTATAAGACTAGATATCAACTGCAGGAATAAAACAGTAAATACACAAACTCAGGGAGATTAACCAATACATTACTATATAACAAAGAGGTAGCTGAAGAAATAAAAAGAGAAATCAAAAGATTCCTAGAAACAAATGACAGTGAAAACGCAATGACCCAAATCCTATGGGACTCATCAAAGGCAGTTCTAAGAGGGAAGTTTATAGTGATGCAACCATAGCTCAAGAAGCAAGTAAAGCATCTAACAGACAGCCTAACTCTACATCTAAAGCAGCTGGAAAAAGAAGAACAAAAAGCCCCCGAAGTCAGCAGAAGGAAGGAAATCATAAAACCAGAGCAGAAATAAATGAAAAAGAAGTGAAGGAAACAATAGCAAAGATAATAAAACTAAAAGCTGGCTCTTTGAGAAGATTAACAAAATTGACAAACTACTAGCCAGACTCATCAAGAAAAAAAGGGAAAAAAATCAAATCAATAAAATTAGAAATGAAAAAGGAGAGGTTATGACAGACAACACAGAAATACAAAGGATCATGAAGAATATTATGAGCAACTATATGCTAATATGTTTAATATGGATCACAATAAACTGTGGAAAATTCTGAAAGAGATGGGAATACCAGACCACCTGACCTGCCTCCTGAGAAATCTGTATGCGGGTCAGGAAGCAACAGTTAGAACTGGAAATGGAACAATAGACTGGTTCCAAATTGGGAAAGGAGTACATCAAGTCTGTATATTGTTACCCTACTTATTTAACTTATATGCAGAGTACATCATGAGAAATGCTGGGCTGGAGGAAACACAGGATGGAATCAAGATTGCCGGGAGAAATATCAATAACCTCAGATATGCAGATGACACTACCCTTATGGCAGAAAGTGAAGAAAAACTAAAGAGCCTCTTGATAAAAGTGAAAGAGGAGAGTGAAAAAATTGGCTTAAAGCTCAACATTCAGAAAACTAATGTCATCTGGTCCCATCACTTCATGCCAAATAGATGGGGAAACAGTGGCTGACTTTATTTTGGGGAGCTCCAAAATCACTGCAGATGGTGATTGCAGCCATGAAATTAGAAGACACTTACTCCTTGGAAGGAAAGTTATGACCAACCTAGATAGCATATTAAAAAGCAGAGACATTACTTTGCCAACAATGGTCAGTCTAGTCAAGGCTACTGTTTTTCTAGTAGTTATGTATGGATGTGAGAGTTGGACTATAAAGAAAGCTGAGCACTGAAGAATTGATGCTTTTGAACTGTGGTGTTGGAGAAGACTCTTGAGAGTCCCTTGGACTGCAGGGAGATCCAACCAGTCCATCCTAAAGGAGATCAGTCCTGGATGTTCATTGGAAGGACTGATGGTAAAGCTGAAACTCCAATACTTTGGCCACCTGTTGTGAAGAGCTGACTCATTTGAAAAGACCCTGATGCTGGGAAAGATTGAAGGCGGGAGAGAAGGGGACAACAGAGGATAAGATGGTTGGATGACATCACCTACTCAATGGACATGAATTTGGGTAGGCTCCAGGAGTTGGTGATGGACAGGGAGGCCTGGCATCTGCAGTTCATGGGGTCACAAAGAGTCGGACACGACTGAGTGACTGAACTGAACTGATATGCTAATAAAATGGACAACCTAGAGGAAATGGACAGATACTTAGAAAAGATCAGCCTCCCAAGACTGAAGCAGGAAGAAACAGAAATTATGAACAACCCAATTACAAACACTGAAATTGAAGCAGTGATAAAAAAAAATCTCTCCGAAAACAAATGCCCGGGGCCAGATGGCTTCACAGGGGAATTCTATCAAACATTGAAAGAAGAGCTAATGCCTATTTTTCTGAAACTCTTCCAAAATACTGCAGAGGAAGGAACACTTCCAAACTCATTCTCATTCTATGAGGCCACAATCACCCAAAACCAGGAAAAGACAACACGAAAAAAGAAAATTACAGGCCAATATCACTGATGAACATAGATGTAAAAATCCTCAACAAAATTCTAGCAAACCAAATTCAACAACACATTAAAAAGCTCATACACCATGATCAAGTCAGGTTTATTCCAGGGATGCAAGGATTCTCCAATATATGCAAATGAATCAACATGATACACCATATCAACAAATTGAAATATAAAAGCCATATGATCCTCTCAATCAGTTCAGTTCAGTCGCTCAGTCATGTCTGACTCTTTGTGACCCCATGAATCAGAGCACACCAGGCCTCCCTGTCCATCACCAACTCCCAGAGTTCATTCAAACTCAGGTCCATTGAGTCAGTGATGCCATCCAGCCATCTCATCCTCTGTTGTCCCCTTCTCTCCCGCCTTCAATCTTTCCCAGCATCAGGGTCTTTTCAAATGAGTCAGCTCTTCACAACAGGTGGCCAAAGTATTGGAGTTTCAGCTTTACCATCAGTCCTTCCAATGAACACCCAGGGCCGATCTCCTTCAGAATAGACTGGTTGGATCTCCTTGTGCTCCAAGGGACTCTCAAGAATCTTCTCCAGCACCATAGTTCAGAAACATCAATTCTTCGGGGCTTAGCTTTCTTCACAGTCCAACTCTCACATCCATACAGATTACTGGAAAAACCACAGCCTTGACTAGATGGACCTTTGTTGGCAAAGTAATATCTCTGCTTTTTAATATGCTATCTAAGTTGGTCATAACTTTCCTTCCAAGGAGTAAGTGTCTTCTAATTTCATGGCTGCAATCACCATCTGCAGTGATTTTGGAGCCCCCCAAAATAAAATCTGACACTGTTTCCACTGTTTCCCCATCTATTTCCTATGAAGTGATGGGACCAGATGCCATGATCTTCGTTTTCTGAATGTTGAGCTTTAAGCCAACTTTTTCACTCTCCTCTTTCACTTTCATCAAGAGGTTTTTAGTTCCTCTTCACTTTCTGCCATAAGGGTGGTGTCATCTGCATATCTGAGGTTATTGATATTTCTCCCGGCAATCTTGATCCTCTCAATAGATGCAGAAAAAGCCTTTGACAAATTCAGCATCCATTTATGATAAAAATGCTTCAAAAAATAGGCATAGAAGAAACTTACCACAACATAGTAAAGGCTATATATGAAAAGCCCACTGCAAACATTATTCTCAATGGTGAAAAACTAAAAGCTTTCCCTCTAAGATTAGATACAAGACAAGGGTGTCCAGTCTTACCACTGTTATTCAACATAGTTTTGGAAGTCCTAGCTGTAGCAATTAGAGAAGAACAAGAAATAAAAGGAATCCAGGTCAGAAAAGAAGAAGTAAGACTCTCACTGTTTGCAGATGACATGATACTATATAAGAAAACCCAAAAGAAACTATCATAAAATTACTAGAGCTAATCAACGAATTCAGCAAAGTCATGGGATACAAGGTCAATACACAGAAATCACTTGCACTCCTATATACTAACAATGAAAAATCAGAAAGAGAAATTAAGGAATCAATTCCATTCACCACTGCAACAAAAAGAATTAAATATCTAGGAATAAACCTACCTAAGGAAACAAAAAACCTATATAAGAAAAACTATAAGATACTGATGAAAGAAATCAAAGACAACATAAACAGATGGAGAAATATTCCATGTTCCTGGGGAGAAGAATCAATGTTGTGAAAATCGCTATACTACCAAATGCAATCTACAGATTCAGTGCAATCCCTATTAAATTACCAATGGCATTTTTCGCAGAAGTAGAACAAAAAATTTCACATTTCATATGGAAACACAAAAGACCCTGAAGAGCCAAAGCAGTCTTGAGAAAGAAGAATGGAGCTGGAGGAATCAACCTTCCTGACTTCAGACTATTCTACAAAGCTACAGTCATCAAGACAGTATGGTACTGAAACAAAAACAGAAATATAGACCAATGGAACAAGATAGAAAGCCCAGAAATAAACTCATGCACCTATGGGTACCTTATTTTGACAAAGGAGGCAAGAATATACAATGGGGAAAAGACAGCCTCTTCAGTAGGTGGTGCTGGGAAAACTGGACAGCTAGGTACAAAAGAATGAAATTAGATCACTACCTAACATCATACACAAACGTAAACTCAAAATGGATTAAAGGTCTAAATATAAGAGATGGACTGTGAAGAAAGCTGACCGCCAAAGAATTGATGCTTTTGAACTATGGTGTTGGAGAAGACTCTTGAGAGCCCCTTGGACTGCAAGGAGATCCAACCAGTCCATTCTGAAGGAGATCAGCCCTGGGACTGCTTTGGAGGGAATGATGCTAAAGCTGAAACTCCAGTACTTTGGCCACCTCATGCGAAGAGTTGACTCATTGGAAAAGATCCTGATGCTGGGAGGGATTGAGGTCAGGAAGAGAAGGGGACGACAGAGGATGAGATGGCTGGATGGCATCACTGATTCAATGGACGTGAGTCTGAGTGAACTCTGGGAGTTGGTGATGGACAGGGAGGCCTGGCGTGCTGCGATTCATGGGGTTGCAAAGAGTCAGACATGACTGAGCGACTGAACTGAACTGATAAGACCAGAAACTATTAAAGTCTTAGAGGAGAACATAGGCAGAACACCTGATGACATAAATCAAAGCAAGATCTTCTATGACCCATCTCCTAGAGTAATGGATATAAAAACAAAAATAAAGTGAGACCTAATTAAACTTAAAAGAGTTTGCACAACAAAGGAAACTACAAACAAGGTGAAAAGACAACCCTCAGAATGGGAGAAAATAATAGCAAGGGAAACAACTGAACTGGTCAACCACTTGTACAAGAATGAAATTAGATCACTTTCTAACACCATACACAAAAATAAACTCAAAATGGATTAAAGATCTAAACGTAAGACAAGAAACTATAAAACTCTTAGAGGAGAACATAGGCAAAACACTCTCTGACATAAATCACAGCAGGATCCTCTATGAACCACCTCCCAGAATACTGGAAATAAAAGCAAAAATAAACAAATGGGATCTAATTAAATTATCTATGAGAATGACCTACCTGAACACTAGCAGAAAAGATTTTCCACAACTAAAGACATAAAGAAGGAACCACACAAGATGGAGAGGAGAGGTGGAGACCCATAACCCTATGTTGGCAAACCACAAATGGAAGGGATATCCCAAGCACAGAGGTTCTTTCTAAGGAGTGAGGAGTGGGAGGCCCAAATGGGACTCCTCAGCCTGGGGATCCTGAAACTGGAAAGACAAGCCCCAGAATACACAGCTTTGAAAACCTAGCAGTCAGGAGGGGGGAGGTGGGGGTCGGGATTGGGAGTTCATGTACACTCGTGGCTGATTCATGTCGATGTGTAGCAAAACGAATAAAAAAAAAAAGAATTAATTTCCAAAATATACAAGCAGCTTATATAACTCAATACCAGAAAAGTAAACAACCCAAAAAGTGGGAAAGGGACCTGAAGAGATATCTCTCCAAAGAAGACATACAGATGGCTAACAAGCACGTGAAAAGATGCTCAGCATCACTCATTATCAGAGAAATGCAAATCAAAACTACAATGAAATAACACCTCACACCAGTCAGAATGGCCATTATCAAAAAGTCCACAAACAATAAATGCTGGAGAGAGTGTGGAGAAAAGGGAACACTCTGGAATTGCTAGTGGGAATGTAAACTGTTACAGCCACTATGGAAGATGGTATGGAGAGTCTTTGAAAAGCTAGGAATAAAACCACCATATGACTTAGCAGTCCCACCCCTGGGCATATACCTTGAGGAAATAAAAACTGAAAAAGACACAGGTACCCCAGTGTTCACTGCAGCTCCATTTACAACAGCTAGGACATGGAAACAATCTAGATGTCCATTGACAAGTGAATGGATAAAGAAGCTGCGGTACATATACACAATGCTGCTGCTGCTGCTAAGTCACTTCAGTCGTGTCCGACTCTGTACGACCCCATAGATGGCAGCCCACCAGGCTCTCCCATCCCTGGGATTCTCCAGGCAAGAACACTGGAGTGGGTTGCCATTTCCTTCTCCAACGCATAAAAGTGAAAAGTGAAAGTGAAGTCGCTCAGTCGAGTCCGACTCCTAGCGACCTCTTGGACTGCAGCCTACCAGGCTCCTCTGTCCATGGGATTTGCCAGGCAAGAGTACTGGAGTGAGTTGCCATTGCCTTCTCTGCAATGGAATACTACTCAGCCATAAAAAAGAACACATTTGAATCTGTTTAATGAGGTGGAAGAAACTAGAGCCCATTATACAGAGTGAATAAGTCAGAAAGAGAAAAAAAGTTGCTTCAGTTGTGTCCACTCTGTGTGACCCCATAGACAGCAGCCCATGAGGCTCCCCCGTCCCTGGAATTCTCCAGGCAAGAACACTGGAGTGGGTTGCCATTTCCTTCTCCAATGCATGAAAATGAGAAGTGAAAGTGAAGTAGCTCAGTCGTGTCCGACTCTTAGCGACCCCATGGACTGCAGCCTACCAGGCTCCTCCGTTCGTGGGATTTTCCAGGCAAGAGTGCTGGAGTGGAGTGCCATTGCCTTCTCCGAAGTATCATATACTGACATATGGAATCTGAAGAGATGGTCCTGATGAATTTATTTTCAGGGTGGCAATGGAGAAACAGATATAGAGGACAGACCTATGGACAAGGTGGGAGGAGAGGACGGAGAAGGGGAGATGTATGGAGAGAGTAACATAGAAATTTACAGTACCATGTGTAAAACAGATAGCCAATGGGAATTTGCTGTAAGACTCAGGGTAACTCAAAAAGGGGCTCTGTGACAGGCTGAAGGGTGGGATGGGAAGAGAGATGGGAGGGAGGGGACATGGGTATAACTATGGCTGATTCTTGTTGATGTATGACAGAAACCCACAAAATTCTGTAAAGCAATTATCCTTCAATTAAAAATTTTTTAAAAAGAAAGCTGAAGGCCAAAGAATTGATGCTTTCAAACTGTGGTGCTAGAGAAAACTTCTGAGAGTCTCTTGAAGTACAAAAAAATCAAACCAGTCAATCCTAAAGAAAATCAGCCCTGAATATTCGTCGGAAGGACTGATGCTGAAGCTGAAGCTCCAATACTTTGGCCACATGATGTGAAGAGCTGACTCATTGGAAAAGCCCCCAATGCTGGGAAAGATGGAAGAGAAAAAGAAAAGGGGGCAGCAGAGGGTGAGATGGTTAGATAGCATCACTCAACGAATGTAAATCTGAGCAAACTCTGGGAAATAGTGAGGGAGAATGAAGCCTGGTGTACTGTAGTCCATGGGGGTCATGAATAGACACGACTTAGCAATTGAACAACAAAAGTTAAGGGTCTGATTGCTGCATTGAGGAAGCTGTGAATTGGCGTTGAAGTCAGAACACCAGATTCCAGTCCTAGTTTTGCAAAATGATAGACATGTGATCTTCCAGTCAATCAACCTTTCTGAGCCTCAGTTTCTTCTGTTGTCAAAAGGAGGTGTTGACACTGGTGGTGTCCTCCTCCCAGACATCCTATGATTTCATCAGACCCAGGATCTGCCACCACCAACACGGCCCCTGCACCTAACTGAGATTAGTGTATGAATATGGCCTGAATCTGACGGTCAGGACTCCAAGCCTGACCTGAGGCGGAATTGAATGCGCTCACTTTTCCTTGCTGAGGCAGGATGAGACCCAGGTGTGGGGGCGCCTGCCAATGTGTTTAAGTGGCCTCAGCTGAGTGACTGTGGCTTTGGGGTGGGTGGCGCGGCAGAGGCTTAGGCAGGCCACCATTTTCCCCTTGGTCATAAACTGCCTCCAAATGATCCTGGCCATGACTCACTCCGCGAAACCAGGCTTTGAGTTAAAAGGAGCTTGTGGTTCTTACTTTGACTTCCTCAGCCATTTAGGTGGTTGTTGTTATGCAGATATTAAGTAACACACCATCAGTTTAACACCTCCCGCCTCTTTTTGGAGCCGACTTGGACTGGAGGTTGCTCTAATGAGGGACCGGCTTTGCAGTTCCCTGCTAGATGAGCTAAGTCGGGTCTGACTGTTTGTGACCCCATGAAGGGCAGTACACCAAGCTCTGCTGTCCTTTACTTCCTGGAGTTTGCTCAGATCATGTCCATTGAGTCAGTGATGCTATCTAACAATTTCATCTTCTGCCGCCCTCTTCTCCTCCTGCCCTCAATCTTTCCCAATTGGGATCTTTTGCAGTGAGTCAGCTCTTCGCATCAGGTGGCCAAAGTATTGGCGCTTCAGCTTCAACGTCAGTCCTTCCAACGAATATTCAGGGTTGATTCCCTTTAAGACTAACTGGTTTGATCTCCTTGCTGTCCAAGAGTTTTCTCCAGCGCCACAATTTGAAAACATCAATTCTTCAGCATCAGTCTTCTTTATGATTCAGCTGTCACATGACTACTGAAAAAAACCCATAGCTTTGACTATACAGATCTTTGCTGGCAAAGTGATATCTCTGCTTTGTAGATATGCTGTCTAGGTTTGTCATAGCTTTCCTTCTAAGGGGCAAATGTCTTTTGATTTCATTAATTTAGGTTGTAAATTCATTCGTAAATGTTGGTTTGTTGGGAAGTCTGGATGATCCCGCTTTGTGATTTTAACCTAAAGCCAAATTTCTGGGCTTTTTATTGCATACCAAGCTAACTGGAAAATTTGAAAGTAAATACGTTTTAAAGAGAAAAGGAAAAAAGAAGTGCCTGATACTCTGTGATGAGGCTTTTGCAACCTGCAAATGTCATTGCTTTGTTGCCTGTAAAAGAACTGGACAGAAAGTTCTGTTTTCATTTTCTTCCAAACTGTTTATGTGACTAGGAAAGTGATACTGTGTCTCTCAGAATATTTTAACTGCCTTGATGCACCCCTTAAAAAAAAAAGCCAATTATCCATGCAGCGCTCACAGTGAGGTGGCTCTGAGTAAGGCCCAGTAGTGTTTGCTTTTGCAGATATCTGAAGTGGGAGCCATGGAGACCAGTATATCTGACGGCTTTGTATCTATCCCCAAGACTTAGGAGAGCTGTTATATGGATGTTGGATCAAAGGTCATGAATGCACTCATCACACTGTATTCAGCTTGTCTGGTGGATCTGGGGTCTGAGTTTTTAAAAGTTCTAAAGAGATGAAGGGCCACCTGCCCTGGTTGCCAGGACTGAGCATTTCCAGTAAATCTGGGACATTCTCCCAAAACTGGGATGGTGGCCCCCTTACTAAAGATCATCCCATTTTCCTACTGGTGGTGCCCACAAAAGGAGACCGGATGAGGCAAGCAGAGACAGCACAACACTCTTTAAAGCAGTGCCTGAAGCAGAGTCACTGAAGGGCTCATTAAAGGCAGGTTGCTGGGCTCTCCCGTCAGTCCCCACTCTGCATCTGGGGAGGACCCGGGAGCTCCACTGCTAACAAGCCCCCAAGCAGTGCTGCTGCTGCGAGACTCCATTTAAGAGCCTCTGCTCTAAAGCACTGGAGTCTTGGATACACGCTGAAAACACCGGAAAATTTTATAAACCGAACTGGTGGGTGGGTCTCACTCCCAGATGTTAGCTACGCGGATTTCTAACCCCCTCTCAGGTGATTGTGTTCAGCCACTTCAGTCATGTCAGACTCTCTGAGATCCCATAGGCTATAGCCCACCAGGCTCCACTGTCCGTGTGATTCTCCAGACAAGAATACTGGAGTGGGTTGCCATTTCCTCTTCTAGGAGATCTTTCCCACCCAGGGATCGAACCTGCTTCTCCCGCATCTCCCACATTGCAGACAGATTCTTCACCGCTGAGCTATCAAGGAAGTCCTCAGCGGATTGTGACACGCAACAAAGTTTGAGGTCACTGCTCTAAAAGGCCTTGCTACTCTTGAAGTGCTGTGACCTGAACTCATTTTCTGACGCTTGTTCATATGACATTCAACACATATTTGTAGAGCAACTACTGTGTACCATGCATTGTGTCAGAGGCTGGTTGATGAAAACAGACATAATCCCTCCCTCCAGGAGCTACTATTTAGGGGGAAACATAGCGTAAACAACCAGTCCATTCTAAAGGAGATCAGCCCTGGGTGTTCTTTGGAAGGACTGATGCTAAAGCTGAAACTCCAATACTTTGGCCACCTCATACGAAGAGCTGACTCATTGGAAAAACTCTGATGCTGGGAGGGATTAGGGGCAGGAGAAGAGGACAACAGAGGATGAGATGGCTGGGTGGCATCACCGACTCGATGGACATGAGTTTGAGTGAACTCCGGGAGTTGGTGATGGACAAGGAGGCCTGGCATGCTGCGATTCATGGGGTCACAAAGAGTCGGACACGACTGGGCGACTGAACTGAACTGAACTGATAGTGTAAACGTGGCTTCCTAGGTGGCGCTAGTGGTAAAGAACCTGCCTGCCAATGAAGGAGACATAAGAGATGTTGGTTCAACCCTGGGTCAGGAAGATCCCCTGAAGGAGGGCATGGCAACTCTCTCCAGTATTCTTGCCTGGAGAATCCCAGGGACAGAGGAATTTGGCAGGCTACAGTCCATGGAATCGCAAGAGTCAGACATGACTTAGTGACTGAATACAAGCACACACAGCAATAATGCACAATTAAAAATAAATTGGAGATTAAGAGCAAGTTTTTAGGAGTAAGAGAGAATAAGGGCATGCAAAGGGGAATGATCTTGGACAGAAAAATTACTGATGTTGAAGCCAAAGCTTGAAAAACTAGGAGCCAGCCATGCTGAGTGAGGGGAGAGGATGCTGATCACCAGAGCTGAGGTCCCCTTTGTGCCCTGTGTGGGCTGATTCAGCAGATATTAAGTAACACATCAATTTAACACCTCCCACCTTTCTCTGAGCGGACTTGGGCTGGAGGTTGTTCTAATGAGGGGCCGACTTTGCAGTTCCCTGCTAGATGAGCTGGAGCTTCCAGGACTGCCAGCCAGGCAGGGAAGTCCAAAGCCAGGCCCTGTGGCTCAGCACTCGGGAGTCCCAGGTGCACGGCCATCTGCAGTGGCCCTTTGCATTATGTGGGGGCTTTTAATCTATTGCCCAGATGGAGAGTTAGATTAAATGGTTCTGGCAGGTAACCAGAGACCTGAGGAGGGAGGGTGGCAGCGGGGGCAAAGCCTGTCCTGAGTAAACAGGTGCGGACATCCTCAGGGCAAGAGAAGCGGTGCATGCATACACCCTTTGTCACTGAAAAATAATTGCAGTGTACATGTGAACTGAAACTAAATCCTTCTAAAGAGTAAACGAATATGCTTCATGCAGCTTTGCATGGCCAAGAACTTTCACCCTGTCCTAAACTGCACACAAAGGAGAAGAAAAGGGAGACTTTGCTTCCTATTTTTATAGTCAGTGAAACAAAGGCTCAGAGGAGAAGGACTGTCTCAGGCTTCATGGATGGGGAGATGGGATGGATGTGCAGGCTCCCATTTGCCATTCTATCCTAGTTCCCAGACTCTGACAACCTTGGAAATAGCTCTGGGAGAAAGGACTTTTGCTAGGGGTGCAGCTTGTCTGGGACCTAAGGAAAGCAGAATAGAGGTGAAATGAGCAAAAATGGGACTGATAAATGTGTCCACATCATGTACTCAATAAACATTTACTGAGGGTACTGAGTATAAGAGAGACCCTACCCCAGGCAAGAGAAAGAGATAAAGTCACTACTTTGGCACAAGGAGTCGTGTCCAGCTCTTCGTATCTCCATGGATTGTAGCCCTCCAGGGTCCTCTGTCCACAGGATTTTCCAAGCAAGAATACTGGAGCAGGTTGCCATTTACTACTCTGTATTTTACTTATATCTGCATTATTAACACCTGTCACATAGTAAACCCTCAACACATGACTATGGAAAGAGATGATAAAGATTTATTGAATTCACTCAAGTAGCCCTGGCTATCAGTAGGCAGGACTGTTTTTCAAACACAGTAAAGTGTTTCCTTGACAGTGGACTCTGCATGGAAGATCCTTGAGAAGAAAGGTGCCTGAGAGAATAGATAAGAAGATGAAGATTTGGAGAGAAAAAAATTAGATGAAATAATACTGCTTATATGTGGGATCTGAAAAATGATACAAATGAACATATTTACAAAACAAAAATAGGGTCACAGATATAGAAAACAAACTTATGGTTACCAATGGGGAAGTGGGGGGCTAAATTAGGAGTTTTGAATTAATATATACACCCTGGTGGTGGTTTAGTCGCTAAGTTGTGTCTGACTTTTGTGATCCCATGAACTGCAGCCTGCCAGGCTCCTCTGTCCATGGGATTCTCTAGGCAAGAATACTGGAGTGGGTTGCCATTCCCTTCTCTAATATACACCCTATTATATATAAAATAGATAACCAACAAGGACCTACTGTACAGCAAACAGAACTATACTAAATGTCTTAATAGCCTATAAAGAAAAGAATCTGAAAAAGAATATATATAGTTGTGTTAGTTTCATATACTGAAAAGTGATTCAGATATCTGAATCAATAGAACCTTGTAAACTAACACAGCATTGAAATCAACTGTACTTCAATTTAAAAAGCAATCAAACAGATGAGCCACACACATATACAAACAACCTATTTGTGACTCCAGGCAAATCCTGTTTATTAAAGAAATGAAAGTTTTTTAAAAAGAGGTGACGTGAGAATCAAAGCAAACAGAACAAGAAAAAGAAAGAAATGTGGAAACTCTATGGAGAAAATCTAGAAAAGAAAAGCGATGTAATCAGACATACTACATACTCTGGGGTCAACAGAACTTCAAGGTCATAAAAGCCTAAACACTATACTGGGTAGATGGAAGAGGATCTCAGCACCCCTAAATGTGTGAAAGACTCATCTACCATGGCTGGAAATAAGTATATAAAATCTAAAATTGGAAAAATCAAGACACACTTCTAGATATTTATTTTTCAGATAGAGGAAGGACAAAGAGCTCAAAGTGGTGGCTTTTGAATGAAAGGATAGAAGATACTCTGAAGATTTCCTCCATTCCTAGGTTAGTCTGCTGGCTGTAACATTCTCTGCTCAGACCCAGGCAGCAACCAGATCTGAACCCCTGGGCAACCAACCCCATCCAAACAGAAAGAAGGGGTGCAGACAAGAGGTGTAAAGCGGAGAACAAAGTCAGGCCTTTGGACAGAGGTAGATTGTGAGGCACCCCAGGCAGCTGCAAGGCTAACTTCCAAAGTCAGGAACTGTTAAAATGGTATTTGATTTTCGGAGTTGATTGGGAAACTTCAACCAAATAAAAAGTATCTTTCTTTCTTCCTTCCTGAAATAATGGAGGAAACAACAGGAGGGAGAATGGGTCAAGGTAGGTCAAAGTTGCTCCTTGCTCAAATGGCCCAATTTGCCCCGCACTGATTGGGCTTCACACAGCTTGAAGACAAGGAGAAGAAGCCCCACAAAACAGAAGCAGAGAACAGAATGCCAGGGCTGGCCTGCTCTCAGTGACCATCTTGTCTGATTCTCTTTCCCTGAAATGCAGGTGGTGAAGTTCAGTCTGTTGGGCATAGAGGCAGGCAGGGCAGAGTCTGACTCTTGCTAGTTCTCTTTCTTCTCTGGGGAGAGAGGAGAGATAAGCAGAACTTGTTCTATACAGTGAGCACTGGCTGAAAAGTAGGAGTCCTAGATTCCAGCCCCCAAGCTAGTGAAAATCAATTGTTTAAACTTGGGAAAAATCACTTAATCGTGAGCCTGAATCATCTCATTTGTGGGCTAGATGACATTCCATGATATTCTGGGTTCACCCCCCAGAAAGCTGAGTAGCAAACTTGGAAAGAGATGTTTCATCTTCATGCCATGCCCAGAAGGCCTAATTCCATATATAGAGGGCTAAAGTATACATATAGAAGCCCAGGTTCCACAACCAGAGAACCAGGTTCTATGCCTAGAGAAGTGGGATCCATATCAGGAAACACTTTGCAAGCCTAAAGTCAGATTCCGCACCTAGAAAGCCAAATTTCCATGTCTACAGGCCCAGGTCGCATTTGGAGGACCAAATTGTATGCATAAGGGAAAGTTTACATCTATGAGAAGTAAATCAATGCCTCAAAGTCCAGATTTTATGGATGGAGTGCCTGGCAGACCAGGTCCCATGCATGTAGAACCAACTTTCTCAATGTCCTCATCTTCGTTAAGAACCTTTCCATAAACTTCAATTACAGTTCATACAATCCCATATCTTCCTAACCAAAACCTTCACTTTTACAGTAGATATCCTGTGAGACTGGGAGTTTGACTGGCACTATAGTTCAGCCAGTCTCAGGATGACTTTCTATGTTTGATTTTCAACAATTACAGTCCTGTGGCTACAGGAGATAGGCATCTCTTTGAGAACACATATAGAAGCTCTTCAGTCATTTATATGATGCTTGAGCTGGAATTTGAATCCCTGAGCTCAGCTTTTCTTTCACTACTCTGTGTAGCAATATTAAGAGCAACGAACTAATGTAATTATATTCTTTAATTTTCAAAAAATGTTCAAAAGTATCATTTATGCCACATCAACAAAAGAAAAGACAAAATCAAATGATCAGAAAAAACATTTGATAAAATTCAACATCCATTCATGATTAAAAAAACCCTCCCACCAAAGTGGGTATAGAGAACACATTTCAACATAACAAAAGCCATTTATGACAAACCCACAGCCAAGCTACTACTCCACAGTGAAAAGATGAAAGCCTTCTCAGCTAAATTCTGGAATGAGACAAGGCTGCCTACTCTCACCACTTCTTTTCAATACAGTATTAGAAATCCTAGCCACAATAATCAGGCAATAAAAAGAAAAAATGTATCCTAATAGGAAGATAAGTGGTGAAATTGTCATTATATGCAGATAACATGATACTCTATAAATAAAATCCCAAAGACTCCACAAAAAAACTATTTTTAGAACTGATAAATGAATTCAGCACAGTAGCTGCTGCTAAGTCGCTTCAGTCATGTCCAACTCTGTGCGACCTCACAGATGGCAGCCCACCAGGTTCCCCCGTCCCTGGGATTCTCCAGGCAAGAACACTGGAGTGGGTTGCCATTGCCTTCTCCAATGCATGAAAGTGAAAAGTGAAAGTGAAGTCACTCAGTCATGTCTGACTCTTCGCAACTCCATGGACTGCAGCCTACCAGGCTCCTCCGCCCATGGGATTATCCAGGCAAGAGTACTGGAGTGGGGTGTCATTGCCTTCTCTGAGCACAGTAGCAAGATACAAGATTAACATACAGAAATTTACTGCATTTCTTTACACTAACAATGAAATATTATAAAAAGGAAAATTTTAAAGTCTCATTTAAAATCACATCAAAAAAAGATAAAATATCTAGGAATAAACCTGATCAAGAAAGTGAAAGACTTATATACAGAGAACTGTAAAATATTGATAAAGGAAATTAAAGATAATGGAAAAATAGCCAATGCTCTTGAATTGGGAGAATTAATATTATGATGCCAATTCTACCCAAAGCAACCCACAAATTTAATGTGATCCCTATCAAATTGCCCGTAACATTTTTCACAGAGCTAGAACAAATAATCCTAAAATTTAATGGAACCACAAAAGACCCAGAATTGCCAAAGCAATCCTGAGGGGAAAAAACAAAGCTAGAGACTTCAGAGAATGTCTACAAAGTTACAGTAATCAAAACAGCATGATACTGCCTTGAAAGTAGACATACAGATGAATGGAGCAGAATGGAGAGCCCAGAAATAAACTCGCACATGGCCATTTAATCTTTGACAAAGAAAAAAAGGCAGTCTCTTCAGCAAGTGGTGTTTGGAAACCTGAACAGCCACCTGTAAGTCAATGAAGTTAGAACATTCCCTCATACCATACGCAAAAGTAAATTAAAAATGGCTCAAAGAATCAAATATAAGACATGACACCATAAATTCCTCAAAGAGAACACAGGCAAAACAGTCTCTGACATAAATTGTAATAACATTTTCTTAGGTCACTCTCACAAGGCAAAAGAAATAAAAGCAAAAATAAATGGGACCTAATCAATCTTATAAGTTTTTGCACAGCAAAGGAAACCATAAACAAAATGAAAAGACAACCTACATAATGGGATAAAATATTTGTAAATGATGGAACCAATCTATACAGACAGCTTATACAACTCAATATTTTAAAAAAAAATGGGGAGAAGTCCTAAATAGACATTTCTCAAAAGGACATACAGACAGCCAACATCACTGTCATGTTAAAGGCACTCAGTGTTGCTAACTACCAGAGAAATACAAGTCAAAACTACAAGAGGAATCACCTCATACTGGTCAGAATGGCCACCATCAAAAAGTCTATACATAATAAATGCTGGATGGGGTGTGAAGAAAAGGGAACCCCTCTATACTGTTGGTGGGAATGTAAATTGGTAGACGCTATGGAGAACAGCTGGAGAAGGCAATGGCACCCCACTCCAGTACTCTTGCCTGGAAAATCCCATGGATGGAGGAGCCTGGTGGGCTGCAGTCCATGGGGTTGCTAAGAGTTGGACATGATTGAGAGACTTCACTTTGACTTTTCACTTTCATGCACTGGAGAAGGAAATGGCAACCCACTCCAGTTTCTTGCCTGGAGAATCTCAGGGATGGGGGAGCCTGGTGGGCTGCCATCTATGGGGTCGCACAGAGTCAGACATGACTGAAGCGACTTAGCAGCAGCAGCAGCAGCATGGAGAACAGCATGGAAGTTCCTTAACAAATTTAAAAAGTTACAATATGATCCATCAATTCCACTTCTCAGCATATATCCAGAAAAGACAAAAACCCTTATTTGAAAAGATACATGCAGCCCAATGTTCATAACAGTGCTCTTTACAATAGCCAAGACATTGAAGCAATTTAAATGTCCATCAACAGATGAACAAAGAACATGTGATACATATATACAATGGAATATTACTCATTTATGAAAAAGAATAAAATAATGCCATTTGCAGCAACATGGATAGACCAGAGATTATCATACAAAGTGAAGTAAATCAGACAAAGACAAATATATGATATCACTTATATGTGGAACCTAAAAATATGATACAAATGAACTTATTTACAAAACAGAAACTGACTCACAGACATAGAAAACAAACTTCTGGTTTCTGAAGGGGAAAGGGGAGGGAGGGGGCTACATTAGGAATTTGGGATTAACAAATATACACTATTGTATGTAAAATAAATAACCAACAAGGACCTACTTTAAAGTAGAGGGAACTATATTTGATATCTTGTAATAACCTATAATGGAAAAGAATCTGAAAAAGTATCTACATATGTACAACTGAATCACTTGACTGTACAGCTGAAATTAACACAATATTGTACATAAATTGTACTTCAATAAAAAGCAAAAATGAGTAAGTATCATATATGGAGTCACCAGTCCCTTGCTCCTTATAAATGGTTGATTAGATATGCAGATATTTTGCATATCTCTATAAACTGTTCACACTGTGGACTCTCAGTACTCTGTTTACTATAGGAAATAGAGTTATTAGTGTCTTTAGCATCTTTATTCTTATCAGAGAGTCAATTCTAGAAATCTCAGAACCAGTTCAGAAAACTCATCCTTAAAATTCTGTTTTTCTAGAAACATTTGATTTTAAAATCTGTATTAGGGTTGTCCAGAGAAACAGAACCAGAAAATGGAATTTTATCAAATATATATACATAACATAGATGTATATGAGATTTATTATGGGGAATTGGCTGATGCAATTATGGAAGATAAGTAGTCCCATGATTGGCCATCTGCAATTTAGAGATCCAGAAAAGTAAGTGGTATAATTCAGTCTGAGTCTGAAGATCCAAGAACCAAGGAGCCAAAGATGTAAATCCCAATCTGAGGACAGGAGAAGAATTCCCATTTCAAGCAGTGAGTTGAGGGGAAAGGGATGACTTCTTCTTTCTTCACTTTTTATTATATTTAGGCCCTCAACAGATTGGATGATGCCACTCACATTAGGGAGGGCAGTCTGCTTAACTAAATTCATGGATTCATCTGGAGATAACCTTGGAGACATACCCAGAAGTAATGTTTGATCTGGGCACTCTGCAGCCACACAGTTTAACACAAAAAATTAACCATCATGTGTTTGGTATACATAAAGTGCCAAATTCAGTGCTAGTAGTGCAGGCTCCATGCTCAGAGGTTGAGATTCCAGACTTGAAAAGTTAAGATTCAAGGCCTAGATGATCAGGTTCAATACCTGGTCATTACTCAAGTTCTACCTGAATGCCATAGAAAGCCAGGTTATACTGGGAGGGAAGGATACCACACAGTTTAGCAATTTATGGCAGGCTTCCCTGATAGCTCAGTTGGTAAACAATCCACCTACAATGCAGGAGACCCCAGTTTGATTCCTGGGTCAGGAAGATCCTCTGGAGAAGGGATAGGCTACCCACTCCAGTATTCTGGCCTGGAGAATTCCACAGACTGTATAGTCAGTCCATGGGGTCACAAAGAGTTGGATATGGCTGAGTGACTTTCACTTTTCACCTTAGTAATTTTTGGCATGCTTGAAAGGCCTCCTTCCATGTCCACATGGCCTGACGCAGAACATAGGAGCTTTGGTTCTGTATCTAGTGTGCCAAGTTACAGGCGTAGTAGGGCGTTTTTATGCATGGAGAAACAAACTTTATGACTGAAACACCAGATTCCATATCTGGAATTCCAGCCTCCAGACATGTATGGCCATGTTCCATGTTTAGACACTGAAATTCATACATGGAGTGCAAGGTTCCATATCATGCTTGGAGGTTGTGATTCCACATGTGGAATGCCAGGTTCTAGTTTTGTGAATGAAGAGTCAAATAACTACTTTGAGATTTATGTTTCCACAGTTCAAAATTCAGGGTTTGTTTTGGTTTTTTCCCCACATTTTAGGCCTACTTACTTATTTAGAGAACCAAATTCTACGTCTACAGGTCAGTTCTTATGAATGTAAGACCTTGTATCCTTGTAACCTACCTAAAATTCTGGGTTCCATACTTGTCATGGAAGGTTCCAAGCCAGGGTGACTAAGTTCCGTGGTCAGTGGGCCAGATGACTTGCCTCGAGGTTCAAGTTCTAGCCTAGAAGTCCAGGTTCCAAGCTTGGAGAGAGTAATTTCACATAGCCTTCCATGAAATGACTGTAAGGCCAAATTCCATGCCTAAAGGGTCAGGATCCATATATTAAAGTAGAGGTTCCAACCCCTGGAGTGCCAGATTTTACAACTAGAGTGGCAGGCTCACACCTGGAGAGAGTCTTCAGGGATGGAATTCAGAATCCACGTTGGAGGGCCAGGTTCCATGTTTGAAGGACACATTCTATACCAGGAGGGCAATTGTTCATGCTTAAATGTTTAGGTTTCATGCCTAGAGGCCCAAGTTCCACGTCAGCAGGCTTGGGTCTTGTGGACCAACACAATGTATGACTGGACAGGCAGACTTACCTCTCAGTTGGTAAAGAATCTGCCTGCAGTGCACGAGACTTGGGTTCGATTCCTGGGTCGGGAAGATATCCTGGAGAAGGAAATGGCAACCTACTCCAGAATTCTTGCCTGGAGAATCCCATAGACAGAGGAGCCTGGCAGGCTACAGTCCATGGGATCACAAGAGTCAGACAACGACTTAGTGACTAAACCACCACCACACCACCAAGCATAAATTAATACTTGCAATTCGGGATTTCATACACTGACTGTTATGTTCCATGCTTTGGGGACTATTCCATGTTTAGAGATTGAGATTCCTTTCATGGAACATCAGGTTCCATTTTGGGATATTGTGATTCTGTACTTAGAATGCCAACTTCCATGCCATGCCTGGGTGACCAGGTTCCATGTCTTAGGCAGCCAGCTTCTATGACTGAAGCACTGGACTTAATGTCTGGAGTGCCAGATTCCACACTTATAAAGCCAGGTTCTGTACTGGAAGACTGAGATTCCACCTATTGTGTGCTATTCCACTTCTATACGTTTTAGGGATAGAGTCCTATGTGGGGTACCAGGATCCATGTTTGCAGGGCCAGGATCCATCCTGGGAAGTGATATTCCATACATGGAGCACCAGCTTCCATGCTTGGATATTGCGACCCACATACATTGGATATTCCATGTTTGAAGAGCTTAATCCGATAGTTGGAAAGCCATGTTCCATGTTTGAAGGGACATATTCTTTTCTATTCATAAAACTTTTATTCCACTTACATGAACTTAATACACATGTTCTTAATAATTATGCTTGGATTGTTCATGAAAATCTCACAAGACATTAAAAAAGCTGGCCATCATCTCAAGTTATTTCCCTGTTAACTATTTTTATAGCACATGCATGTTAGGCAAGTATTTTTTTAAAAACCACAAAAGCAAAAAAAAATCTTAAAAAGATAGTTAAATACATGGGTTTTTTTTTTGTTTCACTGTTGCACTTAATATCCATGAAGCAACAGATATCAAGCAATTTACTTTTACTCCATCTTTGTTTGTACATTTGTTCTTAGGTTGCTGATGTATTTAAATGCAAATAAAGAGTGTAGCAAATATAATGAAAGCAAATAGCAGGTAACTCTACAAATAATGGAACGTGAACCGTTTCTGCCCTTATCCAGAGTAAACTGGGTCACAACCATAGGAACACTTCTGTAGCTGTAGCCAGCGGTGTGCACACAGAAATATTCCACACATAACACATAGTTTAACGTGCACTATCCATGGGATACCCACTTCTACTATGGCCTTGCGAGTGCTCCAAACCTAAAAGTACCCACAACCATACCTGTGACTGGAACCAATTGGCCCTTTTATTCTCTACCAGGACAAACCAATATACAGGCAGTTTTCTTTGCTTAGACATGGAAGCAGTTTTAACACTGGCCCTTGTGAAGCCACAATGTACCAAAAGTACTGTGCCAAATATTTATAACTTGATAAAAACTCCACATCCCCATATTGACCACTTCAAGATGAAAACAGGTAACTCCCTAAATGTTAACTGGCTCTATTCCCTTAATGTGAAACATAAAAATCACATGGGAAATTCATATAGAAGTAGCATAAACCTGTCATAAATCATAAACAAAATATTATTTGTGGGACAGCACAGATGACAAGTGGTCCACTGTGTAAGTTTCAGAATGAGGCAGACAATGTTAGAAGTCCGGTTATTGTTCCCCTCCTTCTCCTGCTTCAGCTTTGTCTCCCTGGGTATCCGGCATCCACCATGTCAAGTTGTCTCCCAGGAGCAGCACTATTAGTGTGCCATCTTTGTATGACATCACTGAATGCATCAAGTTCAGCAATGGCTTCACCAAATGCTGTCTTTGCAAGAAAGCAGATTTTCTCAGGAAGTTGAAAATCTCATCATACAAAACAGAAAAGTTAAGGGCCAGACCCAATCTGATAGGATGTGTTGGTTTCATTTTCTTTTAGCTGATTTCGAAAGCTTCTCGATATGCTTGCTGTGACTGATCCACAATCCCTTTCTTGTCATCACCAGCAGCAACCTCAACCAAGGAATGGTAGTAGTCTTGTTTCATTTTCAAACAGAAGACTTTGCTCTCTGCTTGTGAAGCACTGGGGATCAAGAACTCTTCCAATAAAAACAAATATAAACAAATGGGACCTAATTAAATGTCAACCCACTCCAGTACTCTTGCCTGGAAAATCCCAAGGATGGAGGAGCCTGATAGGCTATATCCATGGAGTCGCAAAGAGTCAGACACAACTGAGGAACTTCACTAAATTTAAGAGCTTTTGTACAATGAAGGAAACTATAAGCAAGGTGAAAAGACAGTCCTGAGAATGGGAGAAAATAATAGCAAACAAAACAACTGACAAAGAATTAATCTCCAAAATATACAAGCAGCTCACGCAGCTCAATACCAGAAAAACAACCCAATCAAAAAGTGGGCAAAAGACCTAAACAGACATTTACCCAAAGAGAACATACAGATGCTAATAAACACATGAAAAGATGCTCAGCATCACTCATTAGAGAAATGCAAATCAAAACCACAATGTGGTTATCATCCCACATTGGGCAGAATGGCCATCATCAAAAAAAATCTATAAATAAGAAATGCTAGAGAAGGTGTGGAGAAAAGGGAACCCTCTTACACTGTTGGTGGGAATGCAAACTGGTCCAGCTGCTATGGAGAACAGTGTAGAGATTTCTTTAAAAACTGGGAATAGAACTGCCATACAACCCAACAATCACACTGCTGGGTGTACACCCCAAGGAAACCAGAATTGAAAGAGACGCATGAACCCCAGTGTTCACTGCAGCACTATATACAGTAGCTAGGACATGGAAGCAACCTAGATGTCCATCCACAGATGAGTGGATACGAAAGCTGTAGCACATATACACAATGGAAGATTACTCAGCTATAAAAAGAAACACACTTGAGTCCGTTCTAATGAGGTGAATGAACCTGGAGCCTATTACAAAGTGAAGTAAGTCAGAAAGAGAAAGACAAATACTGTATATTAACACATATATATCAGAGAAGGCAATGGCAACCCACTCCAGCTCTCTTGCCTGGAAAATCCCATGGATGGAGGAGCCTGGTGGGCTGCAGTCCATGGGGTCGCTAAGAGTTGGGCACAACTGAGCGACTTCACTTTCACTTTTCACTTTCATGCATTGGAGAAGGAAATGGCAACATACTCGTGTTCTTGCCTGGAGAATCCCAGGGATGGGGGAGCCTAATGCACTCTGTCTATGGGGTCGCACAGAGTCGGACACAACTGAAGAGACTTAGCAGCAGCAGCAGTTCTTATATATGTGTATATGGAATTTAGAAAGATGGTACTGATGATCCTACAAGCAGGGCAGCAAAGGAGACACAGATGTAAAGAACAGACTCTTGGACTCCGCGGGAGAAGGTGAGGGTGGGATAATTTGAGAGAAAAGCATTGAAATACATGTAAAATAGATCACCCATGCAAGTTCGATGCATGAGGCAGGGCACACAAAGTCAGTGGTCTGGGACAAACCAGAGGGATAGGGTGGGGAGGGATATGGGAGGGGAGTTCAGGATGGTGGGGACAGATGTATGTCTGTGGCCCATTCACGTTGATATATGGCAAAACCATCACAATATTGTGAAGTAATTATCCTCCAATTAAAATAAATTAATTTTAAAAAAGAACTCTTCCGAAAGTGACAGTACATCATTGCGGATATGTCCTAGCTTGGTCTCTATTTTCTCTCTGTATTCTCGAGTCATCTTCTGTTTTTTTCTCAGCACCTTCCATCTTTTGCTCAGCTCTTGAGAGGACCCTCCAAGATGACCTATGGGCTCCTACAACATTTTTACAAGCAACTGAGAGAAGACTCCACTCCTCATTGGCTAATTCGGCTCCTGGCTCAGTTGCAGACTTCACGCAGGCTACCATGTCATCATATCGCTCAGCCTGCTCGGCCAGTTTGGCCTTCTGTACCAGCTCATTTTTATCCATGATGGAATGTTCTGTGTCCGAAGTGGGTGGCGGCAGATGGGCAGGACTTTGACGGGACATATTTTATACCAGCTTTATAGGTTTTCATGCTTAGAGAACAAAGTTCTATGCTGGGAGATCTAAGTCCCTTCCCTGTTCAGTGGATTATCATGTAGAGGGTCAGATTATATGCTTGGAAAGGTAAAATTGGGCCTAAATCAGATTATATGCTTGGAGAGGTAATACCAGACCTAAAAAAACCTAAATCAATGCTTGAAAGTCCATATTTCATATAGGGTGTCAGGTTCTATGCTTGGAGATTGAGATTCCCTACGTGGATTTTCTGTTTCCAACCTTGGAGAACAGGTTCCATGTCTTACATTTTTAAGAGAATCAACTTCTCATTTCCTAAATTCTAAAAGTACTCTTTCTTAAAATTAATCTGCCTTGTAGCGTGTCTGAAGTCAAGGTGTTATAGTGGCTCACTTTTGTACTTCCTCTTTCAGTATTGCTGTCCTCCATTTTATTAAAAATGAATGGTGAACACTCTTGAAGGTGAAGTCCCTCAGTCGTGTCCGACTCTTTGCAACCCCGTGGACTGTAACCTACTAGGCTCCTCCGTCCATGGGATTCTCCAGGCAAGAATACTGGAGTGGATTGTCATTTCCTTCTCCAGGAGACCTTCCCAACCCAGAGATCGAACCCGGGTCTCCCACATTGGAGGCAGATGCTTTAACCTCTGAGCCACCAGGGAAGCCCGGTGAACACTCTTACTGAGCTTAATTGTAGTACCTTGTCCTGGGGTGAAATAACCTCCAGGGTAGTGATGGGCAATTCAACATTTGGTAGTTAGGGAAGCCTTCTTTAGGCAACATAATGTAAACCTACTTTGGGATTGTGTTTCTTTTTCTATTCTTATCCATATTTCTGATAAGGGTGAATTATAGACTGTGTGGATCACAACATTCTGTGGAAAATTCTTAATGAGATGGGAATACCAGACCACCTTACTTGCTTCTTGAGAAATCTGCATGCAAGTCAAGAAGCAACAGTTAGAACTGGACATGGAACAACGGACTGGTTCCAAATAGGAAAAGGAGTACGTCAAGGCTGTATATTGTCACCCTGCTTAGTTAACTTCTATGGAGAGTACATCATGCAAAATGCCGGGCATGAAGCACAGGCTCGAATCAAGATTGCCGGGAGAAATACCAATAACCTCAGATACACAGATGACAACACCCATATGGCAGAAAGTGAAGAGGAACTAAAGAGCCTCTTGATGAAAGTGAAAAGGGAAAGTGAGAAACCTGGCTTAAACTCAACATTCAAAAAACTAAGATCATGGCAACTGTTCCCATCACTTCATGGCGAATAGATGGAGAAACAATGGAAACGGTGACAGATTTTATTTTCTTGGGCTCCAGAATCACTGCAGATGGTGACTGAAGCCATGAAATTAAAAGACACTGGCTCCTTGGAAGAAAAGCTATAACCAACTTAGACAGCATATTAAAAAGCAGAGACATTACTTTGCCAACAAAGGTCTATCTAGTCAAAGCTATGGTTTTTTCAGTAGTCATGTATGGACGTGAGTGTTGGACTATAAAGAAAGCTGAGCACCAAAGAATTGATGCTTTGGAACTGTGGTGTTGGAGAAGATTCTTGAGAGTCCCTTGGACTGCAAGGAGATCCAACCAGTCCATCCTAAAGGAAATCAGTTCTGAATATTCATTGGAAGGACTGATGCTAAAGCTGAAACTCCAATACTTTGGCTACCTGATGCAAAGAGCAGACTCATTGGAAAAAACCCTGATGCTGGGAAAGATTGAAAGTAGGAGGAGAAGGGGATGACAGAGGATGAGATGGTTGGATGGCATCACTGACGCAATAGACATGAATTTGAGTAGGCTCTGGGAGTTGGTGAAGGACAGAGAAGCCTGGCGTACTGCAGTCCACGCAAAGAGTTGGACACAACTGAGTGACTGAACTGAACTGAACTGATAGTATAGAAATAAGGTGTGTTGGGATGTCCTAAATTCACGTATATTGTGGAGTGAAGTGCCAGGAGTGACAACAAATTTTGTTCGATGAGCTTATATCTTGCATCTCCTGGTTACTGTCAAAGAAAGTATTATTATTATAAAAGAGTTCTGTGAGATCAAAGCAGAAAAGATCAAAATATTGAGCTTAGCAGAGCCATTTCCTCTAGGCAACAAACTCAATGGTGAAGCAAAACTGCCTTATTCATCCAGCCTCCTTCCCCCTCTCCCTTCTTGCCTCCACCCCTTCTTCTCTTCCTTCCTTTCCTTCTTCTATCTTCTTATGCAGTTTAGCATTAGATATCAAGATTTGTAAAATTTATGTTGGAGAATAGCAGTGTACTACCAAATTTCACTTTCATTTATCCACATAACAGTTGAGAATTTTGCATTATTTCAAAAAGGAGATGAGCAATCCCATGTTTATTTCCAACAGATCAACATTAGACCTTCATTAGGAAAATATATTGAAAATAAGCAGAGGCACTTCCATATTTCCTTAAATATTCATTCAAACTTGTAGAAGAAACATTTCATTCATTTTGGCCAAAAGATTATTGATATCATAAACTTATATTTAGTTTTTACTGGGGTGTAATCTCCTGCTGTTCCTCATTAACCACTATTTCAGCTTTCTATAAAGCTGCTTTATAGAAAGCAGCTTTACCTGCTTACCTGCTTCCTGAGAAATCTGCATGCAAGTCAAGGAGCAACAGTTAGAACTGGACATGGAACAACAGACTGGTTCTGAATTGGAAAAAGAGTATGTCAAGGCTGTATACTGTCAACCTGCTTATTTAACTTATGTGGAGAGTACATCAAAGTATTTCAGTTAGTCATTTGTATTATGTACTTACTAGATTTATATTAACTTAATGGAGATATATTGTGAACTCAACTGTAAATAATGCACTTAAAACCATGATTACTATGTCTTTTATAAGCATCACACTAGTAGCTCAGTCCCTTCTTTTCCTTTTGCTATTTATTCCCACAAGGTAGATTAACCTGCATGGAACATTTACTTACATGGAACAAAATGTTCCTAAAATGTAATTAGTATGTAATGACCTGAACACTTTAGAAAACCAATGTCATTAAGTTAATTTTGTTGCTGTTGTTCAGTTGTGTCCAACACTTGGCAACCCCATGGACTGCAGCTTGCCAGGCTTCCCTAGCCTTCACCATCCCCCAGAGCTTGCTCAAACTCATGTCCATTGAGTCAGTGATGCCATCCAACCATCTCATCCTCTGTCATCCCCTTCCCTCCTGCCTTCAATCTTTCCCAGCATCAGGGTCTTTTCAAATGAGTTAGTTCTCACATGTGGCCAAAGTATTGGAGCTTCAGCGTCAGCATCAGCATCAGTTTTTCCGATGAATATTCAGGATTGATGTCCTTTAGGATGGACTGGTTGGATCTCCTTGCAGTCCAAAGGACTCTCAAGAGTCTTCTCCAACACTGCAGTTCAAAAGCATCAATTCTTCGGTGCTCAGCCTTCTTTATAGTCCAACTCTCACATCCATACATGACTACTGGAAAAACCATAGTTTTGATTAGACAGACCTTGGTCAGCAAAGTAACATCTCTGCTTTTAAAATTTATTTTGGAAGTACATAAATTAAAATATTTAAAGATTATTATTTAAAGGATATTACTAGGACATTTGCATAACCTCAAGAAGAGACAAGCAGAAAACCAAGTTTAGAATCAGGGTAGCCAGAACCAATCCAAATGTCCCTGTCACTGGACAGGCTGAAAGCTGGGTGAGAGCACTGTGCCAAGCCCCTGTCTCTACTTGGTCTAGAAGCTGGATGTCTCTCTGCCACCATCTGAATGAATTCTACCTCAGCCTCATCTTTCTGACAGTGTCATCCACACTGAAATCATGTGTAAGGATGCTGATGGGAGGAGCCTGGGCCATAGCCTTGCCCTCTGGCTTCAAGGGAAGCTGGGAAAATGTGGCCAGGTTCAAAAGGCAGCCTCACTAGATGGTAGAGCTGCCAAATGTAGTGAGTGTTCAAAGCATCTAGATGGCTAAAAGGAATGAGAAGTGCTGCTACACAAAGCTAGCTAGTAATGACATGATTTTTAAATACAAATATTTTGTTTAAATCACCATGTGATCAAGGATTGCATTATAATGTTCATTTCACTATAATCTTCTTTATAACACAGACAATTTCCTGCTTTTCCCCATTAACAAACAATTCAGGCTTCTTGATTTACTTTACATTAATTGAATGAAAAGGAAAGATTAGTTAACAAGTCCGTCTTTAAAAGACATGTCTGTGTGTTGGTGTGGGGTCTGCATTCTAAGCGGACATTGAACTTCTCTAAAGTAGCATTGAACTTCAAGGCTTGATGTGTTATTCTTTCATTTTGCTTCTGAGAAATGGATTTACTTTAATAGAATTCCTTTTCAAAAACAAAAACTTTTTATTGAAATACAGTTGATTTTTAGTGTTGTGTTAGTTTTGGGTGTACAAAAAAGTGATTCAATTATATATATATACATATATATTATGTTTCAGATTCTTTTCCATTATAGGTATTATAATATATTTAATTAGTTCCCTATGCTATATTTTTAAATAAGTCCATATGCATCGTTTTTTAGATTCCACATGTAAGTTTTATCATGTCTTGTCTTTCTTTGGCTTACTGATAATCTCTGGGTCCATCTATATTGCTGCAAATGGCATTAGTTCATTCTTTTTTGTGGCTGAGTAATATTCTATTGTACATACGTGTCACATGTTCTTTATCTTTTCATATGTTGATGTACATTTAGGTTGCTTCCATGTCTTGGCTGTTGTAAAGAGTACTATGACCATTGGGATTCATGTATCTTTTCATATTAGAATTTTCATCTTTTCTGGATATATGCTGAGGAGTTGGGTTGTTGGATTATACAGTAACTCTGTTTTTATTTTCTTAAGGAACTTTCATACTATTCCCCATAGCAGAGAACAGTACATACCGCAATTTAAATTCCCACCAACAGTGTATGAGGGTTCCCTTTTCTCTATACATTTATCATTAGTAGACTTTTGATGGTGGCCATCTCAACCAGTATGAAGTGATACCTCATTGTAGTTTTGTTTTGCATTTCTCTAACAATTAGTGTGGAGACGGAAATGGCAACCCACTCCAGTGTTCTTGCCTGGAGAATCCCAGGAACGGGGGAGCCTGGTGGGCTGTGGTTTATGGGATCGCACAGCGTCGGACACGACTGAAGCGACTTAGCAACAATTGGTGATGTTAAGTATATTTTCTTGTGCCTGTTTGCCATGTATATGTCTTCTTTGGAGAAATGCTTATTTAGGTCCCTATTTTTTAATTGTTTGTTAAAAATTTTTTTATTACTTATTTACTTTTGGCTACATTTGGCCTCTGTTGCTGTGCATGGCTTTTCTCTACTTGCAGAGAGCAGGGGCTCCTTCTTGTTGCCGTGCACGGGCCTCTCGTTGCGGTGGCTTCTCTTGTTACAGGACACGGGCTCTAGAGTAGGGACTTCGGCAGCTGTGGTGCATGGACTTAGTTGTCCCGTGGCATGTGAAATCTTCCTGGACCAAGGATTGAACCCATGTCCCCCACATTTTGTAGGAGATTCTTAACCACTGAACCACCAGGGAAGTCCTGAGTTGCTCGCTTTCTGATGTTGAGCCACTTTCACAGAAGTTTACAAAGTGAAGTAGATGCCAATCCCACTTTAAGGATGGAAGCCCTTGTGACAGCATGATGTCACTAGTTTAGGAAACGTTGCTTGACTCTTCTCCGGGAAGTGCTTGAGTCTCAACTTCCTGCGGCTTCCTGAGTCAGTTTCTGATACAATCACAGCTGGACTGAAAATGGCTACACAGACTCGCCCTGCTGCCGGGTCAGGGGGTCAGCCACCTGCTACCTCGTCTGAGCCTGCTTGCTGTTGAAATCATATTACATGCTTGAACTGATCAATGACTACAGGTCAAGGCCATTTTAAGTGACTGCCTTCCAGTCTTCCAAAACAAAGCATGAAACTGACCCAAACCAAGAAATCAGAGGACTCTTCAGAGCAAGAAATCCATACTGCCTCTAGAACACAAGGGCAAATGGGTTCAGGTGGGCCCCATAACAGCCTATTCTGTTTGGCTTTTCATTTACTGGGAATGAAGACTCTCTATACCCACAGTTTGCTGAAAAGCACTTACAAATAGCAGCCTGAAACCTCTTATCTCATTTAGAAACAAAACCGTCAGAACCTTATCTTTACTTAATGCATACGGTGTTCCGGTTGTAACCAGTGACACTTTCGTTTAAAAAATGACAGCAGCTTTTGCTTTTAACCAACCTATAAAATGGAGATGAGGGAACAGATTAAACGCTAAACTCAGGACCTAATCCCTTGCAGCCTGTACAAGTCAGAAGTGAAGGCTCCTGCTTTTGAATAGACACCTGTTTGGAGTGATGAAGGAGCCTACCTTACCTATCACCTCTCCTCAAAAAGTCCCCAACCCGGGGCAGCCAGTGCTTGCGATGTGAATCGCGCCTCGGGAGGCTGAGAGAGAATCGCTAGCTTCGCTTACTAGGTCATGTGCCGAGTGTGGCCATCTGCCGTGTGGTGGGACATGGTCCCTTGTGTCCCCATTGCACCCTAAGTTTGCTGCATTCAGAGCCCATCAACAACTCCAAGACATGCAAGGGATATCTGTCCTTCTTTCCCTTTTGGTGATGTAGTCGAGGAGATTGGAAGGCATCAAATAATTGTTCCTCTGAAATTTTGCACCCGACGGGACTCCCAGGCCAGAAGAGATGCCAGTCATGCTTTAATGGTCGCCCTCCTCCGCTCAGGCCTCGGACTCCTTTGAGGATTCAATGAAAACTCTGAACACTCTCGGCTGAAACAGTCACATGAATGCAATACATATACCATTTTCATGTGCTGTTACAAGCCTGTGAAGCTCATCTACAGACCTCAGTTGTCACCTAAATCCTTTCTAAACTGTTCCCCATACTGCTGCCAGGGTAAACTCGAGAAAAAAAAAAGTGGAATTCTAAGTACACTCAGGAAAAACTCCAAGTTCCCAAGCATGGTGCTAACCCCCTTTACACACTTCTCACATCCTCTTGACCTGCTGTTTTACTCCAGCCATTGCTGCAGCGACTAGCTGTGTGCAAACGTGACCCAATCCCAGCCCTCCTCGGCTATCCCTTCCTCGCTTCTGTCCCAGGCCTTCTCCACAGATGTTGTGTGGACCTCTGTGGGAACCTGCCCAACTACACTGTGCATGTGAGGGGAAAGTGTGAAAGAGTTACTACCCCCTGAGACAGTAACTCTTGTCCAATGAGGGCCAGAAACTGGTGCATAAACATCCTCTCTTTCATCTCTCAGGCAGACAACTCTGATCTTTTGTGGGATCAAGACTTTCTGGGCAATCAGCTCCACACATGCCCTTGGATTAGTTTTCCCGCCTTCTTGTTTCACCTTCTAAGTTTCTCACTGCAGTTCCTTGGGAATTTCATCACAAGGTGGACTTTTTGAACACCAGTCCTTCTCCAGGCTCTGCTCTTGGGAGGAACCAGGCCTGAAGATGGCATAAAAGGTCCTGCATGCCTTTCAAATCTCATCCTCTGCAGCTCCAACCAGCACACAGGGACTGTGGACTGCCCCATCCTGTTGAGCTGAGAGCCAGCTGAAACATGCTGACACTTCTCCTTAGGATGATGTCTTCTCTGTCCTTCAAGTTAGAGCTTGTCACCTTTTCCAGGAAAATGTCCATAAAAACCTCTCCCCAATTTGTGTTACCTGCCCTTCCCTTGGGTCCCCTAATGCCAAGATTCCCTATTCATGGCACTTAACAGATCATGTTGTGATTACCCATCTGCCCATCTGCTTCCTTTACTGGACTGAGAGCTTCTGGAGGCAGAGTCAGTGGGTTTTCTCTCTTTATCCATCTCAAGCCTAGGACTGTCTGGAACTAAAAACTGGAACTGAGTAATTATTTGTTCAGAGAAGGCAATGGCACCCCACTCCAGTACTCTTGCCTGGAAAATCCCATGGACGGAGGAGCCTGGTAGGCTGCAGTCCATGGGATCGCTAAGAGTCAGACACAGCTTAGCAACTTCACTTTCACTTTTCACTTTCATGCATTGGAGAAGGAAATGGCAACCCACTCCGGTGTTCTTGCCTGGAGAATCCCAGGGATGGGAAAGCCTGGTGAGCTGCCGTCTATGGGGTCGCACAGAGTAGAATACGACTTAAGCGACTTAGCAGCAACAGCAGCAATTATTTGTTAACAGATTGAACAAATGATGTATGAGATATCTGAGATGAGCCTGGGGCAGGCAATATTTTGGTCTTAATCACATCTGGACCCAAATGAAGCCAAGAGGAAAGTCCAGGTAGATGGCATGCCTCTGGGGCCTGCAGAGATAGGACCTAGTCTGCGTGTTAGTATGCAGGACAGGCCTCTTTTACAGAACAGCTGCTAAAATCCTGGTCTGGGTACTTTCCCCTAATGGGCCTTTTGGGACTTTGCATGCCCTGCTGTGGAAAGCTGATCTCAAACACAGAGTCTGTCAATGCTGTCTCTTTTCCAGGTCATGTTTCATAAAACAATTTAAGAAGTCACTTCTTCAGGTTTTACTTAAGGATCCCTTTCAGAAGCCAAATTTGAACATTTGCAGAGGTGTAGGACATTTGGCTTATTTACCACTTATTTGCTGATGCCTTTGGGCAAGTTCCCTGAATGCTCTGGGCTTCAGTGTCCCCACGTGCACGTAAGCCAAATGTGGCAGGGCCTCCCACGCCCAGGGGCGCCAGTGAGGCCACATTAACCTCAGTGCTGGATCGTGTTGACCACCTGGCCCTAGCCACACAGCTGCAGAGTCTTAGACTGTCTCATCTCCCCTGTCATTTCCGAGGCTGGCTGAAAGTCTCTCCCATGTGCTCACGTTCTGTTGACAAGCTATTTGCGGAGGATCCATGGCCACTGCCAATGCTGCCGCCATACTTGAGGTCTGATTTATTTGGCAAAAAGTTTATGTGTTACTTTTCTATTGACAAAGCTTCAGTGTATCACTCTTATGATGCATTTTCAAGAGAACAGAACTATTAGGTAGAGAACACAAAAACCGAGACATAAAGAAGAGGCTAAATAGCAGGATATCTGAAGCAGAAGAATGGATCAGTGAGCTAGCTGGAAGATACAATGGTGGAAATAACTGCTGAAGAGAAGAATAAAGTAAAAAGAATGAAAGGAACTAAAGATAGTCTCAGAGACTTCTGGGAAATATTAAATGCACTCAAATTATAGGGGTCCCAGAAAAGAAGAGAAAAATAAAGGCTATGAGAAAAATTTGAAGAGATTATAGTTGAAAATATCCCCAACATAGAAAAGGAAATAGTCAATCAAGTCCAAGAAGTGCCAAGAGTGCCATATAGGATAAACCCAAGGAAAAACATGCCAAGACGATACTAATCAAATTAACAAGGATTAAACACAAAGAAAGAATAATAAAAGCAGCAAGGGAAAAGCAACAAGTAACATACAAGGGAAACCCCATATGTTTAACAGCTGATCTTTCAGCAGAAATTCTGCAGGCCAGAAGGGAGACTTAGGATATATTTGAAAGGGAAAAATCTTCAACCAAGATTACTCTACCTACAAGAATCTCATTCAAAACTGATGGAGAAATCAAGAGCTTTACAGACAAGCAAAAGTTAAGAGAGTTTAGTACCACCAAACCAGTTTTACCACAAATGTTAAAGGGACTGACATAGTTAAGAAATATAAGACAAGAAAAAGATCTACAAAAACAAACCCCAAACAATTAAAAATAAATGGCAATAGGAATATATATATATACATACACCAATAATTACTTTAAAGGTATATGGACTAAATGCTCCAACTAAAAGACACATGCTAGCTGAATAGACACAAAAACAGGACCCTTATAGATGCTGTCTACAAAGAACCCATTTCATACCCTAAAAACACATACAGACTGAAAGTGAGAGGATGGAAAAAATATATTCCATGCAAATGGAAAGGAAAAGAAAGCTGGAGTAGCAATCCTCATATCAGACAAAATAGACCTTAAAGAATATTACAAGAGGTAAGGAAGGACACTATGTAATGATCAAGGGATCAATCCAAGAGGAAGACATAACAATTGTAAATATCCATGCATTCAACATAGGAGCACCTCAGTACATAAAACAAATGCTAACAGACAGAACATAACAGAAGGAGAAACTGACAGTAACACAATAATAATAGGAGACTTTAAACCTCATTCACACCAACGAACAGCTCACAAAACAGAAAATTAATAAGGAAACACAAGTCTTAAATGGCACATTAGATCAGATGGATCTCATTGATATCATCAGGGCATTCCATCCAAATTGCAGATGAATACACCTTCTCAAGTACACACAGAACATTCTCAAGGATAGACCACATCTTGGGTCACAAATGAAATCTCAGAAATTTAACAAAATTGAAATCATGTCAAGCATCTTTTCTGACCATAACACCATGAGACTAGATAGCAATTACAAGGAAAAAAAAACTGTAAAAAAACACAAAAGCATGGAGATTAAGCATCACTTTTCTAAATAATGAACAGGTAACTGAAGAAATCAAAAAATTCCTAGAAACAAATGACAATGAAAATACAATTCAAAGCCTATGGGATGCAGCAAAAGCAGCTATAAGAGGGAAGTTTATAGCAATACAATCCTTCCTCAAGAAACAAGAAAAACATCGAATAGACAACCTAACTTTACACCTAAAACAACTGGAAAAATAAGAACAAAACCCCCAAAATTAGCAGAAGGAAAGAAATCATAAAGGTCAGAGCAGAAATAAACACAAAAGAAATGAAAGAAACAGTAGTAAAGATTAATAAAACTAAAAGCTGGTTCTAGGAGGGGTAAACAAAATAGACAAACATTTAGCCTGACTCATCAAGAAAAAAAGAGAGAAGAATCAAATCAACAAAATTAGAAACTAAAAAGGAGAGGTTACAACAGGCAATGCAGAAATACAAAGGATTGCAAAGATACTATTATGAGCAACTATATGGCTGTTGCTGCTGCTGCTGCTAAGTCACTTCAGTCGTGTCCGACTCTGTGCGACCCCATAGATGGCACCCCACCAGGCTGCCCCATCCCTGGGATTCTCCAGGCAAGAACACTGGAGTGGGTTGCCATTTCCTTCTCCAATGGCAATAAAATGGATAATCTGGAAGAAATGGACAGATTCTTAGAAAAGTTCAATCTTCCAAGACTGAACCAGGAATAAACAGAAACTAAGAACAACCCAATTACAACCACTAAAACTGAAACTCAAATATCTCCCCAAAATCAAAAGCCCAGGACCAGATAGCATCACAGGAGAATTCTATCAAATATTTAAAGAAGAGCTAATGCCTATCCTCCTAAAACTCTTTCAAAAAACTACAGAGGAAGGAGCACTTCCAAACTCATTCTAGGAGGCCACCATCATCTGATGTCAAAACCAGACCAAGACAACACATAGAAAAGAAAATTACAGGCCAATATCACTAATGAGCATAGATGCAAAAATCCTCAACAAAATTCTAGCAAACAGAATTCAGCAGCACATCAAAAAGCTCACACATCATGATCAAGTTGAGTTTATTCCAGGGATGCAAGGATTCTTCAATATATGCAAATCAATCAATGTGATACTTGATTGATCAATCAATGTAATACCATATTAACAAACTGTAATACCATATTAACAAATTGTGATCAATCAATGTAATACCATATTAACAAATTGAAAGTTAAAAACCATATGATAATCTCAATAGATGCTGAAAAAGCCTTTGACAAAATTTGGCACCCATTTATGATTAAAACTCTTCAAAAAATGGGCATAGAAGGAACCTACCTCAACATACTAACGACTGTATATGATAAGCCCACAGCAAACACTGTTCTCAATGGTGAAAAACTGAAAGCATTCCCTCTAAGATCAGGAACAAGACAAGGGTGTCCACTTTCACCACTATTATTCAACATAGTTTTGGAAGTCCTAGCTATGGCAATCAGAAAAGAAAAAGAAATAAAAGGAATCCAGATTGGAAAAGAAGAAGTAAAGCTCTCACTCTTTGCAGATGACATGATACTATACATATAAAACCCTAAAGATACTATCAGAAAATTACTAGAACTAATCAGTGAATTTAGCAAAGTTGCAGGATATAAAATCAATACACAGAAATCGCTTGTATTCCTATATACTAACAATGAAAAATCAGAAAGAGAAATTAAGGAATCAATTCTATTCACCATTGCAACAAAAAGAATTAAATATCTAGGAATAAACCTACCTAAGGAGACCAGAGAATTGCATACAGAAAATTATAAGACACTGATGAAAGAAATCAAAGACAGCATAAATAGATGGAGAGATATTCCATGTTCCTGGGTGGGAAGAATCATTATTGTAAAAATGACTATACTACCAAATGCAATCTACAGATTCAGTGCAATCCCTACAAACTACCAAAGGCATTTTTTTACAGAGCTAGAACCAAAAATTTCATATTTCATATGAAAACACAAAAGATCCCTAATAGCCAAAGCAGTCTTGAGAAAGAAAAATGGAGCTGGAAGAATCAACCTTCATGACTTCAGCTTATACTACAAAGCTACAGTCATCAAGACAGTATGGTACTGGCACAAAAACAGAAATATAAAACAATGGAACAAGGTCGAAAGCCCAGAAATAAACCCATGCACTTATGGGTACCTTATTTTTGACAAAGAGGCAAGAATATACAATGGGACAAAGAACTTTTCTTCAATAAATGGTGCTGGGAAAACTCAACAGCTACATGTAAAAGAATGAAATTAGAACACTTTCTAACATCATACACAAAGATAAACTCAAAATGGATTAAAGACCTAAATGTAAGACCAGAAACTATAAATCTCTTAGAAGAAAACATAGAACACTCAATGACATAAATCAAAGCAAGATCCTCTATGACCCACTTACTAGAGTAACAGAAATAAAAACAAAAATAAACAAGTGGGACCCGATTAAACTTAAAAGCTTTTTCACAGCAAAGGAAACAAGGTAAAAGGACAACCCTCAGAATGGAAGAAAATAATAGCAAAGGAAACAACTGACAGAGGGTTAATTTCAAAATATACAAGCAGCTCATACAACTCAATACCAGAAAAGCAAACAACCCAATCAAAAAGTGGGGAAAAGACCTAAACAGACATTTCTCCAAAGAAGACATACAGATGGCCAACTAACACATGAAAAGATGCTCAACATCACTCATTACTAGAGAAATGCGAATCAAAACTACAATGAGATATCACCTCACACCAGTCAGAATGGCCAACATCAAAAAGTCTACAAACATTAAATGCTGGAGAGGGTGTGGAGAAAAGGGAACTCTCTGCACTGTTGGTGGGAATGTAAATTGATACAGCCACTCTGGAAGACGGTATGGAGATTTCGTATAAAACTAGGAATAAAACCACCATATAACCCAGCAATCTCCTTCTTACCCCGAGGAAACCAAAATTGAAAAAGACACATGTATGCCATTGTTCATTGTAGCACTATTTACAATAGCTAGAACACGGAAGCAACCTACATGTCCGTTGACAGATGATGGATAAAGAAGTTGTGGTACATATATGCAATGTAATATTACTCAGCCATAATAAGAATGCATTTGAGTCAGTTCAGGTGAGATGGATGAACCTAGAACCTATTATATAGAGTGAAGTAAGTCAGAAAAAGAAAGAAAATTATTGTTTACTAACACATATAGATGGAATCTAGAAAGATGGTACCAATGAATTTATTTGCAGGGCAGCAATGGAGAAACAGACGTAGAGATAGACTTATGGACACTGCGGGTGGGGAGGGGAGGAGGGAGAGGGTGAACTGTATGGAGAGAGTAACAGGGAAACTTGCATGATCATAGGTAAAATAGAGAGCCAACGGGAATTTGCTGTATGGTTCAGGAAACTCAAACAGGGGCTCTGTATCAACCTAGAGGGGTGGGATGGGAGGGAGGTGCGAGGGAGATTTAAGAGGGAGGGGATGTGTGTATACCTATGGCTGATTCATGTTGAGGTTTCACAGAAAACAACAAAATTCGGTAAAGCAATTATCCCTCAATTAAAAAATAAGTAAATGTTTTAAAAAATAAAAATTCTGCAAACAAAAAAAAAGGCTAAACATATAACAAGCTCAGCAAATTTAGGTGAAAAAAGACCTGATCGTTTCCACAGTTGTTTCCGGCTTTAAGGACAGCAGGTGGCAGCAGAATCAAGCTTTTTCATAGCAAGAAGCTTCTGGAGCTTCAGATGGTTTTCAAAGGAGAGAAGCAGCTTTCAGCAAAAACCATCCATCTAAAATTCTAAACTATTATCTGAATTGCCACAATTTCTTTAATGTATGTTTACACTTTATTTTAAATTACTTGAAAAATAAACTATGTTTCAGTTCAATTCAGTCGCTCAGTCGTGTCGGACTGTTCGCGACCCCATGAATCGGCGCACACCAGGCCTTCCGTCCATCATCAACTCCCGGAGTTCACTCAGACTCACGTCCATCGAGTCAGTGATGCCATCCAGCCATCTCATCCTCTATCGTCCTCTTCTCCTCCTGCCTCCAATCCCTCCCAGCATCAGAGTTTTTCAATGAGTCAACTCTTCGCATGAGGTGGCCAAAGTACTGGAGCTTCAGCTTTAGCATCAGTCCTTCCAAAGAAATCCCAGGCCTGATCTCCTTCAGAAGGGACTGGTTGGATCTCCTTGCAATCCAAGGGACTCTCAAGAGTCTTCTCCAACACCACAGTTCAAAAGCATCAATACTTTGGCGCTCAGCCTTCTTCACAGTCCAACTCTCACATCCATACATGACTACTGGAAAAACCATAGACTTGACTAGACGGACCTTTGCTGGCAACTTTCCTTCCAAGGAGTCAGTGTCTTTTAATTTCATGGCTGCAGTCACCATCTGCAGTGATTTTGGAGCCCCCAAAAATACATTTTGACACTGTGTCTACTGTTTCCCCATCTATTTCCCATGAAGTGATGGGGCCAGATGCCATGATCTTTGTTTTCTGAATGTTGACCTTTAAACCAACTTTTTCACTCTCCTCTTTCACGTTCATCAAGAGGCTTTTTAGTTCCTCTTCACTTTCTGCCATAAGAGTGGTGTCATCTTCACATCTGAGGTTATTGATATTTCTCCTGGCAATCTTGATTCCAGCTTGTGCTTCTTCCAGTCCAGCGTTTCTCATGATGTACTCTGCATATAAGTTAAATAAGCAGGGTGACAATACACAGCCTTGACATACTCCTTTTCCTATTTGGAACCAGTCTGTTGTTCCATGACCTGTTCTATCTGTTGCTTCCTGACCTGCATATAGGTTTCTCAAGAGGCAGGTCAGGTGGTCTGGTATTCCCATCTCTTTCAGAATTTTCCACAGTTTACTGTGATCCACACAGTCAAAGGCTTTGGCATAATCAATAAAGGAGAAATAGATGTTTTTCTGGAACTCTCTTGCTTTTTCCATGATCCAGTGGCTGTTGGCAATTTGATCTCTGGTTCCTCTGCCTTTTCTAAAACCAGCTTGAACATCTGGAAGTTCACGGTTCATGTATTGCTGAAGCCTGGGTTGGAGAATGTTGAGCGTTACTTTACTAGCATGTGAGATGAGTGCAACTGTGCGGTAGTTTGAGCATTCTTTGGCATTGCCTTTCTTTGGAATTAGAATGAAAACTGACCTTTTCCAGTCCTGTGGCCACTGCTGAGTTTTCCAAATTTGCTGGCATACTGAGTGCAGCACTTTCACAGCATCATCTTTCAGGATTTGAAATAGCTCCACTGGAATTCCATCACCTCCACTAGCTTTGTTTGTAGTGATGCTTTCTAAGGCCCACTTGATTTCACATTCCAGGATGTCTGGCTCTAGGTGAGTGATCACACCATCGTGATTATCCAGGTCGTGAAGATCTTTTTTGTACAGTTCTCCTGTGTATTCTTGCCACCTCTTCTTAATATCTTCTGCTTCTGTTAGGTCCATACCATTTCTGTCCTTTATCGAGCCCATCTTTACATGAAATGTTCCCTTGGTATCTCTAATTTTCTTGAAGAGATCTCTAGTCTTTCCCATTCTGTTGTTTTCCTCTATTTCTTTGCATTGATCGCTGAGGAAGGCTTTCTTATCTCTTCTTGCTATTCTGTGGAACTCTGCATTCAGATGCTTATATCTTTCCTTTTCTCCTTTGCTTTTTGCTTCTCTTCTTTTCACAGCTATTTGTAAGTCCTCCTCAGACAGCCATTTTGCTTTTTTGCATTTCTTTTCCACGGGGATGGTCTTGATCCCTGTCTCCTGTACAATGTCACGAACCTCATTCCATAGTTCATCAGGCACTCTATCAGATCTAGGCCCTTAAATCTATTTCTCACTTCCACTGTATATAAGGGATTTGATTTAGGTCATACCTGAATGGTCTAGTGGTTTTCCCTACTTTCTTCAATTTAAGTCTGAATTTGGCAATCAGGAGCTCATGATCTGAGCCACAGTCAGCTCCCGGTCTTGTCTTTGTTGACTGTATAGAGCTTCTCCATCTTTGGCTGCAAAGAATATAATCAGTCTGATTTTGGTGTTGACCATCTGGTGATGTCCATGTGTAGAGTCTTCTCTTGAGTTGTTGGAAGAGGGTGTTTGCTATGAACAGTACGTTTTCTTGGCAAAACTCTTTTAGTCTTTGCCCTGCTTCATTCTGTATTCCAAGGCTTGGCACATTTTAATTTTAAAAATGAATAAATAAATAATAAAATCTAAACTCAGCAGGAGAACAAAAACAAGCAGAATAAGATGCCAGGGTCATCAGCCTGGGCTACTAAACACCCAGATGTCATCCTTTGCTACCATCCTTGTCCTTCCAAGGAATTCTGAGATTTCTGTGGACCGTGGCCTGGAAATGAAGCTGGAATCTGTCTCTCCTTGAATAGGATTCCTGTCCTGATGGTGCCTTTGTTGGTTCTCCAGGTAACAGGCTCTTTTCAGGGTTGGGCTCCCTGAAGAGTCAACCTAAAGTCAGAACAAATTTATGCATGAAGAAGGGTTTCTTTCTTTCTTTTTTTTTTTAAGAAATATTGCACGTAATAAATAGAAATGCAGTGCTGCTATGTGCTGTGCCACAGATGAACCTCCAAAGCATCATGCTAAGTAAGTGAAAGAAGGCAGTCACAAATGTATGATACCATTTATAGGAAATGTACAGAATAGGCAAATCAAGAGACAGAAAATAGATTAGCGGTTGTCTAAGGCTGGGGAGGTGGTGATTGTGGAGTGGCTTCTAAAGAATACAAGGTTTCTTTTGGGGGTGATGAAACTGTTCTAAAATTAGATTCTGGTGACAGTTGCATAGCTCTAGAAATACACTAAAATCTAGTGAATTGTGTACTTTAAATGGGTGAACTTTATGATATGTAAAGTTATCTCAAAGCTGTTTAAAAAAGAGAGAAAAGGGAAAGTATACTTTGATCACTAATATATTTCAAGTGAAAATAAATCTCAAATAACTATTCAAAGAGAGAAACAGAGAGATGCAGGCAGGGAAAAGAAGAGCCTCTGCAGCTGCCACAGAAAAGAATCGGAGGTTGGTTAGAAATATGACTCTGGTTCATTGGGGAATTTTACTTTTCATTTAGATGCTGGTGTGATGATGGTACAATATGTTTCCTGCTTGGGCAAAACACTTTCAGTTCCTAAGGACTACAAATACTTACCTTAAAGAGTGACTGAATGTTGGGGGTGGCCATCTCGCTGTTTTAGAGGATGGAGTGCTCCCTGGAAGGAAGACAGAATGAATACAGCAGGAAACAGAGCAAATCTCTGAAGTCACACAGGCCTGCTTTCAAATCCCAGATCCTCCTCGTATTAGCTTTGAGGCATTCGTTCCTTGTTTATATCCACATCTTGAAGTTGAATAAGAATGACTTAGCACAAAATATGAAAATGCCTAGCCTGTAATAAACATGGAACTTATATTGTTTGCCTAGAATGTCCGGCCCTCTCAGCAAGAAGACTCTATCTTACAGCTAGCTGTGTCATTCTCTCCTGTTGCTTTCATGGCTTAGGACTCTGAAGGTCTTCTCTCCTGAGCCCCAGTCACGCCCCCCAGTTCATTTTCCATAAACAACCTCATTGTCCCTTTTTGCAGCAATGGCAATTCCCTAAGAATGAAAAATTAGTTGAAGAACCTGAGTAGAAGGGAACCCCTGTCCCTGACTACCTAGAGCACAAGATCAGTCGATAATACATGTCTATAATACAAGCCTGGATGCCAATGCTGCAATGGAACACTGCCTGCACTAGAACAATAGTGCTTGTATTGGAGAATTTGAGGTGTTATTATCAGAAGCACTTCTAGAAACGATAGAATATTATGATGAAATGTTAACACCTTAATCAATATGGTACTTAAAATACATGCATATTTTCAACTCCATAGTCATCCCAGTAGCTTTGGGGGAAATTAGACTCTGTTCATAGTGTAACGGATGAGAAGATGGGTTAAGGAGCCAGACTGCCTTGTTTCCAAGCTTGTGAAACCAGGCTAACTACTTATCCTCCTGGTACTTGTTTCTCACATATCAATTGAGGGAATAATAGGATCCATTTTATAAGGTTATATAAGGATTCTGTGTGTTGATGTAATATACTTAGAACTGTGCCTGACACGTAGTAAGCACCCGATAAATCTGTTACAAATAAACAAGTGTTTATTGAACATAGTTGTGGCTTAATATGTGACGCTGTTTTATGTTGGGAATACTAATGTCAAAGAAACAGCATGAGTCCTGCCTTCAGGGAGTCTGCTTCCTGGTGGGAAGAGGCGGGCAACCCCAGCACCTACATATACGTCTCTGTGGACTGGACTGTGTCCTCCCCCTCCCTTCCTCTCCCCCAAGTCCGTGCTGAAGCCCTAACCCCCAGTGCAATGATATTTGGAGGCAGAGCCTTTGGGAGGTAATCAGAACTAGATGAGGTCATGGAAGCGGGTCTTTCATGAAGGGATCAGTGCTGTTATGAGAAGAGGAAGAGACCAGCGCTCGCTCTCTGCACGTAAGGACACAGCAAGACGGCGGCCATCTGCAAGCCAAGAAGAGCGCCCTCACCAGGAACCAAATCCACCAGCACCTGGAGTTTGGCCGTCAAGTCTCCAGGACTGTGACAAAGAAGTGTCTGTTGTTCAACAACCCAATCCCTATTATTTTGTTATAGTAGCCTGGGCAGACTAATACAGATTTGTTTGTTAAATACCTATTTGAAATAAGAATCTTGAATAGACACGTGCCTGGTTTTACTGACGGAAAGAGCCCTGTACTAAACTGTGGTGGGGACCCTCCTTTCGCATCTTAGCAACGATACCCACTCTCCACGGAGTAGCCATGGACAAGTCACTTGATGACTCTTATCTTAGATGCCTGCATCTATAAAATGATGAATTAGAGGATCCCTGAAATGTGTGGTTCTGCCCATTTTATGGTTGGAATAGCAATTCACCTGGGTAATTTACACACATAAGTGTGCTAATACTTAGGGTGATTTAGAGTGAACACTGATTATCTCAATTGTGCTTTTCAAATGAGAGATTAATTAAATCCTAAATTTGGATTTGACTTCCTAGTTAGCAATGTTTCCTTCCTGGAAAAGAAATAGTGTGTGTCAGACAGAGCAGCTCCTTCTGCTGATTTTTTTTCTTTCTTCCTGGGCTTATTGTGAGATCTGACTGTGCAGCTCTCCTGGGGCCTCTTCCTTTCCAGATAACAGCCGAGACAACAGAGCTCATGGTCTCCCCGAGGTTCTTTTGATAAATGGCTGACACGTGATTGATTCATTCTCATTCCACCAGATACTTGCACAGAAAATCTGTAGAGAGTGTAATAGCACAAGAGAATAATTTAAAAAATTTTCAGACATTTTGTAAGATTTGATTTTTCTTCTTCCCTCACTTCTGAATGCTTTCACTGGGGTGTCTTAGATGTAAAAGATTCTTTCAAGTTCTTTTGCTCTTGGATCCTCCAATTCTCTGAGCAGGTGACAGCCTCTGGAAATGCATCTAAGGAAGCATCTTATCACTTCATCCTTTGATCCCTGGGCGCCTTCCACTACCAAGTATGCTAAAGGAAATAAGAGTCTTCCCTGTTAGCTGCAATATAGTGGAATTGAGGTACAACCACAAAGAATTCAGACTAAATAGTATAATGGAACTGCCAGACAGCTTGTGATGGCAGAAATATTTTTTCCTAGTGATGAAACTAGAAGGATCTTCATAAAACCAGAAAATGTATCATGTACACTTCCAAAAGTTCATCCTAGATCATTTGTCACAATGGAAAAAAATGAAATTTTTGAAATAATAAAAAGTAAGCTCAGTCTCACTCTTAAGATAAATACAAATAAAAATTACAAGAGGATGCTTAGCAGCTTGGCCAAATTTTAAAATAACTTCCTCTGTTTGCATTTACATATAAAGGTATTAAGAGTTTAATCTGCCTAGTGGAAGACAATTTACAGCATCTATCAAATTTTGTAGTGCACAAAGATTAGTACTTACTTGGATACAGTAATTCTACTTCCAGGAATTTATCCCATAGATCTTCCAGACGTGGGGCTCCCCTGGTGGCTCAGCGATAAAGAGTCTGCCTGCCGATGCAGGAGGTGTGAGTTGATCCCTAATGTGAATGGAGAAGGGAAGGGAGAAGGGAATGGCAACCTACTCCAGGTGGCTGGGAAATCCCATGGACAGAGGAGTCTGGTGGGCTGCAGTCCATGGGGTCACAAGAGAGTCAGACGCGATTTAGCAATTAAATGACAACAACAATCTTCCAGACATGTGCTCAAAGATGTAAGCATAAGGATAATTATCACAGAATTATTTGCAACAGGAAAGAAAGAAAGAAACTTAGAGGCCCATGAAGAAGACTGGGTAAATAATTTGATAAGCTAGATGTGAGAGCTGGACTGTGAGGAAGGCTGAGCGCAGAAGAATTGATGCTTTTGAACTGTGGTGTTGGAGAAGACTCTTGAGAGTCCCTTGGACTGCAAGGAGATCCAACCAGTCCATTCTGAAGGAGATCAGGCCTGGGATTTCATTGGAAGGATGATGCTACTCTTCATCATTGAGAGTTGACTCACTGGAAAAGACTCTGATGCTGGGAGGGATTAGCGGCAGGAGGAGAAGGGGACGACCGAGGATGAGATGGCTGGATGGCGTCACCGACTTGATGGACGTGAGTCTGAGTGAACTCCGGGAGATGGTGATGGACAGGGAGGCCTGGCGTGCCGCGATTCATGGCGTCGCAAAGAGTCGGACACGACTGAGGGACTGAACTGAACTGAACATCCATATAATAAGATACCACTAAAGAATTGTCTTCATGATGTACTGCTATAGGGGGAAAAGGTACAGAAGCATATGTAGGTAATCCCATTTGTTTAATATTCAGAAACGAGCGGCACAGGTGGCATCTGGGGAGAGAAACTAGAGACCAGTCTTTCTGTTACACCCTTCTCTTTCATTGTATACTTTTTTTTTAACATTTAGATTTGTGTACTATTTGTATGTATACTTCAAAAACTAATTAAAATTTCAACACACAATAGTGACACAAAAGTTCTATAGGAATAATAACTTACGTGTATTGAATTTTGCTGTATGTCAGGCATTGATTTTCTAAACCCTTTGCACGTACTTTTAAATTTAATTCAACAAGGACTCTGTAGCATGGGTACTATTATCATCTCCATTTCACAGCGGGGGAAAATTGTGGTAGAGAGAGACTGAATAACTTGCTCAAGAATTCATACCTAGTCGGTGACAGAGCTGAGATTTGAGCCCAGACACCTTTGCTCTAAGACCAGAGTCTTAGCTGCTAAGTTATACTTCAGTTCAGTCACTCAGTCATGTCTGACTCTTTGCGACCCCATGGACTGCAGCACACCATGCTTCTCTGTCCATCACCAACTTCCAGAGCTTGCTCAAACTCATGTCCATCGAGTCAGTGATGCCATCCAATCACCTCATCCTCTGTTGTTCCCTTCCCCTCCTGCTTTCAATATTTCCCAGCATCAGGATATTTTCAAATGAGTCAATTCTTCCCATCAGGTGGCCGAAGTATTGGAGTTCAGCTTCAGCATCCGTCCTTCCAATGAATATTCAGGACTGATTTCCTTTAGGATTGACTAGTTGGATATCCTTGCAGTCCTAGGGATTCTCAAGAGTCTTCTTCAACACCACAGTTCAAAACTATCAGTTCTTTGGTGCTCAGCTTTCTTTACAGTCCAGCACTCACATTCATACATGACTATTGGGAAAACGAAAGCTTTGACTAGACAGACCTTTGTTGGCAAAGTAATGTCTCTGCTTTTTAATAAGCTCTCTAGTTTGGTCATAGCTCCCAGGCGATTTCAGACCTCCATGACAAACTCTTCATTCTAGTGAAGCCAATATGAAACTTAGGAAACAAACTCAGAGGTGCAAGTATGTTTATGTTTTCTTTGAATCAGCTTAGATCTGATTCCAAGTCCCCATCTAGCTTTCTTGGCAGAAAATATATTCTTAGTCATTATTGGGGCTCCAATAATTGTGCAAGGATTGTGAAAGGTCCTGGGGTCTTTCTTGCATGGTAGAGACCCTGCCAGTTGTCAACCAACCCTGGTCATCTCAGATATGTCCACTGACCCAGTGCAAGACTCCCCAGCCACAGTTTGTAGTCTTATCCACTTTCACCTCTACATTTTGAGCTTCTGCGTATTCTTGGGAGATTTCCTCCTTCCTTTTTCCTGCTACCTTCAAAGGCATGCTGAATACTCTCTTCAGTGAACTTAGGTTATATCTCAGTATAGGAAGATCATTCTGCAAAAAATTTCTAAGGTGAGTAATTACTGAGGGCCTTTTTAACTTGCTTAGATCAAAGGAGAAGAGAAAATACAGGAAGAAGATGGAGAAATTCATATTTCGATAAATTCTCCTGCCACAGAGTCATAGACACGGAAAACAGAGTAATTTTGGATTTGGAATTTACCTCCTTCTTCATTTCCCCTGCAAGTGTTTGGACCTGTGTAGTTCTGGAATGATGATTTTAATATATTAAAAAAAAACCCATGTCTTCCATTGATAGTAGATCTGGACTGAGACACAGTTAACCCTGTGATTTGAATGCAAAGACATTGCTTTCCAAAAGGGACAAACTGAGGACAGTCTCCATTTACACCTTAAACATTCTCAAATAAATATCAGTCAAGTTCCTGGCCCCTGCTCAGCTAATCAACAAACCATAAACGCAGAAAAAAAGATAAGATTGGAATCTAAGGAAGGAAGTGTTAATCCAAAGGCCTGGAATCAAGGAGAAGATATTTAAATAGAAACCAGTTTGATACCAAAACTTTAGGAGGGTTACTGCAGGCAGGAAGAAGATATATGATCTAAGCACAGAATCTTCGGACTACAGGAGCCTGGGTAAGAGGTCTGCCCCAAATTCCATCTGCCCCCAATGAAAGCAGAAAGGAAATGTGAAAAGCGAGCCAAGCCATGGGGAAAGAGTCCAAGATGGGTGTGCCTCCTGTGTGTTCAGTAATCGCATCCAGCTCAGCAAAGCTGAGTTTCTTTCCTCTTTGGACTACTATCCATTTTAATGAGCAAGGAGCATTTGATTAGAAGTTTTAGAAACTCAAATTTCCCTCAGCCTTTGTCTGAGTTTTGTAGAGGAAAAGGAATAGCGGCAAACATGCCTGTGAGTGCTCCTGGTCAGCTAATTCCTGGTCCTTTGCTCCACCTAGTGGATTTCCTTGCTGGAGAGGCTCTGAAAACAATACTTGGTTCCACCCCATTCTGTCCTTGTTCATATCAAAGGAGCTCTTTCCTTTATTTCCACTAAAGCCAATGTACGGCTATGAGTCAGCAGGATCTAATGCATCCTTTTTTTCTCTTCTTTATATAGAAATAGCATTACATGTATTATATGATCAGGAGTCACATATAGGCACGGAAAAGCATATTCCACTCATAATTATATCCTCTGAGAGCCAAACTCAGTCAAACCTCAACAGAGTCATTTAATTGAATAATGGCTTGCCTACTTGTTAACTCCCAGGAGGCTTCTTTGAGAAATAATCGGTTAAATAGTCATAGAACTTTTTCAGAAAGTTTCTCATTCAATCATAAAAACTAAAAACATTATAAAGTACAGTAAAGTTAAGAATCTCAGGTACAAAGGGATTCAGAGCAGAGTCTTAAGCAAACTCCATATGTGGAGATAAAGATTAGTATTGGTGTAGGTTTACACAATTAGAGTATAAAAAAATAAACTCAACAATCTATACTTATTTGCTAGCTGATTTTGCCCTTGTTGGTCATCAGCCTTAAAATCAATCAAATAGTTATTCTTTATCTCTTACCAATGGTTTATATTTAATTGTTGTTATGAATTGAGTTGTGTTCCCCAAATATTTATATGTTAAAGTCCTAACCCCCAATATCTCAGAATATAACCTTATTTGGAGAAAGGGCCTTCGCAGAGCCATAAAGTTAAAATGAGGCCATTAGTGTGGGCCCTAACCCAGTATGTTTGGTGTCCTTATAAAAAGCGAAAATGTGGAGACCGACATACGTCAAAGAAGAACACTGTGAAGGTGAAGACAAGCCAAGGGGAGAGGCCAGAGACAAACCCTTCTCACAGCCCTCAGCAGCAACCAACCCTCCCAAAATCTTGATTTCAGACTTCTAGCCTCCAAAACTGTGAGACAATAAATGTACGTTGTTGTTTAAGCCACCCAGGTGTGGTACTGTGTTACAGCAGCCCGAGCAAACAAGCACAATTGCCTCCGGCAAATGAATAAGGATCTCTCTGACAAAGCAAAATTAATCTGTAGAATAATAACATGTAATAACACATAATGTAATACTAACTCATGTCATAATATCTCTCATGGTTTAAAAAATGTCTTTTCAGTCATGATGTCATTTAAATTTTAACATAGACCTGTGAAACAGGCAGGATAGCATAAAATAATCTGTGATCAAGAAAGCACTAAAATATGAAAATTGACTAGTCAACTTAGTTTAGAATTTTAAAAAGCAAATGCTAAATAAAAATAATTTTGCTTTAAAAAACTGAAATTAACCATAGAATGCTAGAGTTGGAAAGGATCTTGGAATTCTAACAAATTGCTCGATCCCCTTGTTTTGAAAAAGATATCTAAAGTCACATAGCAAGTTGATGATCTAGCCACTATCTTAGCTCAGCCTTCAGTCCTTCCATTTCTCTCATAGTCTGGTGGATATTTCAAAGATGGGGGCAAAATCAGCCTTTGATGGTGATTAAATCCAGAACTTTTTGGAAAGAATTTCCTTAAGGACAATATGCAAACAGAGACCCATTCTCAGTTCACAGTAGCTCAGTTGGGTCTGACTCTTCGCAGCTCCATGGACAGCTGCACTCCAGGCTTCCCCGTCCATCAGGGACCCTTTTTAAGTATTTGCTAATGGAAACACGTGCTAATTAGGAGAAATAACTGTTGGCTAGATGCCTGCGAGAAGATTGATACCCACGTGGAACACAGAGACAGATAATTTGACCTTTGGCTGGGCTGATAGGATCCATCATCCCTCCAGACAGGTACTCAGTTGTGGTAAAGGTCTAGCTCTGGCTGGAGGGCTGCCCCCATACCACTGAGGATGATTCACCAGAGTGACTTAATCACCTGTGGGTCAGAGGCTCAGTTTCATGTGAGGGGGTGGGGCTGGGGGGACAGAGTCTGAGTAATGTTTCGTGGTGGGTGTGGAGACTTGTTATAATAGTAAGCATGCTGTTTATTAGAGTACATGACAGGTAATTGCCTGAGATCCCAAACCAGCTATCACCCAGGATTATGGAGATCTGATCTAATATGAGACAGAGAGCCCAGTTTCAGCTCCACAGCAGAAGCCTTTGAAAAGTGTCCAGGAGTAATTGGCATTTAATCAATGCAATCATTATCCTAGCACATGGCTCCTGGAGCTTCAGGGCCTCTTATAACCACTGAACTGCAAAAGGGAGAATATGTCCATTTAAATTCACCAGCAACAACATTTGATTTACAGTCCCGGATGAGGTCCAAGTGGAAATACATTCACACATTTTTATATTTGAGAAACACAGGTTCACTGTCAGTAAGAATTCAGTCTTGTATCAGTGATAGTATAAACAGTGATGGGCATTTTCCCTTTTCAGAGCCTGATTAGCATTAATTTTGACAGAGAGAAGAGTAAAAGCTCTAACAGGCTGCTAAGCATTTGCTTTTCATTTAATCTTCTCTAAGCCTTTAATGAAACATGGGGAAGAATATGACTGCTCATCTCTCCCCAAGATACAGGAGTGTTTGCTACTTATAATTAGGGGACTAATAAATATTGACTTTGCTTTTGATTTTGCTTCATCAAGGGTTATCACTGGGCATCGAATTAAATATTTAAAGGAGAATATACTTCTCTTGAAGGGCAGACACTGTTTTTAGGCCTATATCCTCTCTCCTTTTCCTAGCAGGAGTTCAGTTCACTTTCAACCATCCTGTAAAAGACAGCTAGAAAAAAGAGAAAGCCCAAATTTCCCTCTCAGCATCTCACAAGTCTTTCCTGTAGGATCCTTAAGAGAAAGTGGGGAGAGAGAAAGAAGTATTTTTTAATTTTAAGGACCTATAAAATGGTTTCTTCAGAGAAGGCAATAGCACCCCACTTCAGTACTCTTGCCTGGCAAATCCCATGGACGGAGGAGCCTGGTAGGCTGCAGTCCATGGGGTCTCGAAGAGTTAGACATGACTGAGCGACTTCACGTTCGCTTTTCACTTTCATGCATTGGAGAAGGAAATGGCAACCCACTCCGGTGTTCTTGCCTGGAGCCAGGGACAGGGGAGCCTGGTGGGCTGCCGTCTATGGGGTCGCACACAGTCAGACACGACTGAAGTGACTTAGTAGCAGCAGCAGCAGCAAAATGATTTCTTAGATTGATGGTAGTCTATTTCAGTGTTTTTCAAAGGGTACTCACAAATTACCCACTTCAGAATGACCTAAAAAACTTGTCAGCAACACAGACTGCCAGACCTCCTTACGTGTTCTGAATCAGAATCAACAGCAGTGGGCCCTGGAGTCTACATTGTTAACAAGTGTCTCCAGGGACTCCGATATGCACTAGACATGGATTCTACTCACCTTCCCTTTGTCTCAACATTGCTGTTCCAAGGCTCGATCTCTTCTCTGTTATGCTTACTACTCCCTCAATTGCATCGAGCCTCATGCCTTTAAAAGTTTTTATAGGAAAATAGTTCTCAAATTTGTATCTGTGTCCCACACCTCTTCCCTCAAACACCAGAATCCAATATCTAACTGCCCGATTGGTGTCGAACAGTCATATTAAAAACCAAACTCTAATTTTCTCTCTGAATTTGTTCTTTCTCATCTCAGTAACTGAGATCACAAATTCTTGATCTGTCCAGTCTTCCTCACTTTCTGTCATGTTCACTTCCAATTCTGTGAGCTCTTTTAAATATGCTCCAGATCTTCCTCTATTCCATGGGTTACTACAGCAGCCTCCTTTTTGTCTCTCTGCTCTATCAATTTCCTGTATCAATCAGAGTTCAGTTGCAGATAACAGAAGCCTGTCTAGTTACCTGAAGCAGAAAGGGATTTAACCTAATTGTGGTAGATTCAGTACTCTTGCCTGGAAAATCCCATGGGCGGAGGAGCCTGGTGGGCTGCAGTCCACGGGGTCGCTAAGAGTTGGACACGACTGAGTGACTTCACTTAAACTTTTCACTTTCATGCATTGGAGAAGGACATGGCAACCCACTCCAGTGTTCTTGCCTGGAGAATCCCAGGGACAGGGGAGCCTGGTGGGCTGCCGTCTATGGGGTCACACCGAGTTGGACACGACTGAAGTGACTTAGCAGCAGCAGCAGCACGCTATAGAAATCCTTCCCACCCTATATACCTTTTTGCAATGCAACTTTGTCACAACTCCCAAAAGGAAATGGAGTCAATATTCCCTTCCCCTTAACCTGGGGCTAGCCCTCTGACTGACTGTGGCCAATAGTGCCAATAGGCAGCAGTGATGATGCATGACTCCCAGACCTAACCATAAGAGGCTTTCGCAGCTTCCATTTTTACCATCTTGGAAGACAGCTTTCACATAAAGCAGCTTCAGCTAAATGACTGAAAGATGGAAATGCACACCAAGAGAGAGGGCTCAGACTTTTCAGCATCGCTACCGAAATCCCAGACATACAAGGAGGCCATCTAGGGCCTTCCAGCCCAGCAGAGCTGACAGCTACATACAACCACACATGTGAGCTCAAGTGAAATAGTAGAAGGGCCCAACCAACTTATGTTTGGGGGGCATTCCTTACACAGCAAAAATAAGTTAAGACTTATAAAACCTTTGAGGGGCTGTAGGGGTATGGTCTAGGCTAGGCCTCTAGGAATGACTCCCAGAATAATACTGCAGAACTGGCCTACCAGGAGAAATGCTACTTCTGCCATAATCTAAGAGTCAGGAAGTCATCAACCACTTTCTAATTCCAGAAACACACCACCTTAGCCATGATCTGAGCATTGGGACATTGCTACAAGATCTGCTGGCTGCAGAGCTAAATCACAGTCATTTTACATTAGCAAAATGAATAATTAATGTGCTGTCATTGCCTTTTCCCCACTTAAGTTAGTTCTGAATTCAAGACTTGTACAAATGCATATGACTAGCAAAAAGTAAATTATATTTGAGTTTCTAGAGGCAGGAGAGTCTGCAAAATGTAATTTTTAGCTTTTTAACCTATGTACTGCTGAAAGCCACAAAAGGAAAAAAATTTTTTAATGTTTTGTTTCCTATTATAGCATCTAATATAATACTTGCACTTAAGAGATGGTCATAAATATTTGTTAACTGAACTAAAATTTGATAAAGGAGAGACATCATTGAGAAATGATTGTCCCTAGTTAGCCTAGAGTATGACATTCAGTACGTCTAAAACCCTGTTTCTGTCATTCCTTTTCATGAATATATGCTAGAGTATAAAGAAAGACTTATTTTCTTTTTAAGAATTTTTTGTGTGGACCATTTTAAAGTCTTTATTTAATTTGTTACAATATTGATTCTGTTTCATGTTTTGGTTTTTTGGCCATGGGACATATGGGATCTCAGGTACTGACCAGGGATTGAACCCACACCCCGGGGCCTGGAAGAAGTCTTAACCACTGGACCACCAAAGAAGTCCCAAGAAAGATTTATATTTCAAGATTTTTTTTCTTTCGGTACTTGCCAACTTGACTATCACTGTGCAATTATCTTGAGTCAAACACATTCGGTTTCTTATGTAATAAATTTTCATTAAAAAGATGAGTTTGAGAGGAAGGAAAGAAGTTTTGGAAGGGCAAGCTCTCCCGTCTTTCCTGCTTCCCATGGCCTTGGCCGTCATCTCTCTTTGAGGGCTTGTTCTTCAGGATACTGACAGCTTGATTTCTCTGGGTAACATCATGCAAAGGAAATTAGCTCAGTATGTCTTCTACTGAATCCCATCTGTAGTTCAATGTTTTAACGTATTTATGAACAAGACTACAGAGCAATTTTGATAAGACAAGGCAATGTTCCAGTCTCTGAGAATATTTTTCTCCAAAAAACATTTTTTAAAATACCACTGAACAGCCTGGAAATCCACCCCCACATGAGCAATCTCCAGAAAGCTTTTCAGGTGTCACAGCCATAATAGCAGGTGGTTCCTTTGGGTAGAAAAATTATGGCAAGGATAAGAGATAGAAAGCAAACTGTTTTGATATTCTGGGTACAGTTTTCCCCAAGTGAATCATTCCCATATGCCTACTCTTACCATGGGCTCCTTTCCAAAGGGAGTAGGTTGTGTGAATGGAGGTGCAGATATGCATTCTGGTGGGCAAACTTCAAAGGTACCCATATTTGGCAGATCCAATTAATCTTTAAATATTTGTCAATCTGCTCTTCTGCAAGTCTCAAAAGGCAAACTTTGACTATGGATTTGATACCTGTTTTTGCTCCTCTCATAATAAATACTTAATCTTATTATGAAGATCCAGTGGTGCTCATCTGAGGCAAGACTGCTTCTGAAATTCCGTATAAAAAGATTTTAAATGCAAGCACGTAAGGAACAGTGAGACCAGAACAATTTGCAAACGGTGGTCATTTAATTCACTTTTCTATTATGAAATATTTGAGACATAAAAAAGTTTAGAGACCAAGTATTTACTCTCCAGTGATATTTTGTTGCTTGTAAGATAAAAATCTGGATTAATGAAAAAGACTTGTTTCCAGATTAGAAATGCTGGAAATTAACAGTTTTGCCTAGGTTTTTTTTTTTTTTTCTCTCTAATGTGTAAGATTAGCATTCTTATCTTTTGCAGTACCAAGTCTCCCTTACTGGAAAGGGAGATGCTATTAACTTAAATCAAAAACCTATCAAGGGAAAGAAGATTCCTGATGGAAAGCTTGACTTTACTCAGATGGAAGACAACCACATTAAAAAACAAGAGGGAGACATAGTCATTCAGCTAACCTATTTTGGCTTTTTCCGAATCTTAGAGTGGTGTCATTTACTATCTGTGTGACATTGGGCAGGTTCTTCAATGTCTTCACACCTCAGTTTCCTGAGCTGTATGGTTAAGATGCTCTACCTCCTAAGGTTGCTACGTGTAAAACGCTTAGAATGGTGCTTGATGTACAATAAGTCCTTAAGAAATGTTAATTCACTTTCCTCTTCTCCTCAACAAAATGTTAGCTCCACCTGAGAGCAGAGATTTTGCCTGATTTCATTCTGGATTCTCAGTTTCTATTTTGCCCACAATAGGTATTCAATAAATATTTATGGGAAATATTTACTTTATTAATGAAAGTAGCTAGGTTTTAGGCTAAAAGTGAAAGAGAATTTGTCCTAAGTTTCATAGCTTGTGAGGGAAAAACAGACCTCAGGTTTAAGGCAGGTTAGGGAGGTAGGAAAGAATCCGAAACTAAGATGAGCAGATCAAGATTCTAGTTCAAATTCTTCTAGCTCTCCGGGTGTTGAGACCAAGGTTTTCTTTCCTGATTTCTAAAATGTAACTCCCAATTATCCTGAGGATTAAATTAAACTGTGTGTGAATGCTCACAATAAAATATAAAGGGATATACAACACAGATATTATTAATTTTTATCTCAGTAAGTTTTGTCCATTGGATGATAATCAAATGATTCTATGAGAGAATCTTGGAAGAAAGAATCTTTAGCTAAGATTTAAGTACTAAAAATATTCAACCCCAGAGGTACCACAGACATAGGCTAATTTTTTCCACTGTGCAGTTTAGGGTAGATTTGGCATACACTCAATACCAGGCAAGAAAGAAACTATGGTTTAGGCTGCTTTTAAAGTTTAAAAAAAAAAAAAGGCAGAAAAAGAAACTATTTCCTTTTATAAGCATGAATGTTAGAATAGAGAAAGCCTTCATCGAGCAATTCCTCACTGAAGCAAGACTGTTTGATCCCTGTGCTCTCCTAAGTTTTCTCACTCCCTATTTTTGTTGTAAATAATAGTTGTTTTGTATATCATGATTTATGTATTATGACCACTTCCCCTTCACCAAAGAAAAGTAATATAAGCTATTCTTTATCAGCCACATGTGACTCAGAGGTCAAATGAGCAGTTCTTTGTAAGGTAAACTTCTTAGATTAGCAGTATTTAAAGACCTGGTTTCTAGAGTTAGGGATTACTCAAAACATTATGGCTTTAAGATTAGGCCCCACCCAAGATGCATCACCAGAACCTGGTTTTGAGTTTGAGAAACTGACTTGAGAAAAAAGATAAAGGAGCAAAAAAAAAAAAGTCATAGTGGGTGAGCTGATGACTCACTGCCCCTTCCTTGAACTTCAAGAATGACAAGATAGGAGAGCACAGGGTAGTCAAGCTTCCAAGGATGACAAGATGGCAGAGGGAAGAAAGGCAGTGCCCCACTGCAGACCAGATGTTTCAAGAAAGAGAGGAAATTCAGGGCTTAAAGATTTATATATGTTCTTAGAATAAAGGCAAAAAATATAGTTTCCATGGTCAAGTTGTTAAGTGCATCAAAATGAATCGCCAGTCCAGGTTTGATGCAGGATGCAGGATGCTTGGGACTGATGCACAGGGATAATCCAGAGAGAAGGTGTGGGGTGGGAGGTAGCCTTTTGGACTCTGTGGGAGAGGGAGAGGGAGGGATGATTTGGGAGAATGGCAGTGCAACATGTATGATATCATAAGTGAAATGAATCGCCAGTCTAGGTAGGATGCTTGGGACTGAGGCACGGGGATAATCCAGAGAGAAGGTGTGGGGTGGGAGGGGGGAGGTGGGGGTTGGGATTGGGAGTTCATGTATACTCGTGGCTGATTCATGTCAATGTATAGCAAAACTAATACAGTATTGTAAAGCAAAACAAACTAAAAAATAAAAATTAATTTTTAAAAAATTTACTTTCTCAAAAAAAAAAAAAAAAGGATACTAGGAACTGACTCTGTGTTACCCTATGGACTGTAGCCCACCAGGCTCCTCTGTCCATGGGATTCTCCAGGCAAGAATACTAGAGTAGGTTGCCATGTCCTTCTCCAGGGATCTTCCTGACCCAGGAAGGTGGTTTTTCCAGTAGTCATGTAATGGATGTGAGAGTTGGACCATAAAGAAAGCTGAGCGCCAAAGAACTGATGCTTCTGAACTGTGGTGTTGGAGAAGACTCTCAAGAGTCCCTTGGACTGCAAGATCAAACCAGTCTATCCTAAAGAAAATCAGTCCTGAATATTCATTGGAAGGACTGATGCTGAAGCTCCAATACTTTGGCCACCAGATGCAAAGAACTGACATATTGGAAAAGACCCTGATGCTGGACAAGATTGAAGGTAGAAGGAGAAGGGGATGATAGAGGATGAGATGGTTGGATGGCATCGCCGACTCTATGGACATGAGTTTGAGTAAACTCCGGGAGTTGGTAATGGACAGGGAAGCCTGGCTGCAGTCTATGGGGCCACAAAGAGTCAGACATGACTGAACAACTGAACTGAGCTGAACTGACAATTCTTGGAAGGCATAGCAAACCACTTATAGTTTACCAAATAAACCAGATACTTTTAAACTACAGCCCACTGATTTACACTGCTCTCTGCCCAGAACTCATCCTAGCTAGCAAGCCCCTAATGGGCTTCAAAGCCTGGCTCAAGTGGTTTTTTCTCTGTAGGTTTCTTAACCTCTATTCTCTCCTACTACTAGGAATGATTATTCTTTTGTTTATGGAGTCATTGAAATTTAAGCATCCCATTCATTAAGTAGATTCATAAGATTCTACCCTTTCTAAACTTACTGAATACTCCACAGGGGTATAGGTGAGCCTGTCATTGTGCAATTCTTGGCACACCATATGAGCATAATACAGGTTTGTTGAGTTGATTCAAATATTATTAATAGAAGAGGACCAAAGCGTAAACAATTATCTAGGCCTGGGAATTATGTTAGGTCTGGAAAGTGTATGCGAAATCCACATACGAGATTCGGCTTTTCAGTCTTAGCAGAGAGCATGTAATTTATTTTTAAAAAGTGTCATGAATGTATTTCTCTATATAAAACATTATTAATTCACCTTTGGCTTAGAACTGGCTCTCCCATAACCCAGTTAGCCAAAAGGTAGCTGAGTAATTTGAAATACTCTCCAGCTGGAGTGGAAGTGCATTTGGGTTTTGCTTCAATCAGTGAAACTCTGTCTTGCTTTGCTTTTCAAAGAGCCTCTCAGTCTTTGAAGGCCTGAGCAGAAGGGAAGCCAGATGAGCTCTGTTGAATTCTAAACTTGCCACATTTTCAGCTCTAGCATTAAACTTTTCTTCTCTAATTAAACAAATTAACTAAAGTAGTATATACCATAGTATCAGTTTACTTTTTTATCTTATCCATTACGCCACCTTGTTCCAGAAAGTCTTCAAGAGAGGTTTGGTTAAACAAAACAAACAAACAAAAAAAACACCAAATTGTTCCACACTCATGTCTTTGGTTCTTTTGGTGAACTTCTGTCAGTGCTGATGGTCAGGGTGAAAGAATTTTGGAAAAGTTTTCCAGTGCTAGTAACAGCATTTCTTGAAGCATCTTTTCTCTTTATATAGCGAATGATTATGCAATGCCCACAGGTCAGTTTTACTCTAAGACCCAGTGAGTTCATTCAGCCTTGATCAGTCACTAGGCCTTCACCTAGGGCATAGAACAAGGTAGTTGTTACCCAGCACGTGTCCCAGCTAAATAAAATCATAGCTGATTCACGTCTGAAGGTGCTCAGAGGGAACAGCATACAGATTAAGAACAGGAGCTCTGGAGTCAGTCTGCTGTCTGATTTGAATCTGGCCACACCTCTGGCTGGTTATGTGACCTTAGACAAGCTTCTTCACTTCTCTATGTCTCACCTGTCTTATCAGTAGAAAAGAAATCATAATGGTAAGTGAATTAAATGTGTAAAGCACTTACATGGTGAGCATGCAATAAATGTTACCTCATATTACATACTTTATGTTTTTAGGCTGCAATAAGAAACAGTTTTCTCTATATTTTTATGTAAGAAACGTGGATAAAATTGAAAAATTAAAACAAGGCCGTACATTTTTAGAACAAAACTTTATTTACAAAATCATAACTTGGTCTGTTTTGGTATCATTACTGACAAAATGCCTTTGGTTGAAATATAAGTTAAGGTGACAGATTGATTTTAGCAGTTCATAAAACGAGATACCAACACTATCCCATTTTCTTATTCCTATGTGCCTCTGAATACAGTTAAACAAAACAAAATCTTAATAAACCTTTATAATGTACAATGGCTTCAGCAAACCACTTCTTTAATTTTTTTTTTTTTCCTATTTAAGTGTTGGGACTGAGACAACTAATCTAAAATTTTCTATTTACAGAGAAAGCTCTAGAGAATGGGATAACTTAAAGATGGAGGTTAAATGGCTTTCACAATACAATATCCATATGACTTTATAAGAATGTAAAAAAATAATATTACTGAGCAGTACCTATTGAAAATTTTCTGACAAATTCATTTATCCAGCATCATGCTGAGGAATCAAGAGGATTTCTCCATACATTTTAGAGTTTTATTTTATTTGCTGATTCAGTCTTGTTCCATGTTAACATAGTTATCACCAATATAACATGCAATAACCAGTACCCATGGAAACCACATTTTTAGTTTTAAAAATTCTCTGCTAAGCTTTACTTCCCAGCTGTGCTTCAAATATATATACATGCTTATACGCATGGTTATATGCATGGACTATGCATGGATATAAGCATGGTGATAAACGTGTAGGTATTTAATGCCCTTTATTCAGGAATGTAAAATTAATGGCATCTGACTTTAACTGTAAGAAAAACTCACCCAGATTGGAAGATAGTGGAATGACATGTAAAAGATTCTTCTACCTGAATTTAAGAGTACATCTATACTGGGAAGAAGGGTGGAGCGACAACAAGTAGAAGTAGAAGCAGCTGTAGAAGAAAAGAACTACATTGGTTCAATAAACTCAGGTAATTGAGACAACAAATAAATAAATCAACAAATGCTCCATTTTTTTCCTCCAAAAAAAGAAATCATTGACAAATCTTTACTAACAATTTTAAAATTGGTCCATTAATATATTTTTTACAAAGGAAAAAGTTACAATATACATATTGAATATGTCATAATTGTAGTCATCTAATACACTCCTCTGCTGAGATATCTAACACGTCTTCATCTGTATTCTCTTCTACCTCTGGCAAGTTGCCCCAAAGTAGGAAATTTACACCTGAAAACAAAAGGTCACAAAATTATTTTGTGCTGACTACTGTCACAACTCAGAACAAGATATATAAAACTTTTTATGCTAACATTCTTATATGAAATCATAGTGTTAGCAGTTAAGAGAAAAGCTAATAAAAAATGAACTGCTAATAACATGATTGATACCTAGATATTAAAACTATCTAACATCTAGAACACAACCATTCTTTAAACCCTTTTAATTAAGGGCTTGAATTCTAGAATCTTGGAACTCAAAAAGATCTCAGGAGTTGATTCACAGCTACATTATGTCATAATCACTTGACACATAATTTTCAAATATATTTTAATGATTTTTAAGAATGGAAATCTCACAAGATCTTTTTAGATTAAATGTCTCTTTGGAGGATGCATGGAAAGACTTGAATAAGCTTCCTCATCTCCTCAACAAGCATGGAGCTGCTGGTGTCTTTCTTTTGGTTAAAAAAAAGCAGGCTCCAAGAGCCAGTTATAATAACTGGTGGCTCAGATGGTAAAGAATCCGCCTGTAATGCTTGAGACTTGGGTTCAAACCCTAGGTCGGGAAGATCCCCTGGAGAAGGGAATGGCTACCCACCCAGGATTCTTACCTGGAGAATTCTAAGGACAGAGGAGCCTGGTGAGCTACAGTTCATGGGGTCGCAAAGAGTCAGACACGATCAAGCGATTAACACACACACACACACATTGTATTATAACTTGAAAGCACTAAGCTGAAAAAAAAATACTATTATTAACTGACATCTTGGAGAGCCAATAAGAAAGCAAATCTCAACTGTCCAGTTGTTGGTATGGACACAGGGAGGACTCAGCAACTCTGGATATCCACACCACACGGCAGGCTTCTCTGGTAGCTCAGGTGGTAAAGAATACGCCTGCAAAGCAGGAGACCCAGGTTTGATCCCTGGGCTGGGAAGATCCCCTGGAGAAGGGAATCGCAACCCACTCCAGTATTCTTGCCTGGGAAATCCCATGGACAGAGTAGACTAGTGGGCTACAGTTCATGAGGTGACAAAGAGTCAGACACAACTTAGTGAGTAACACTCTGACACTGACTTGAGATAGTGGCCACATGGTGGAATGGAATGAGCCAGGGTTTGGAGATTTGGTTTGAATCCAGTTTCCGCCACTAACAGTATACCATGGATGTGTTTACTAATTTTACTACAAATGTATATAACCACAGGCAATATACATTGTTATTCTGTGTATCTAAATTTTTACAGTATAGTATATGTATCCCCACTCCAGTACTCTTGCCTGGAAAATCCCATGGATGGAGGAGCCTGGTAGGCTGCAGTCCATGGGGTTGCTAAGAGTCGGACATGACTGAGCGACTTCCCTTTCACTTTTCACTTTCATGCATTGGAGAAGGAAATGGCAGCCCACTCCAGTGTTCTTGCCTGGAGAATCCCAGGGATGGGGGAGCCTGGTGGGCTTCTGTCTATGGGGTCGCACAGAGTCGGACACAACTGAAGCGACTTAGCAGCAGCAGCAGCAGCAGCATATGTATCTCTTCTAATTTGCTTTTTTCATTCAATATTATGTTTTTGAGATTTACCTATGTCCATATGTGTAGATTTAGCTTATTTAGCTCATTCTTTTTATTTCTGTTGGACATTCCATTGTATGAATTTTTAAAAAAATACAATCTTAAATTTAGCCCATCACTCACCCTTTCTTCTAACTGTCCATTTTGCACAGGTGCCCAAGGAGACATGCACAGAGACGTGCAGTGTGACACTGTTAAGCAGTGAAAACAACGGACTGTCTCTCTTGGTTGAGATACTGGAACTTAACCAGGCAAGAAATTAGCATCTACTTGATGCATAATGATGTATATCATATCATTTTATATAATTTTTGTATGTTTGAATCATTTGCAATAAAAGCACTTCTTTTCCCCCAAGAATGAATGATGTTTTGCTTTTGAACAGATGACAGGATAATAAGGAATCTCTAGGCTGAAATCTAAGGGACGATTAGAATGCATAGAGGTAAATGGAGAGCTGAACACAACCTATGTTTGAGGGCATTTGCCAACTCCAAGGAATCTGAGCTGAGGTCTCCCAAGCCCCCTCAAGACAGTCTCAGGAAATCAGGTCTACATGTGAAGGCTAACCTAGAACATAGACTTCCTGGGGCCCTTTCAGTCTAAACATTCTAGAATTTTATAAAGCTTGTGTACAGATTCCTTTGATTGTTGCTGATTCAGGTGATTCAAGGACAGTTGCAAAGCCATGAGCAATTCTGTTTTATATGAAGCATCTAGAAAACTCTTCCTTCAAATCATAATATTAGGGTTACAGAGGAGAAGTTTGATATTCTTGGAGTCAATACTCAGAGACATGAGTGGCTCGGCACAATTGGTTCAAAGGAGAAAAAATAAACTGAGAGCCTGGATCTGACAGAAGCAGCACCTTCCTTTCTCTGTTAAGGAGGAGGAAGGAAATCCTGTGATACATCTGTTTCTCATGGATTAGATTCAACGCAAATGGAAGAATGCTGGGCTTTTCTCTTTGAAAAATTGACCAATATTAAAAAGTAAATCAAAACTGAAAAACCTCCACCCTGTGTTTTGAATTCTATGAAGCAGGAAAAACAGTATCAAAGCAGAAACTCCTTTAATGTGTTCCATGAGCAACACAAATGTAAAACTGGAGGCCTAAATTAGGAGCCGATATCTCAGGGGAGTTCAGAGAAGTCTTCACTCAAAAATGGCCTTCTTAACATTCTAGAGCCTTAAATTAAGGCCTCCAAATGATGCGTTGTGAGTCACAAATGAACATCAGGTGATTTTTTTTTTTAAAGAGTCTATAAAAACCCAAGCATAATTGAAAGGTTTGAAGACCCTAACAACCCAGCTAACGACTCAAGATCTCGTAGTCTATGAAGGCAAATCATACTTAAAAAAAAAAAAAAAGAATATATTTTAAGTTCTGAAGAAAACTAAAACATACATTTAAAAACCTGAGAATGTTAGTGCCAACTTAGATTGTCAAATTATTTAAACTTTTTCTGTAAACTGAAGTTCTATAAACTTTAGTTCCCACTAAAAAAAGTCTCACTAAAAGTCACCTTGATATGTCAAGCAGTTATTAGACACCGAGAACATGTGTCCTATAGCAAAACTGACAGGTTGCAATGTAAGATGTATTATGTAGATATGCTTAAAGAATTTGCTGTATATTTTTCTACTAATCAGTTCAACATATTGGTATTAAATATTTTCCTTGACTAAACTTTCATCATAATTTATTAATATAGATGTCAAAATGTCTGTTTTTATCCTGAAGCAACATCACCAAATACAGTTCACCTAGTTATCCTTCCCCCCAGCTCCCAGTGACCCTAGCCTCTTCCCTTTTCTTAAACACACACACACATACATACAATTGGCTGACAAATCTAAATTATTCCAAAATTTTCTGAAGCCATATTATATATCAAAGCAGCAATTTAGAGCAGTTAAAATATTAATTTTAAAAGACAAGAAATCCAGCCAAGTTTGAGGTTCTTAAATATGATGTTGAAAACAGAAATGCAAAGAAAGGGAATGCCTGAGAATGCTCAAACTACCGCACAATTGCACTCATCTCACACGCTAGTAAAGTAATGCTCAAAATTCTCCAAGCCAGGCTACGCAATACGTGAACTGTGAACTTCCAGATGTTCAAGCTGGTTTTAGAAAAGGCAGAGGAACCAGAAATCAAATTGCCAACATCCGCTGGATCATGGAAAAAGCAAGAGAGTTCCAGAAAGACATCTATTTCTGCTTCATTGACTATGCCAAAGCCTTTGACTGTGTGGATCACAATAAACTGTGGAAAATTCTGAAAGAGATGGGAATACCAGACCATCTGACCTGCCTCTTGAGAAACCTATATGCAAGTCAGGAAGCCACAGTTAGAACTGGACATGGAACAATAGACTGGTTCCAAGTAGGAAAAGGAGTATGTCAAAGGTGTATATTGTCACCCTGCTTATTTAACTTATATGCAGAATACATCATGAGAAACACTGGGCTGGAAGAAGTACAGGCTGGGATTAAGACTGCTGGGAGAAATATCAATAACCTCAGATATGTAGATGACACCACCCTTATGGCAGAAAGTGAAGAAGAACTAAAGAACCTCTTGATGAAAGTGAAAGAGGAGAATTAAAAGTTGGCTTTAAGCTCAACATTCAGAAACCTAAGATCATGGCATTTGGTCCCATCATTTCATGGCAAATAAATGGGGAAACAGTGGAAACAGTGGCTGATTTTGTATTTTGGGGCTCCAAAATCACTGCAGATGGTGACTGCAGCCATGAAATTAAAAGACGCTTGCTCCTCGGAAGGAAAGTTATGACCAACCTAGATAGCATATTGAAAAGCAGAGACATTACTTTGCCAACAAAGGTCTGTCTAGTCAAGGCTATGGTTTTTTCAGTGGTCATGTATGGATGTGACAGTTGGACTATAAAGAAAGCTGAGAGCCAAAGAATTGATGCTTTTGAATTGTGGTGTTGGAGAAGACTCTTGAGAGTCCCTTGGACTGCAAGGAGATCCAACCAGTCCATCCTAAAGGAGATCAGTCCTGGGTGTTCATTGGAAGGACTGATGTTGAAGCTGAAACTCCAATACTTCAGCCACCCGATGCGAAGAGCTGACTCATTGGAAAAACCCTGATGCTTGGAAAGACTGAGAGCAGGAGGAGAAGGGGATGACAGAGGATGAGATGGTTGAATGGCATCACCGAATCAACAGACATGGGTTTGGGTGCACTCTGGGAGTTGGTGATGGACAGGGAGGCCTGGCATGTTGCAGTTCAAGGGGTCGCAAAGAGTCAGACATGACTGAGCGACTGAACTGAACTGAACTGAACTGAAATATGATGTTGAAAACAGAAATGCAATGAGTTTTGGCTAGTATTTGTTTCTATAAGTAAATGTTTGGGATAAAATTTTTGAAGTTCTCCTCTAGTGGATACAACCCAGGTGAGAAAGTCTCAGATGGGATCCTGAAATGATCTGTGGAGCGAGTGAGTGAGTGAGTGAGTGAGTGAAGTCACTCAGTTGTGCCTGACTCTGCAACCTCATGACAGTAGCCTGCACCAAGCTCCTCCGTCCATGGGATTTTCCAAAGAGTACTGGAGTGGGTTGCCATTTCCTTCTCCATGATCTATGGAGAGGTTCACTCAAATATTGGTAGACAAATGTTACAGGAATTAATTGTTTCTTACCAGTAGAGTCTAGTCTGTTAATACCATAAACTGCCTGGCTGTGAAACATCCAGAAGTGTCCGTTGTTGCAGGAAAGAAGGCAGGAACAACATGGAACAATCACGTGATAACCTACAATGTTCCCACTAAAAAGGAAAGTAAATATTATTAGATACAAGGTAATATCTGATGATGCAAACCTTTTAATGTTCTATTATAAATAGGCAGACCATATAAAGATCTCATTTCCTCCTAACAACCTTGTTTGCTGGGATCTTTGGGATGGGAGTTACTCTGATAATAGCGTTCTACTGTCAAGTGGGAAAAGAGTCTTTAAATGAAATAATAGTAACATATTCTCAATTTCTTTGTTAGTATTGTTTTATGCATTGTCCCTTCAGAAGTTAGTTTCTAGTTGCCATAAGCTTGTGATTAGTCCAAAATTGATGGGCTGTACAAACAAAATACATTAAATAAACCCTGTATTTGGATAAAAGGTTTTTGCTCTCTCCAGGACTATGGTAAATTGGGTTCTTTTATGTTCCAGCTCCATGCCAGCACCTAAAAACTGTTTCAACAGATGGAGGAGTAGGAAGACAGCATGAGCCCATGAAAACTGAACACAAGCTGGCTGCTCTAATTTTAGTCTCAGTGTTTTTGAAGGAATTCAGAAATGAAGCAAATCCACAGCTCCTAGAGAAAGTTGAAAAAGTTTTTACTGTCTCCAGGGTTATCCTTCTTATTAGAAATACCTCACTCTTCCATAGGTTTTTCTTCCCTATCTGATCACTTTAAATAGACTGAATATACAGGGAACATTCTAGCTAGCACTGATTTGCTTTTTAAATGACAACATGAACTGCTTATACCTTGAGTTGCAAAAATTTCTATTATAGCTTGTTCCCACTCTATGAAATGTGAGTCAGTCATTTTTGTGACACCATATAAAAACTACTATAAAAGGTACCAATCCACCTAAAACATATTCTAATCATAATCTTCTTGAAAGGCAAACGAATGAAAGCAAAAGTTGTTTTTGCATTAGACTGACAGTTATTTGTAAGGCTATATTATAAGAATAAATTCTACAGCTTTAATTACCACCCATATTCATCCATTCATCCACTCATACCGCTAATATTTACAGAGCATCTACTACGTGTCAGGTACTGTTCTACGTGCTAGGAATAAAATCCTTGTGTTCAGGGAGCTAACATTCTTGTAGGTACACCTCAGATCATTTTTCTCCCTTATTAAAACTCCTTCAGTGGCTTTCCATTGGCCAAAAATGAAAATCCAAAGACCTTTCCTACCAAAGTTTGAAAGGGAAAGTGAAAACTGCTCAGTTGTGCTGACTCTTTGGGACCCCATGGACTGTATAGAGTGGGTAACCTTTCCCTCCCCCAGGGGATCTTCCCAATCCAGGGATCGAACTCAGGTCTCCTGCATTGCAGGCAGATTCTTTACCAGCTGAGCCACAAGGAAAGCCCAAGAATACTGGAGTGGTAGCCTATCCCTTCATACCAAAGTGTAGATCTGTGCTATCTATCCAAAATGGGCTACTGAGCACTTGAATTGGCTAGCCTGAATTGAAATGTGCTGGAAGTATAAAAAATAAACTTGATTTCAAAGACTAAGAATAAAAAATAAGAATGTAAAAATATTTCATTAATAATTTTTCATGTTAGTTACACATTGAAATGATATTTTGGATATATTAGGTTAAGTAAAATATCCAATAAAATTAATTTCAGGACTTCCTTGGTAGTCCAGTGGTTAAGAATCCACCTGCTAATGCAGGGGACATGGGTTTGATCCCTGGTCTAGAAGATTCCACATGCTGTGGGGCAACTAAGCTGTGTGCTGCAACTATTAGGCCATGCTCTAGAGCTCACAAGCTGCAACACCTAGCCTGTGTTCTAGAGCTCACGAGCCCCAACTGTTGAGCCTGAGTGCTGAAACTACTCAAGTCAGTGTGCCTCTGAGACTGTGCTCCACAGCAAGAGAAGCCACCACAATGGTGCCTCCACACCACAATTAGAGTGTAGCCCCTCTCGCTGTAGCTAAAGAAAGCCCGTGTGCAGCAAGGAAGGCCCAATGCAGCCAAACATAAATTAAAAACAATAAAAGGTTTTAAAAATAAATTTCATTTGTTTTTATAAAGAAGAATACTTTTCTTCTTTATAAAAATACTTTTTATAAAGAATAAATAGAAGTTACTCGAAATTTTAAAATTACACATGTGACTTGCACACTTCTATCTGATGGTGTTGCTCTGGACTATCTGGATTCTGAGTGCATCTCTAATCTACCCAAACTCTCTCACCTAATGTTCACAATGTCTCAGCCACACTGGCCACTGTCTTTTCTATTAGTTGATATGTTCTTCTTGCCTTGGCTGTTCCCTCTGCCTAGAACATTCTTCCTTTGGCTCCATCTTAGCTCAGTTTTTAGGATTCAATTCCAATGTTACTTTCCCTGACTATGTTATCTAAAATAACTCTTATCCACTCTCTCAATCTTTATTTTCTCTATCATTTATTATTATTATTTCCTTTGGAGTACTTTCCACCCTATTCAAGATCTTATTTATTTAAATATCTTATTGATTGATTGATTGCCTTCCTACCAGAATAAAATGTTCAAAGGCCTTTGATTTTGTCTTCTTTATTGCTAAATTTCAACCTCTAGAACAATGATGAGCACATGGTAGGACCTCAATAGATAGTTTAAATGAATGAATGAAAGAAATTAGTCATGACCACACAAAGAGTTTGCTAATTCAAATGATCAAAATTTATAATCCAAATCGTATTTAAATGAGAAAATCACAACTGTTTTTTCCCTAGGATTTAATCCCATAGGATTAATAATACTCAAGTCTGTTTGCCTCTCAAAAAATTATAGTAATAGCTTCCGTCTGAGTTGTAATTTATAGTTCACCAAGCCTTTTAACATTCATAATTCACTTGATCTTCACAACAACTCTATAGGTAAATACAAAAAAATTTAAATTTTTATCTCAAGAAGATATCTTCTTGAGATAAAAATTAATTAAGGAAACAGGTTCAGAGGTTTAAGACATTTACTCAAGGTAATAAGGATAGGGCCAAGGCTCAAACTTGACTTTTATTACTGTAAATCGAAGTGTTTCCCCCACCCCCCAAACTACACTGCCATTTTTGAAAGTTAAAGCAGGTATTTATTAATGCACTTCGAAAAATTGTAAAGTGAATTAAGACTCTTTTAAAAGACAGTTCTAAGTAACAAATGGTTTTTCAACTGTTCACTGCATGGGTGATAACCACTGCTTGATGCAGCCCACTGAACCTTTCTCTGTACTTCAGTGTCAACATTCATCTCCCAAACCCAGGGCTATTTGGAATACTGCCACACGTTACCATTTTAAACATGCAATGTCCTTCAGTTTACATTTGCAGATTTCAGTGAAATAGCATCTTCCAATGAAGTCCACTGCACTAGATGGAAAAGTTTAGAGATAGTCAAATGTACTTTTAAAAGAATGTTGAAAAACACATAAAGTAAAATTGCTATTTTAACCATTTTTAAGTGGATAGTTCATAAGTGTTAAGTGTATTCACATTTTTTTTGTGCAACAAATTTACAAGCTTTTTTCATCTTGCAAAACTGAAAGTCTATACCAATTAAATGACAATTCCTCATTTCCCTCTTCCCCCAGAACTTGGCCACCACCATTCTACTTTCTGTTTCTATGAATCTGACTACTTTAGATACCACAGATAAGTGGAATAATGCAGAATTTGTCTTTTTGTGATTGACTTATTTTTCTTAGCATAACATCTTCAAGGTCCATCCATGTGGCATGTAAGAGGCAGGATAGCCTTCCTTTTAAAGGATGGATAATATTTCATTATATGCATACACCACATTTTGTTTATTCATTCATTGCTGTACATTTGGGCTGCTTCAATCTCTTGATTATTGCAAACAATAAGAACTTGAGTGTGCAGATATTTCTTCTAGATCTTCCACTAAATTCTTTTGGAAATATACTCAGAGGTGGGATTGTTGGATCATATGGTAAATCTATTTTCAAGTTTTTGAGGAATTGTCATGTTATTTTCCCTAGTAGTGGCATCATTTCACATTCCTACCAACAATGCACTAAGTAAGTAAGTAAGTAAGTAAGTCAAGTCACTCAGTCGTGTCCGACTCTTTGTGACCCCATGGACTGCAGCCCACCAGGCTCCTCAGTCCATGAGATTCTCCAAGCAAGAATACTGGAGTGGGTTGCCATTTCCTTCTCCAGGGGATCTTCCCGACCCAGGGATCGAACCCGGGTCTCCCGCATTGGTGGCAGACACTTTAACCTCTGAGCCACCAGGGCAGTTTCAATTTTTCCATACCCTTGCCACAATGTGTACTTTTGATTGTGATTTAGCATGAATTTTATAGACGGGAGCTGAAAGGGACATTAAGAGAAATTGTAAGAGAACTATAGTATATGTTGCAAGGGTAAATAAATATTTGTGAGCTCACTATAAATATGACAAACCTTCCTTTCAAAAAATCTTACGCATTCATTGGTTACACACATCTTAGTACATTAATCCAACACCACTGTAAGCCCTACATGGAAGAATAGTAAAGAGAAAAGATTTGGTCGTATAACAGTTCACATATGTGAGCCCTCCTTATAACTATTCTATACTGATCATAGCTAGTGCAAAGACGGATGGGTTAATATTTAAAACTGTTGTTTCTGTATGTGTTACTGAAAAGAAAAAGCAAAAAATCACTGAAACTTTGCAATAATAGGGTCCAGATTTATTGTCTACTGCTTTTTCTTTTTGCAACACATACACACACAGAGGTAGTTATAATAATCCATTTATCTTTATACTAAATGAGGGCCTTTGGCTTGCCATTATGCATGACTACACTTAAACAAATGCAGATAAGATTTTAAGGGAGGAACGTTCACAGCTTTGAGTATATTTAATTTTTTAAAAAGTTTCTATCATCATCATGAAATTCATTTTAAAGTATTCTGTTTATTGGTGTGCTTCGTCTGGCTCTGTGTCCGAAGAAGAGCTGTCCACGTATGTTTTGGATAATTTCTCTTTTGCTTTCGTGACAAAGTTTCAATAAAGAGTAAAATCTTGAAAACCATATATAGGCACATACATGTTGACTATAGAAAGTACCTTTTTGAGTTAGAAAAAAGTATATTTAAATCAAATAAAGTGGTAGGAAGCAAATTCTTAAAGATTCTACACCCAAAAGTGGGTAGTGACTGAAAACAGAATTTAAAAGGATTTAAGTATGCAAACAAATGCATAATATCTAAAGTAGGCCTTATGGGAGACACAGATTATTTTAGGGCTCTCTCTATTTTCATCCCGTAAAGATCTGTATGTCTTGCTCATTCAGAGTGAGGGAGATTACAAGGAAAGGGTATTGAATTAGGTGGACAACGAGTCTGATTCAGCATGCCCATTGCCAAAAAAAAAAAAGGTAGAAAACTAGGAAATGTTTTTTGGAGTAAAGTTTATGAATAAAAACAAAAAAATGATCTCTCTTCTCCAGCAGTACAGAGAATCTTGCTTAATTACCTAGCTTCTCAAGTCATGGACTTGATCCAGTGAGAGGTTGGTTGGGTAGGGCCAGGGATTCAACTTAAGGGATCACATGACTATAATTGAACGAGAAACATTACATCAGGACTGACCACTCTGGTTAAACCACAGACTTTGCCCAGACAGTTTGCCCCCTTAGTTAAACTCCAAGGGGATCATCAGACTGTTGGGAGTGGCTGGAACACCAAAATGATAACCTCCTTGTTGACTCCAAGAGGTTCAAGCCATACACTTTCCCATTTAGTTAAAGGCTACCGTTGCCCGCCACTAGCATGACTTACTTGGTAGGAGGGATGTCTGTAGAGAAAAGGTCTATTTCAGTGTCAGCCAGCAAAACAGCCTTCATTCCCCTAGAGCTGAGCACTTGTTTACAGAATTTGCAACACAGGATGGACACGCGCCGGTCCTTGAAACTACAGCTGCTGGTAGACATGGCGTCTCGGAAGGATGAGGTGTAGGATTTTGGAGCAATACCCTCCCTAGTTTGATTCCCCCAGGCTAAAAAGCAAATTGTGAAGCCTCGAGCTTTTCTAAGCCCAACAATTGAGAAGGATATGAGTTCTTTTCTGTTTTCCCGTTCGAGGGTAGAAGTAATGTTTATTGAGTAGGAACAGAGAAGGAACAATCTTGGCTTTCTCTTTAACTTTCGGGGGGAAGGGAGAGGAATTTGAAGTGGGGAGCAGGCAAACTGCAAGTTGCCTCGGGGAACTTCTCTACAGCTCTCCTGTCCTATTCGAAGGATCGTCTGTTCTTTAGTTCCTTTTGCAATTCCCTTAGCTTCTCGCTGACAGGCTTTTATCTACAGGTTCCTACTCAAGCCTCCTCGCTCGGAGTGCTCCGATTCCTCTCTCTCTCTCGGATATGGGGCTAGGGTTCCTTACCCACGTCTCCTCTGTGGAAATCTTTCTCCTCTCCTCAGGATTCAGAAACCCCCTCAGTTTTTCCCACAGGCGAGCGTGGGTATCCCTTAACCCTCCCGCGACCCTCCTCCTCTTGCCAGTTGGCGAGACCCCGGCTTCACTTCTTTCCTGGCACAGCCCCCAGCCCTCAGCGTGCGGGCTCTCGCGTCGTTCCTCCTGCGTCTCCCTCCCCTCAGCTTTCCCTCGCGGCTCCCGCCGATCCCTCCGGTCTTTCCCGAGCGGCCGCTCCAGAACGCAGGGGGCTGTCGGCGGGGCGGGGCAGAGGTCGCTCTGCGGGCTCGGTCGGCGTTGGGGATCTCTGCCACCGCACACGTCGCTTTTTGCTCGCTCTTCCGCTCTCGGCCTTTCCAACGCGCTGTCAGTTTGAATCGGCCGGCGCCGTGCACCGATTGGGAGAACTAGAGTTCGCCCACGTCCCGCATTGGAAGGCTCGGGAGCCGGCCTCTGAGGCGATCTCAGTGGCCAGGAACGCCGACGCCCCGCCCCAGTAACGGTGCCTAGATAAAACTCGGCTTGCTGGTTGGCAGACCTTGGCCCCGCCTCCGATCTCATTGGTCCGCTCGCGAGGATTCGGCGCGGCCTCCCCTCGCCCGAGTGAAAACAAGGCACGCCCACCACACTTCTCATTGGCAGACGTTCCATAGGCCCCGCCGCGCTCTACTCTGCATTGGCTAGAATTCTCCGCAACGCCCCGCCTCTCTTCCCCCGGCCCAATCGGCCGCACCTCCCCTCAGAAGTGTGTGTTTGGCTGTTGGTTCTCTCTTAATCCCGCCCTTCCATTCTACTGTGGGGCTCGGCCGCCCGGGGAGGAGTTTAACTCTGTGACCACGCCTCGACGGTGCTAGTCACACCTCCAGGGTTTCGCCAGCTCCTCCTCCTTATTCCAGGCCTCTCGGGATCAGCTGTTCCTATTGGCCATGGGCCCCATCGGTCGATAGAAAGCGGGCGCTGATTGGCAGGAGGGTGGGCCCTGCTTCCCAGCGGGGTCCTGTGGAGTTGGCAGAGGCTCCTCGGGGGACTAAGGGGAACGATCTGCGTAGAAGCGGGTGGTGGGGACGAGAGGGGAGGAGAGCTCCTAGTGGGAAGCGGAGCCGGGGCGCAAGACCCGTCGCGTCAGAGCCAGGTAAAGGCTCCGTCCCTCTCCCTTTCCTTCTCGCCCGCCGCGGGACTGGAGCCCGGACTGGACAGACCGGGCGGCAGAGGCGGGAAGGAGAGGGCGCGGATGTGGCTCTCGGCTTCGCCCTCGCGCTGCCGCCCGGAACCCCTCAGCCCCCCTCCCTCCGGACCCTCTCCCCGTCTCCCGGTGCAGCCCACAGTGCTTCTTTAGGGCTGCGTCTCCGCCCTTCACCGTCCTGCCCGGGACCCTGCCTTGGCTCTCGCGCCGCTGCGCGAGCTCCTAGCCCCCTCCTCCAAACCCCCTGCACACGGGCAACCTCGGTGCACCTCTGGGCAGCCGTCGTTGGCATCATCCGTGACCAACGACTGCCCTCTGCCTCTGTCTCCAAGCCCTGGCGGAGAGCCCAGTCACAGCCCTGGACCCAGAAAGACGAGTGTTCCGCGCTGTTTCCGGGGCTCTTCTCCGGCTTCAGCCCCTCGGCCCGCCTGGAACGGGCCCCTCTTCACGCACTCGCCTTCTCGGACCTGTCTCTTCGTCCCCAGAGTTACTAACATCGTAACGCCGCCCGTACCACTGAGGCCCACGATAGTCTCTTAACTACCCCCTCACCCCCTAGGTAGCCCTTCCCCTGCCCGCTCCCCGCCTATCAAGCATGTGCAGAAGCTCCACTCATCCCACATTCGCGTGCAGTCTTCGGACCCCACCTCTCACACCCCCTCCTCCCCCTGCTTCCTGCCCGTCTGAAGCACCACGCCGCCGCTCCGGCTCCCCGCTCCTCCCTCGCTGCGGCCCTTTCTCCAGGCGCGGGAAGTGGGAGACTCCCGGGGCGGAAAGGGAAAGGGGCGGCCAAAGAGGGAGGGTCGCCGCCGCGGCGCGTCCCGGAGCGAGACGCGCCGCTCTGCACTCGCGTCCTCGTCTCTCCCGCCTCCTGGGCCTGAGTCCGAGCGGAATCTCCTGGGGGACCTCCTGGTGCCAGGAGTCGGGGCCGCGAACCTCAAAGACTCTCCCCGCCCCTACCCCCAGCCTGGGATTGGGTGCGGTGTCTGGGATCTCTGAGCTTGGGAGATCAGTTGGGGGTGGCATTTAGAGTCGCTGTGGTCCCTGACTTGGGAGAGGCGGTGGCTGCTTTCCGCACCCCCCGCCCCCGCCCTGCCTTCCCGGTTTTCCCGACTCCGACCCTCGCCTCTAACCCGTTTCCTGCTTCTGCCGACCACATTGTTTTCCTGGATGTGTCCCACACCGAGCAGGCTTTTTTTTTTTTTTTTCCTGCAGATCACTCCCCCACCCCTGACACTCCCCACCCCCCCAACCCAACATTTTGCTGCCAAGAGAAGCTAGTAACCAAAACAAAACAACTGGCAGGAGGGGCGGAGGGGAAGAAAAGTTGTGCCCGGGTGACTTGTCCCTTCCCGGCTTTGATCCTTTTTGAAGTCCAAGCAGTTGCCCCCGCCCGGGATCGGGGGCTGCGTCGAAGTCAGGGCCGGGAGGGTTCCCTCCGGCTGCCGCTGCCCAACGCTGGCAAGGCTCGGGAGGCCACCGAGGTGTCGCAGTCCCCGCCCGGAACCCCGCGTTCCCGCCGCAGTCCCCACCCCAGGCCCGCAAAGGCCGCTGCTCCAAAGTGTTTTCTTTCAGCCTTAAAACAAAATCCGGAGGGAGCTTCCTTCCTCCCCACCTCGCTGCGCTGGGCTCTGCGGGCCGGGCGGCGTTTGGCTGAGATGAATGGGCCCAGGCCAGGCTGGGAGCCGCGTCCCTTACCCCACCCCCGCAGCGATTAGGATCTGCACTGGGGCTGATAGCCCCCTCCCCTTTTCCCTGCATTTACAGGCAAGTGAACCGGAGCAAACGACTTCCGATCCAGTCTGCGCTGCTGCGACTCCCGTTTGGGATTTGATTTGCAGCATCTTCGAGCCTGTGCAACAAAACCCCGCGAAACACGCCCAGCCCTCCCCCGGCACCCCGATACGCACCCACTCTCTCCCGGGGACCCAGCTGGGCTAGTCCACACCCCCGCACCCTCACACCAGTTGTGCGGAAGGACTTCCACTCCCCGCCTGTGTCGTTGATGTCAGACCCCAGGCCAGCCTCCGGGCGCTGCAGTTCTCCCGGCTAATGCTGAGGCTGCGGCTCAGGCTCTAGCACAGGAACCAGCTGCCGCCGCGCCCGGCCCCAGCGCCCACCGCCTGCATGTGCCCGCCGTAGCCGCCTGCCCAGCCCGCAGCCCGCGCTCCCCGGAGCGCTGGAGACCACCACGGGGGGCCCCTTCTGCCCTCTGGAGAAACGGTCTTGGAGGTATTGATTTCGGCGGTTGGATTTTTCCCGTGGATCTATCAATTCACAATTCGAATTTGGAAGAAAGAAGGAAAACATGACGTCTCCAGCCAAATTCAAAAAGGATAAGGAGATCATAGCAGAGTACGATACTCAGGTCAAAGGTAAGGGCTTCGAAAAATAGCATCATACATCTCTGTAGACCCTGGAGACAGGCATTTCCCTGATTTGCAGGGTGTTCATTTCTTTGGGTGGAGCAGGTGGGGGCAGGCTGACCCTAGAAGTGGTGTCCTAGGTGGGTCTGCGCCTCCGAGGGATTGTCCGTGGCAGGGGCCATAGGCTCTGGAAAGGCATTTTCGGAGTGGACTTTACAGTTGTCTGTAGGGCTGGTCATTATTTTGGTAGTCTTTTTCCCCAGGCTAAATAGGATGGGGGGAGGGGCGGGAGGTTCTTGGAGAGAAAAGGCGGCAGTTTGCCTCTGGGTGTCTGCGTCAGGTTTCCTTGAAGGACAGCTGAAATCTGACAGGTGTTTAGGAATTTATTTCAGAGGTTGAAGAGGCGTCCAGGCAGAGAAAGGCAACCTTGAGAAGGTGTGCCATTTGGAGAGCCCTGGGAGACACTGGGTTTTTTTTTCTGATGCACTATATCCAAACATTATATTTGCTATGCCATCAGGCACAGAAAGTCTGTAGCCACCCACCTTGGGTGTACCTTGCACCTGCCTGGTCTCTGATTGCCTGCATTCTGTCTGAGATCCAAGAACGGAAAGAATAAGGTACTCACACCCGGTCTCCACCTTCACCTAAACCTGAATGGAGTTGGGATGTTCCTGGGTGGTGCTGATTCTGGAGAATGGGAAGACATAATTGTTTAACCCTTCTGTGCCGTTGTCTTCTGCTCCAGAATACACGCGTTTAAAGGCCCTCATACCTCTGCAAAATTATGAGGGGTAAAGCGAAATATGGACCCAGAGAAAGCAAGGGACCTGTCGGCACATCTTTTCCACTGCCTGACTTGGTGCATGAATCAAAACCCCTTCCCAGACAGCCTTTTTTAACCAGCAATACCCATAGAAAGCGTTCCTGCCTGTTAAAGAGCCCCAGTTTATGGTTGTATAAGGCACTGTCCCTTCCTGGCCAGTCACTAGAAAGAGCCATGTGGCTCTAGCCCATTGAGACCTCAGCTGGGGAGTGGGAGAGGTGGGTGGCCTTGAATGTTATACCACATGGTTGGAGCTCTGGGTTTTCCTTTGTTTCAGAGTGCAGAGGGAGGGGCCCCTCCTTCTTTCCCTGCGTCAATGCAAGGAGACCTTTTCCTATCCTAGAGGACTTGGGAAGGGCCATGCCTCCCCTCTTAGATTGCTGGGGGTGTGAGTGGGACAAGAGTTTGAAATGGGCAGCTGCTTTATCTCTTGGAAGGTTGGACGGTAGTTTGAGGTCCATGTTGTGCCTGTGGGATCTTTTTAATGTCATCAGCTTGGTCCATGCTGGAGGTACCCTGAAGGACCTTCTATCCACTGGGCTGCAAAGAACTGGGGGAGCTGACTGATGGATAGCTTCAGTTGAGCTGGGACTGGGAGAGGTGTGGCTGTGAGGTATAATTGAGGTCTTGGCCTCTGGTCACTGTTCATAATCCTGGCCTATTTCTGTAAACAATAGGCTACTGGCCTCGGTGTCCTGTCCAGATGTACTGCAGTTTGCTGTTGGAATGCCAGTTTTAACCAGATATGTCGTTCTTTTTTTTAATACGTTCTATTCTTAACTATTGCCATAGGGAGGAGTGTTAATAACTTTGACTTTCCAGATTTCTCTCCAGAAGCATGCCATTTAACTCAGGTGCAAAGTGATTTCACATGTTCATTTTTTGGAAGGTTCAGGACCAATAGGTGTTGAATTGTATCTGCTGATTCTCTATTGGTGAAGGATTTCTCACAAGTGTCTCAAAATTAAACACTTTGTATATTTACAAACATTGCTGTTTGAGATGATGTAATGCAGTTGACTATTTGGGATTTCTCTTCAGCCTTGCCACAGGCAGGGGACTGCTTTGCTTTGCATTGATATTTTTTCATTGACAGTATTCGGCATCATAGAATTTTATAGGTGGCTGAGCATGATGTCTTGCTCAGAGAATGTGCCCGATGAATGCTTATGAGACTGATTGGAATGGTTTAGTCCCTCATTTATAGCTGAGGCAAGTGGAGAGAAACTAAGAGGCCTGTCCAAGGTCACACAGCTAGATGGTAGTAGATCTGAAACTAGAAGCAAGTTATCGACTCCCAATTATCTGTTCTATTCTATTCATATTTACTATGAAACGTCGTTTGACCAGAGTAGGGTCAATGTATCATTGATCATATCAGAGTAGGGTCAATTAAAAAGCCAAAATGTATTAATGGATCATAGTAGAAATAGTGATAATAATAGATTATATTTTGTGTGGTCATTGTGTTCCAACCTGTCCCAAGTGCTTTATAAGAACTGTCTCATTTAATCTTCACTTAAAACCTGGAGGTGAATCTTACTTCATTCTCTATTCACTGCATGAAGAAACCGAGGCCTAGAGAGGATAAAGAAGTCCTTGCAAGGTCACATAGGCAAACCACAGCAGCGGGACTCCACTTCTTTATTCATCAACTAGTTATTGAGTGTCTTGAATGGGTTCTGGGCACTGATAATGTAGCTGTGAAGACGAAGTCCTCTCCCTCTTGAAGCTTTCAAACTAGAGTCCGTGTTCCCTGTGGAAGATCTTGGAGATCTGTGTTCTCCATAGAACTTGGAGACAAAAGCCCTGGGTTTTGGGTTGGCTCTGCTCCCCTGCTACTGGAAGCCCTTGGTCAGATTTATGATGTTTCAGCTTTTTATGGGTTGTGTGGGACTCATAGTGCTGCCAGTCTTACTTCTCTTACAGATGCCAGGATAAAACAGAAAATTAATTTTTTGGTCTGATGTTTAAGAGTGCAAGTTTTTGAGTCAAAGGGATCCAGGTTTAAATCTCAGTGCTGCCGCTCGCTTGCTTCGTTCCTTGGGCACGTTACCTGACTTGTCCAAGCCTCAGGATACTGACTTGGAAAACAGGCAGCGTAATACATGTTTCCTAGGTGGCTATGCGGAGAAGGCAATGGCACCCCACTCCAGTACTCTTGCCTGGAAAATCCCATGGATGGAGGAGCCTGATAGGCTGCAGTCCATGGGGTCGCTAAGAGTCGGGCACGACTGAGCAACTCCACTTTCACTTTTCACTTTCATGCATTGGAGAAGGAAATGGCAACCCACTCCAGCATTCTTGCCTGGAGAATCCCAGGCATGGCGGAGCCTGGTGGGCTACTGTCTCTGGGGTCACACAGAGTCGGACACGACTGAAGTGACTTAGCAGCAGCAGCAGCAGGTGGCTATGAGAATTCAGTGAGATAGTGTATCAAAATCATTTAACACAGTATCTGGCAGTTGTAAATGCTCAGTAATAGTCAAGTGAAAGTGTTAGTTGCTCAGTCATAGCCAACTCTTTGGGACCCCACGGACTGCAACCCGCCAGGCTCCTCTGTCCATGAGATTTCCCAGGCAAGAATACTGGAGTGGGTTGCCATTCTCTTCTCCAGAGGATCTTCCCTACCCAGAAATTGAACCTGGGTCTCCTACGTTACAGGCAAATTCTTTACCATCTGAGCCACCAGAAACAGTAAGGTCTGCTTAATTGGGATGAACATTCAGTCCGCATTGCCTTTTCACTCCCAAAGTGCCAGTTGTAATGGTAAGAAAGGAGTCCAGGAATAAAACCTGGGTTCTAGTTTAAGTTCCTCCAGTAGTAATGAAAAATGTCTTGGTTCGATCTCTTAATGAGAACGTTTCTCATTCTGAAAAGTAAACAGGTAAACTGTCTAACTGTTGGTCACTGTTCTGTGTATCTCTGGCCAGAGTCCTGAGTATTGCTCTTCAGTGAGGATGGTTTAAATCAAGAGGACCCTTCATGGGCTTTGGGGAACCCTGCCTGTCTGTGGTTTTGGCTCCCTTTAAACCACCTGCTTGCATGTGCCCTGAAGGACTTCTGAGACTGCAGCCCCAACCCTACCCCAGTGTGGTTTTATGAGGGGCGTGCCTCCTTAGTCAGCCTGCCTTGGAGCTGCCTTCTTAAAAACCATCATTGTTTCTGCTTTGTGGGTGTTCAGATTCCTTTGAAAGTTCATGCCTTTCAATCTCTAACTCGAAAGCAGTAATATTCTTAATACTTGTACATGGCTCAATTTACAAAGCGCTTCGTATACATTAATCTCTGGAAATTCTTGACAGATTCATGGTTATAACCTGAGGCCTTTTGGCCTCTAGTCTGTCAGCTTCTTTGGGGATTGGAGCAGCGAAAGGTGGTAAGGTGCGGGGCATAACCTTCACGAGAGGTGATAATCTGGCTGGTATTTGGATGAGCTCACCTCATGGCAGACCCTCCCAGCTATTGTCCTGACTTTCTTCAAGGCTCCTTCCTATACCCTCTCCATACCTTGAGTTTTTACACCCCCTCGAAAGCTTGAGATCCACAGTTAATGCAGATATTCCAGGAGGAATCATCTGAAACAAAGTGGCACTGTGTGCTGAGCCGTCAAATTCTCTTTCTTGAGAACATTAGGGGTCTTGTCTTTTTTTTTTTTTTTTTTTAATGTCTTAGAAGAACAGTGTGTGTGCACCACAAAGCTGAGAAGTGAAATTTTGTAATTTCCATCTGGAGCATTTTGATAGAAAAGCCTCAGGCCTTTGCCTAGAACAGTTTAACCCTTTCAGGACCCTTTCAGAGCAGATGAAATTTAAAACTCTAGACATAATGTGTGTGCACACACACTTGGGAATGTGGATTGCTGGTATTTAAACAAGCTTTTTTCTGGGGAGGAATGAGAGGTTCTTCACTCCTGCCAACAAAGGTCTTTTCAGAAGCTTCTTTCCTCCCAGCCCCCATCTCTCAAGGGAGCTTTAAATATAATCAGTTTGTGAAAAGCTGCAGTAAAACATCTCGTTGGAATCCCCAAGCAGATGCCATCATCTTCCTGCGAGATGATGGAAGGCACCTCCCTGCTCAGGGAAGACAGGACTCTGTGGTAAGGTGAGCTCCTGGAAAAAAACGAAGCCCTTGCAGAAAGTCTAGTCCTGTACTCTGTATCTCCAAGTTAAAGGCCCTGGAGGAAGGTGGTGGCCAGGCAGCTGGGCCTGCTGTATGCTGTGCAGAGCAGCAATGGTTAGAAATGGGGTTCGTGAGGAGTCCTTAACTTTTCCACTCTCTTGAGAAATGGGAACAGAAGTTTCCTTTGGAGAACCCCATCTGGTAGCTCTGTACCACACAGGTTGAAAGCCTGGACAAGCCCTGATCATTGCTGTTATGAAGTTTACAGAGTCTGACTTGACCCTGCGATGTAGAGTCCACACCCTTTTAAAATCAGCGGATGCCCAGCCCCTGAGTGATAAACGCCCACTGTTCACTGGACATAAACGCGGGCTGCCAGTGGCACCTGTAGAGGACTCTTTCCAGAAGAGAGGTTTTCTTCATGATTACCTTAGACCATAGACCTCTGAGATCTTTGTTAGGAAAATATAATGTCATGTTGTGTGGAAAAAGAAGTTGATAGTTTGATTTCTACTAGCAATAAAACTCAAGTGAATAGTTTTAACTGGTGTGAGCTACAGAACTGGCCTTTTGGGGAATCTGGGAAAGTTACCTCAAAGTTGTTTGATTTAAAAATAAATAATGAGAGCACTTAAAATGTTTCTGAAAATTACAAAATAACACCTTTACTGATTTTGCAGTAGTGTATAGGAACTCTCTTCTGTCTCTCTAATTGTGGTGAAATACACATATCATAAAATTTGCCATCTTAATGATTCTCGGGTATACAGTTCAGTGGCATTAACATGTTCACATTGTTGTGTACCATCACCACCGTCTATCCACAAAACTCTTCAATGCAAAGTTGAAACTCTGGACCTATTAAACAATAACCATCCCCCTCCATCTCTATTTGGTGACTCTAGGTGCCTGTGTGAGTGTTATGTATAGTATGTATCCTTTTATGACTGGCTTATTTCACTTAGCATAATGTATTAAAGGTTCATCCATGTTGTAGACACTTGTTCATCCTTGTGTCAGAATTTCCTGCCTTTATATATATATATAATCCATATTTTAAAATTATATGTATAATATACATTTTTAAATCCAATCATCCATCCATGGACACTTGGATTGCTTCTCCCTTTTGGTTATTGCAAATAATGCTGCTATGAACATAGATAGATTCTTATTTTTGAAAAATCTTGTCTACACTGAAGTTTTACAGGCTGCGTATACATTTCTACATACTAATCACTTGTCTCAATTAAATTTTTAGAGTTAACATTAAAAAATACATATTCACAGTTCCATATTATGAATATATACATATGTTCATAATATAAGTACTGTATATTAATAAAAATTTTATACCTTTTAATAACTACATAAGTGACTAAATTTTCAGTATATTTTTAACAACTTTATTGAGGTTTAATTGACATTATAAACCACACATATTTAAGGTATACATTTGATAAACTTTGACATGTTATTTCCCTATGAAACTTTTACAATCAAGATAAATGAATGAAATCACCAGAAAAATGTCTTCATCATATCGTGTTAATAAATGAATAGTGTAATACCTTATTATAGAAAGGACATTAGGCTAAAAATTAATAAGTAAAAGCTGAATATTACCGAGTTTTAAAAGGTAATGAATAAATGATGATCCAGGCCACCTAGATTGGTGCCTGGAAATTTTATTTAACCTTAGTAAACAAAAACAGTCTCACAGGGAAGTGGAGTTAATAATTATGTCGCAGCCATTACTGTGTGTCTGGGAGGGAGGATACAGGATAAGGGAAGAAAGAAAAAAAACTTGGATATGTTACAGGTTGAAGCTTGACAGTATCTCTTTTCCTAGAGTCCTTGCTTAACTAGTTCCCTGAGCCCCAGGCCTCTTCTTCTGAGGGGGTCACAGATGAACCAGATGCCAAGGGGAGGGGCCGGGAGCCCCCTGGGGGGATCGGCTCAGAATTGTCTGAATAGGGCTTCTTTCCCCTAATGACTGATTCCCTATTGTCCGTTGTAGAGACTAACTTTCCAAGGTGAACATTACTTGGCCATCAATATGGCTGCAACCTATCATTTCAACCATACTTTTTGATTTTATTTAAAATGAATTAGAGGCCTGTCTAGACTATTTGCCATTCTTAGGATGCATATATTATTAACTAATATTTTGCTGTTTGTTTGGGGTTTGATGTACTTAATTCTTATACCAGCTGTGGTGGTTTAGTGGTTTAGTTGCTAAGTCATGTTCGACTCTTGCAACTCCGTAGATTGTAGCCTGCCAGGATCTTCTTGTCCATGGGATTTCTCAGGCAACAATACTGGAGTGTACACCAACTGAAGGAGGAATAGATTGTTATTATCCTCTTTTTGCTGATGAAGAAAATGAGGTAGAAGATTTAGTGACTTACCCAGGGTTTGTAGCTGGTGAATGATAGAGCAAGAATTAGAGCCTTGGCCATCACAGGAGTCAAGTTTTTCTTCTTCCTTTTAAAAATATTTCTTTATTTAATGTATCTGTTTGACTGCACTGGATCTTCCTTGCAGTACGTGGGATCTTCAGTCTTTACTGCAGCGTGCTGGATCTTGCCTCCTGACCAGGCTGGCCCCGGCCCCCTGCATTGGCAGTATGGAGTCTTAGCCACAGGGCCACCAGTGAAGTCCTCCCAAGTCAGGTTCTGGGTGCTGTTCTCAGAATATTTCTTCATCCCTGCCCAGCCCCACATCTCCACCTACTGAAACCTCGCCCTTCTAATAAAGCCCGGCTTTCCTGGGATGCCTTTTTTTCACACTGATGAGAAATGACCCCTCTCTCTAATTCACTCACTGCATAGCACTATAGTTTATACTGCCTAGGGTTTTCAGTATTTGTCCTTCAGTCTTCTCTCCTCTCCCAGGCTTCTGGTGGGGATGTTTTGAGGTTTGGGAGTACAATGAAAAGAGCATAGGCTTTGAAAGTCGCCCTTAACAGGAATCGTGTCAGCATCGCCGCCTTCCCCTACATCCTTGTTCACTTAACTTCTCTTTCAAGCCTCCTCTTCTGTGACATGGAGATAATAAGACCTACCTTGCTGGTTTATTCTAAATGTGTGTAAAATTCCTAGCTCCGTGTATGGCAAATATTAAGTGCTAAATAAGTAACTCTTATTATGTGGTGGGAGGAGAGTCCCTTCAGATGGAATAGGGTTGTAGCCTAAATGGTGGCTCTTAGCGTATATATATATATATACACACATACATACACACACACACACACACACACACACACACACACACTGGCTGTAATGATGAACGCGTAAATGAATGACCTGGACTACTACAGGTAATATTTTTTAAAAAATAGTTTCTTAACTTGATCTTAACAATAAATCTTGCATAATACCACCAAAGTGATTTTTTAAGAAAACAAACTAATTGTTCTGCTGAGGTCATAGCATGAAAGACTGTTTACATCCTTCACTGCCCACTTACGTTGCTCACATTTTATACTACTAGAAGGCTAAACTGCCTCTCGTTTCCTTATTGTATTATGTTATTTCATGCCTCATGCTTTATCCATGCTGTGTCTTCTTTTGGAATGGGTCCTCTTCCTTGAACCTGGAAACCTTATCCTTTAAAACCCAGCTCAGATGTCACCACCTCCAAGAAGTCTTCCCTGCTTATCCCTACTCTGCATAGTAACCCTAGGCAGGATTCCAAGCAGGATTCCTTAGTGTTTCTGCACAGGGATGGTCAACCCACCCTCAGCATCTCCTCAGCAGTTTCTTTGTGCTGTTTTTTATATTGCACTCATCGTATTACATTGTAATCCCTTCATTTACACCTCATTACTTACAACTAGCTGAGTACCTGTGGACAGAATTGTCTTTTATTTGTTTCCATGTTTCTGGGCATGGAAATGAATAAATGCTTATAAATTGAACGTGACCCTTTTCTGAGTTGAGGTTGGATGTGGCAATGCCAGGATGCCTTGCTTCTGCATTTCTCTCCCTACTCCAATAACAAACCTTCTCCTGTGTTAATATTATTTGAAATTCAAAGTAGCTCAAGCATTGTGAATAATACCATTAGACAGGGACAGGTACAAACTATATTGTGTTATGGAGGCTCCCCAATGAGGGTGAGTTTTCCTTATTTACCTCCTGCTCTCTCCCTTTAGAATCATGGCCCTAGAGCTATACTTGAGTTCTTTAATCACATCTGTTTCCTTAAAAATCTAGGAAAATATTAACTCTGAAATTCCAAAGAGTTGAAAACAAAAGTAAGATTTTCTGTAATGGAAGCAAAACACATTCTCCATTTCTCCAGGATTTATTCATCGTTCAAAACCAGTATTCCAAGTCTAAATTTGAGAAAGTTCAGGTGTGTTTTGACGAGGAGTTAAAACCGACTTGAGCTGGAGAGGAACTACTGGGATGCTTCTTGGATGCATGGGTTTGGAGAGCTGCTGCCTCCTTGGAAGCAGCTGCATGATCAACGGCAAAAGGGGAAGAAAGGGACAAACAAAAAAACTCTCCCATCTGGTTTTGCAAGTCATTTGGTATTAAGTACCCTTGACTTTATTTATACATTGTGAAAGAAGGGTTGTGAACTTGAAATATATATTCGTGAGGAAGGAGAAGCAGCTGGGATGTGTGCCTTCTCCATTTCTGTGGGTATTTTAGGATGCCATCTGTTAGGGAGACGGCAAAGCCTTTTTTTTTTTTTTGACCTTTCTTCTAAAAATGTACTAATCAGCAGGCAGGTGACCCAGAAGGCACTGCGAAAGTTGGGACCTTGTCTGCTGCCTGAGCCCAGACTCTGCCTTTCGAATCAAGTGTGATGGATAGGGTCTGAGTGCTCTCCCTAGAGAAGATGACCTCACCAGCCATGGCTCCACAGGAAGACACAGCCCAGAAAACAAAGGGGGCCAGCAGCGTGAGCTGCCTCGGAGCCGGGGATGTGCCAAGAGCTTTGAGAAATACATCCTGTTTCTGAAGCGTGGACAATAGTTTCTCCAAATATCAAACCCTCTTGGAGATCTGCTCCTTTCCCCACTAGTGTTCTTCTTGTGTTTATTTATTTGGGCCGGGGGTTGAGGATAGTTGAACCAGTTCTTGTCAGAGTGAGCTGCTCTTTGGGGAAGCATCTTGACTGAGGTACCTTTTTCGGAGTAGTATCTTTTTGGGACCATGACAGATTGAACTACAGGACTGCATGGTTCCCTGGGAAACAGTGCTGGACTTGGAGTCAGAAAGCCTTGGTTCTCGACTGGCTTTGCCATTTACTGCTGTGATTTTGGGGGTCACTCGCTTCAGGTCTCAGAATTCCTAGTTTCCTCATCTGTAAAGTCAGGATAACAATTCTCGGCCCTGGCTGATGATGTTGTTGAAGATGACTGGCAATTGTGTTTTAAGTGCTTTTGTTGTTGTTTCGTTGCTAACTGCTGTCCAACTCTTTAGCAACCCCATGGACTATAACCCGCCAGGCTCCTCTGTCAATGGGATTCTCCAGGCAAGAATGCTATCATGGGTTGCCATTTCCTTCTCCAGGGGATCTTCCCAGTCCAGGGATCAAATCCTCGTCACCTCCATTGGCAGGTGGATTCTTCACCACCAAGCCCCTGAGTGAGCCCTTTAAGTGCTTTAGGTACAGTCTTAACTCATGAATCTCCCAGCAGCCCGATGAGGTAGCTACTATTATTATCCCCAGTTGACAGATGAGACACAGGGAGGTTAAACAACTTACTCCAAAGCATATAGCTAGTCAGTGATAAAGGCGGAGTGGGGAGCCATTGTTGTGTGGCTCCAATGAAAGAATTCATTTGAAATGCCTTTGAAACTGTGAAATGCTGTAGACATTTAGTTGATTGTTCTCGTTTCCTAGTATCTTAATGCAAAAAAAGAAGTCCAAAAGCAGTGGTCTAAGTCTCTGCCTAGTATACACATATTTGAGTTCTCATCTAAGAAAGTAAAATTAGAAAATTTCTAAGGTCCTCCCCAGCTTTCATGGTTCATCATTAAGATATTGAAGGTGACAGTTTTGCCCCTATTAAGCAGGCACATGTGTAAGTACAAAACCCGTTGTATTCTCTGAATGACACTCTCCCCAGTCTCAGGGCTGGCCATGTCTGTGTGGCTACTGCATACACCCAGCGCAGACCCCTGTGGTGGCTCACCCAGGTGTGAGATTGAGGGGAGGGGTAGTGACTTGAAGGGCTTCGCTGGTGGCTAAGACGGCAAAGGGTCCATCTGCAATGCAGGAGACCCAGCTTTGATCCCTGGGTAGGGAAGATCCCTGGAGAAGGAAATGGCAACCCACTCCAGTATTCTTGCCTGGAGAATCCCACAGACAGAGGATCTTGGCAGGCTACAGTCCATGGGGCCACAGAGAGTCAGACATGACTGAGTGACTAACACTTTGATAGTGATTTGATGGGCCCATAGGTGGGCTTGTGATTGGGTTACTAGGGACAATAAATGCTTTACTCAGGATAAATATAGTAAACCTAGGGATTCCAGTAAGCTCAGAAACGTACAAACTGAGAAAATCCTCTCCTGATAGTAGTTTTCCTCATCAGTATTGGTGGACCAGAGGTGGGACTTGTATAACTCTTGGTATTATAGTCACTTAGGTTGTGTGCAAAGCTTGAATTTAAAAGAAAAAGGAAGTTGGGTGATTGTCTCTAATTAAAATTAAAGAAATAAGGAAGTGAGAGGTTTTTAATTCCTGACATCTGGGCTGGGGCAAACTAGGGGAGGCAGTATGGACGTGGAACTGAGTAGGCTTGATGCAAACATCTGGGCTCTGGGTAAGTGACTTCAGGCTCCACCAGGATACAGGATGGCCTCTTGCATCTTCCGTTCCTCTCCATATGGTAGGCCCTCATCAATAAAGCTCTGGAGAAGGAAATGGCAACCCACTCCAGTACCCGTGCTGGAAAATTCCATGGACTGAGGAGCCTGGTGGGCTACAGTGCATGGGGTCACAAAGAGTCGGACACGACTGAGCGACGTCACCTCACCTCACCTCATCAATAAAGGGATTCCTTTGAGAAGTGTGATGAGGTATGCTGTGATACAGAACGGAAGTGTTTCCACGATCATGTTTGTTTTCTCTCCACCTAATGAATAGGCTCAGTAACAGTCTGTTGTTTTAAAATGAGTACTATTAATAATGATGACAGCTCATATTTTTATCATTATGGCATTTAAAAAAGTATCATTCACAGGGAAGGAGGGCTGTGGGGCCATGGAGCTGTATCGCGTTGGCTAAGTCCTTCCACCTTTGGGATTCTCAGCTGTAAAATAGAAAGAGAGATTACTGGTTCCTTGCTTCCTCATTCTTAGGACATATGATCCAAAGTGGTTCTCTTCCAATGAGTTGACACACAGAGGTTCACACTGATAGCTGTCCTGAGAGAAGGCTAGAAACCGGAGAACAGATATCGTAGTTCTTCCTACTTACGTCTCCTGCTTCCGGTTTGCAGTTTCATCTTTTTTTAAACATTTTATTGGAGTGTAGTTGATTTACAGTGTTGTGTCAGTTTCATGTGAACAGCAGAGTGATTCAGTTATACATATTCATTCTTTTCCAGTCTTTTCTCATATAGATTATTACAGAATGTTGAGTAGAGTACCCTGTGCTATACACTAGGTTCTTATTGATTGTATTGTATGTATAGGTTAGTCCCAAATTCCTAATTTATCCCTTCCTACCATATTTCTCTGTTGGTGATGATAAGTTTACTTTCGAAATCTGTGAGTCTGTTGCTGTTTTGTCAGTAAGTTCATTTATATAATCTTAAAAAATTAGATTTCACATATGAGTGTAAGGTTTCATCTTCAAATAACATTAATAAGCTTTGTGTTTTAGACATCCTTCGAGTCATTTGTGCGGTGTCTCTTGATCTCTCTCATTTATTCAGTGATTTGTGGTGATGTAAGCGATTGCTGTCAGGATTTTAAACAAACATTGAAGCATTTTGGGTAGATGATATCTGCTGCTTTGATTACAGAGGTTCTTGATCTGGATATTTTAGGACCAGTGACAACACCATTTTAAGACACCTAGTCTTTAAACCTAGCCTGTGAAATGACCGTAGCTCACTGCCAGCCTGACGTGCGTCGCTCAGTTCGTTCTTTCTGACGGTGCATGTGTGCCCGTGAGCTTTCTCCCGCTTGGGCCGGGGAGCAGGGCTGCTGGTCCAGAAATGCTGGCTCTTCTGGGTTCACCCGCAAAACGTTAATCATTATCCAGGCGGAAACAAATCTCCCAAGTTTTTAACCTTCCATTGCCTCAAGTCTTCTTGCTCCTCACAGGAGACGATGCACGCGTGTGCACACACACACTCACACAAACACACACACTCTGTCTTAACAAAACTCAGTGTAAAATGATCTCATGTTCATGAGAGCTGGAACTCCTTGGGAGGGGTACTTGTGTTCTGCAGGCTCAGTGGGCATGATATGAAAGCAGGGCTATTTGGCCTGTGGAGATTGAAGATAAGACTGTGATATGTAATTGAGTAAGAATTTGAAAAATTATCCGATAACGTTAGGAGCAACAGAGCACTCGCTTGTGTCCTTTTTTTTTTTTTTTTTTTTAATGCTTGAAACTATTTGGAGGAGGAGTGAGGAGCTAGCATTGTTTTCAGGGCACAGGAACCCCCTCCCCACCCCACCAGCCACACCTGTTTGCCTAGGTAGAGAGTGTGAGGTCTCTGAGAGATTCTGACAGATCGTTTAGTACATTCTTCTGGCCCTGGGCAATTCTTCAGTTTAATCATGTCAGGAAAAGGTCTGTCAGCTAACCTTTAAAATCTTTTCCAGAAGAGTACACCGGAGCCTACCTTTCCATCTTGTTCCAGTGACCCAAACTACAAACGGTCAATTTCCTCATTTGCAGAGCTTGAAACAAGATTTAAAAAAAAGGAGGCGATGAACGGAACTCATGCTTTTGCTTCCGCCGCCACACCCTGTGACAGTCCTTTGCTTTGCTTGGGTTCTCAGTATCCAGGGGAAGGAGGAGGTGATTGACGAAACTTTCACGGTGTTGGCTCGTGGCTCCCAAGGTGTTGTTCTTCCCAGTCCCCTCCCCTCCTCAGTGCCACCAGTTTGGATTTACCTTGTATTGAACAAGGAAATCATGAGCTAATTTCAATCCAGCATCCATTTATTGAGCACCTACCGTGTGCTTTGTATATGCTAGGTTGTGGGCATATAGAGGTAAATAACAAGGTTTTAGCTTTCAAGGAGCTTCAGCCTATTAAAAGGACAGATCATACAAGTATGTGGTAGGGCTACAGTGGAGGGATATAGAAGGCCCAGAAGGGAGAGAGTAGTCTGACAATGAGTAACATTGATAAGGCTGGTGGGGGCCGGGGGGAGGGAATGGATTGTGATTGCCTCCTGGTGTTGCTAGAGCACTTGACATTCTGAGAAATGCCTTTCCACGCTTTATCTTATTTAACCTTTAACTGGTACCATATAGCAGGGCAGAGTGACTTCAGGCCTTTTTGCTTTTTGTTTTCTGGGCTTTATTTAAAATCCTTTACATAAAATATTTTGAGATAATTATACATTCACATGCAGTCATCAGAAATAATGCAGAGATTGCATGTACCTTTAATTTAGTTTCCCTCGATGGTTAACACTGTGCAAAATGATAGTAGAGTGTCAGTCAGGACACCGACCTTGATGTAGTCACAGGGCTGAACAGTTCCTCACCTCAAGCTGGCCTATTGTAGTCCTGTCTCCCGCTTCGCTTCCTCCCACCTCCCTTAGTGCTTATTCCTCAACTCCTGGAAACACTACTAGTCTGTTCCCTGTGGTATGATCGTATCATTTCAAGATTATTATATGGATGGAATCATATCGTACGCTACCTTTTAGGTTGTCTTTTTTCACTCAGCATGTTTCTGGTGGTCCCCCTCGGGTGCTGTGTGTGTCATCAGTTGATTCCTCTTTATTGCTGCCTGGCCTTCCACTGTATGGATGTGCCAAGTTTGTTGCCCATTAGGGACAGCTAAACCACAACAGTGGTTTCCAGTTTTTGCCTGTTATGAATAAAGTGGCTCTGGACATTCATGTACAGATGTTTGTGTGAAGATATGTTTAAAAGGTGTAGGTAAATTTTTTAATGAAAAGTTTATAGATTAGACGGTGAAGAATCTAGATTTTGCTATTCACTAGGAAGTGACTTCCCTGGTGGCTCAGACGGTAAAGCGTCTGCCTACAATGCGGGAGACCCAGGTTCAGTCCCTGGGTGGGGAAGATCTCCTGGAGAAGGAAATGGCAGCCCACTCCAGTATTCTTGCCTGGAGAATCCCATGAACAGAAGAGCCTGATGGGCTACAGTCCATGGGCTCGCAAAGAGTTGGACACGACTGAGCGACTGCAGTGAGGAAGTGATATATATTCCTAAAACTGATAACTTGTTGAGTCTTAATTTCCTCATTAATAAAGTAGCATAATATATGTTCTGCTTCCATCCTAGAGTTGTGTAGATAAACTGAGCTACTATACAGTAACAGACACTATAAACTCTAATAAAATATAAATGTTTCCAAGTGGGACTAGTTACCACCTCACTGTGTTTTCTAGGAGAATTGAGCTGGAAACATACCCAGAGTAGTTCTTAAATTAAAGTCTAGAAACAGCTTTTTTAGGTGGTCTTGCTTTTACTTGTTATTGACATGTGGGCGTTCCTTATATATTCTGGTTACTTATCTTCTGTTGGTGATATGGCTTGCAAATACTTTCACCCAGAGTTGGCTTATCTTTTCAGTTTTTATTGGATTCTTTGATGTATAAAAATTTAAAATTTTAATATATTCAAATCTGTCTAGCTTATCCTTTATTGTTTGGGCTTATTTTAGAATGCACATACACATAACCTTTCCTATCCTGAAATCATAAGGATATTCTCCTTTGTGTTCTTTTAAATGTTTCTTAAGTTTCACCTCTCACAAATCTGATTTGCATAAATGCAGAATTTCTTTTTGTGAGTGGTGTGAGGTTGGGACTAACTTTCTTTTCTGATCTATGTAGCTAACCATTTGTTCTGGTTCTATTTGTTGGAAAGAGCCATCTTTTCCTTCATTAGTCTGTAATGTCACTTTTGGCCGTGTGTTGAGTTTACACATATTTGTGGGCAAAATGAGCTTGCCGTCATGCTTGGTGGTGTTTAATCCTGGGGCGTGCGACAGGGCTGTTAGTGCAGAGCTGGATGCCTGCCTCCTGAGTAAGCAGCTGCAGGCTCTCATGTCTCCAACGAGGTCAGCTCTGCTTTTAGGGTTGCTATGTTGAGTGTCCACCTCAGACTTTATTTGAAGAGCTCCTTACATTTAAAAACTTAGTTGAAGGTTTTAAAACTATAGTCTTAGCAAATTCTTGTTGGAAAGTGTTTCAGAGATAGCTGGAGGTCTCCTCTCTCATTTTGAGTTGAATTCCAAGGGTAAGCCATGCAGAAGTCAGGACCTAGCAGTGAGGGGAGAATGTATTTGCCAAATAAATATAGGATTTTGTGATTGTCAGTAACCCTGAATATATCACCTATGTTACCCATGATTAGTGTATTGGTTCCACAGGAGATTTAGAGCTATCTAGAATCTAGCAGGTATCCTCTGCAGTTGCTTAAAGCAATGACAAAAAACAGCCAGCGTATGCAAAAAAGTAATTTAAAAAATAATTTAGCCAACAGCAATACGAGAAATGACATCAGCCAGTGGATGACTGAAAATGAGTAGTATTGATAAGAACTTGAGGAATTCGGAGATGGGAGAGGTGTGGGCCAGAATGAATAGGACCTTGACTTTCAGAGTCAGATCTGGCTCACTGGGGAGTAGGAGGCGAGAACAGAGGCTGTGTGTGCACCTCCCTGAGTGGCGTTCCCACACAGCCCCGCCATGCTTGCTCCCCCACCCCCTTCACTTCCTACACCGAAATACAATGATGGTTCTATCCACCCTCACCCCGCCCCAGGCCCCTTCCTGCAGACGCACACTCCCTACCAGAAAGGCACTTGTGAGCTGTTCGAGGGTGGGCGCCTTTCATTTCCACGTTCCCAGCATCCAGCAGCATGTTGGCATGTGGTGGGCACCCAAAAATGTTTGCTGAGTGAGTAAGTGAGTAGATTCTGGCTGGAGCAGAGGAGAGTGAGGTGGGTTAGATGGATTTTGATGATCTTGAGGATTAGCCAGAGACTGCCATGCACTGGAGAAGGCAATGGCAACCCACTCCAGTACTCTTGCCTGGCAAATCCCATGGACGGAGGAGCCTGGTAGGCTGCAGTCCATGGGGTCGCTAGGAGTTGGACACAACTGAGCGACTTCACTTTCATGCATTGGAGAAGGAAATGGCAACCCACTCCAGTGTTCTTGCCTGGAGAATCCCAGGGACGGGGGCGCCTGGTGGGCTGACGTCTCTGGGGTCGCACAGAGTCAGACACGACTGAAGCGACTTAGCAGCAGCAGCAGCCATGTGCTGCAACAGTCAAAACGATACAGGCTGTCCGGGTTGAAGGACAGGGCCATGCAGGCCTGCTTCAGAGAGATTCTTTAGTTGCTCTGGGCTGGAAAGGGAGACCCTTTCCAGACACTACACGCTACTAGCCTGCCCAGCCCAAAGGTTGGTGCTCTGAGTATGTTGTAAAATGTCAGTTCAGTTCAGTCACTCAGTGGTGTCCAACTCTTTGTGACCCCGTGAACCGCAGCATGCCTGGCCTCCCTGTCCATCACCAGCTCCCGGAGTTCACTCAAACTCATGTCCATCGAGTTGGTGATGCCATCCAGCCATCTCATACTGTCGTCCCCTTCTCCTCCTGCCCTCACCAGCATCAGGGTCTTTTCAAATGAGTCAGGTCTTTGCATCTGGTGGCCAAAGTATTGGAGTTTCAGCTTCAACATCAGTCCTTCAATGAACATCCAGGACTGATATCCTTTAGGATATCAGAACTGGTTGGATCTCCTTGCAGTCCAAGGGACTCTCAAGAATCTTCTCCAACGCCACAGTTGTTAAATGTGACCTATTCTTGTATTCACCGACAGGGGGAATACAGTTCTCCATTTCTGAACTAGCAAGCCGTGCTCAGACAGATGATCTGAGGTGACTGGTGTCTGGGGTGGGGTGGTAACTGAGGCCCAGGTCTATTAGGCTCCCAAGCCTGCTTGTTCTCTTCCCGTCAGTACCACGTTTGTGTGCATTATAGTGGAGACACTACTCAGGTGGGAGAATAGGCTGCAGAGCTGGGTGTGGGAGCCAGGGCCAAGGTGAGAGTCAGGAGTGCCTGGGGTTTCCAGCTTGGCAGGCAGAGAGGATGATGGCGGCAGTGGCAGGAATAGACAAGGGGAAGTCAGGGTCGTTGTGCTTGCCAAGAGAGGGAGCGTTATTCTAGACATCCTGAGTTGGAGGTGACAGTTCCATTCAAGCAGGCATTGCATCAGGCAAGTGACAGTGCCACCCCTTCCCCACTGCCTCCACCCCACTTTCATTAAATCTGTCATTTTCCTTTCTTCTAAATTGGGAATGGTGCAGAGAAACCGTGAAATAGATGACACCTCATGTACTTGCCAAATACCTGACCTCATTTACAGCTTCTTTGCATTTCAGTTTGAGAAATGCTGTCCCTTGAAGGGGACTTACTGTTTGTGTTCAGGAATTAATAGCATTTTCTTTACCCACTCCCGGTAGGGAATGAATACCGCTAAACAAGGAAAGGAGAAACTGGAGCTCTGAGCTCCCCTGTTCTCTGATAAGCCTTTCTCCTGCCCCGAGATTTGGTTAGAGGCCCCATCTGAGGGTCAGCCTCTGAGTTAAATAAAAGTCAAGTCAAACCTTGCCACCACCCTCCACAGCCTGAACTGCCGTTGTTGATGAAGAGCTGGCAAAAGAAGTTATTTTAAAAGCATCCCAGGGAGTGTGGGAGAGGCCGAGTTCAGCGCTACATGGCTGGGTGGTGCCCGTGCTGTTTCAAGGTGTGGAAGCAGAAATGGCTAATTGTCTTAATTTGAGTAACTCTGAATGATGAGATAGAGGGCTTGATTAGAGACTGTGATGTGGAATTTGTTGAGAGAGATCAGGCTAAAGCTGTTATGGGAAAATATATTTGTGATATTGGCAGTTGCCCTAAGTGGATTCCAACATCACCTCCAAAGGCTTTAAATTTTTAGTGTTATTTCTGTTTTGAGCAGAATGGCCTATGATTGCTTCTCATCAATGTGCTGGATCCAAGGAGACTGTAGGAATTATTATCCTCCTCTTTTTTTCCTTTCTGAGTAACCAGGATTACCTACAGTTGGCTTGGGAATTTTAAGCAACTGGATTTTAAATAATTTGGTAGGGGGAAAAACCTACCCAAATGGAGATTAGAAGGCTTGCACACCAGTTCCAGTTTGACCCTTGCATTAACTACACGTGTGCTTGCTCAGTCTCTGTCGTGTCCGACTCTTTATGACTCCGTGGACCATAGCCCTCCAAACTGCTCTGTCCATGGAATTTCCCAGGCAAGAATACTTGTGTGTTTGCCATTTCCTACTCCAGGGGATCTTCTTGACCCAGGGATCGAATCTGAGTCTCTTGCATCTCCTCCATTGGCAGGTGGGTTCCTGTGTTAACTCCATGGCCCTGAGTAAATCTGCGACCTCTCCTGACCTCAGTTTCTTCAAATATAAGATGATCGTGTAATAATCATACCTAGGGATTGCTCTGTTGATTAAATAATATAATGTTTGTGCATCTGCTTTGGAAATTACATGGTGCAAACAAGTATGTGTTAAGACTTTATTTGCTGTGGCAGAAACTGGTGGACAGTCTCCTGGAGTTTGTTTTTATGGGGCTTGGCCTATATGATGTTGACTCCGGATGTCTGTTGAGGTGAGTCACCTTCGGGGCCACGCTTGAAATGACATGCCATGTGACGGCGAACCTCTTTTGCAGTGCCCCAAGTCTAGCTTTGCGCTTGCACAATTTGGGCGAGACTTCTGGGCACACCCATTCTTCCCCTTTAGGAACAAAACAGCAACTTGGGCAGGGTAGGCATCAAGAAAATGACTTAGCAGGCAAATATGTGATTAATAATGTAGATCTGGCCTAAATATTAGTGCGGGCCTCTGTCAGTTGGGTAAATGGTAACCAGCAAGTCTGCCGAGTAAATCATATCAGGGAACCTATTGTCTTCGATCTACGCTTAAAGCGAATATGCCGATGCTGCAGTCCAAGTTCAAATGCATTCATACCAGCTGTATTACCCTGCATTCATTTATTCACATGCTTTTCTCACATGCTAAACTGTGAGCTCTGTGAAGGCAGGGACTGTCTCTGTTTATGCTTGCTTCTCTGGCATCCAGTGTGGTGCTTTGGCACACAGTAAATGTTTATTGGATGAATGAATGAATGAATGAAACTCTTCACACTTTTATTCAGTTAAAGGGATTTTTGTGAAAGGTGTAGATGTGTGATTATTTGTGTTGTCATCTGCTAATTTCATAGATGTCTCAAACTGGAGACCCTCACTGTGGAGCAGGGACCCAGATTTATGCCAAGCTGGCTTGTGGCAGCTGCTGCCTCCTCCTGTGTCTGCCTGCAGCCAAGCTGCCCAGGCTGGATGGTGCAGAGGTGAGCGCGGCCTCTACACCAGCCTGTGGTCTCTTGATAGAATAATGGCTTCCCTCAGCCCTCAGCCCTCAGCCCCTTTGCCTTCCTTCTGCCTCAGCCCTTCTCATGTACAAGGTTGTCTTCATCACACTTCTTCCTTCCCTTCTCTTTTCCGGTGCTTATCCATTCTCAAAGATCTTTCCAAATCTTTCTCGGTGTTGGTGTATCCTTGATGAGTTAAAACCCAAACTGAACACCCTCCTCCAGCATACCTTAATCATCATGGATGGACTAGTGATGGACCTGCAAGGAGGAAACCCCTCCGCACAGTTCACAGTGAAGTGCAAGCAGTGAGACCCCCGTGTTGCCAGTGTGGGAAGCTCCTGAAAGGGCCCCTGGGCCTCCTGTGGAAGCCTTGAAAGTTTCCATTTACGTCCTCATCTTTCTCAAATGAAAGGTTTTCTTTCTCAGGCATTGGTCTTAAACAACAAAGAAAGCAAAGCCTTCTGCAACCCGTTTCTTATTCAGTTTTGCACCAGTGAGAGTCCTATTGCCACTTAGTAGCTTTGTGACTTCAAAGAAGTTTCTAGGCTGTCTGTGCCTCCATTTCCTCAACTGTTGATAATATCACCATTCTACCAAATAGCACCTATTCACAGAGTCATGGTGAAGTTTCTGTTTATGGAAAACTCTTTGTAGCTAACAAAGCGCCATATACATGTCAGTATTTCTATCCTTACACTGGCTTTTCTATATCATGTTTCATTTGCACATACTGGATATTTCACGTACATTGTGGACTAAGTCAGTTTCTTACCCGCCTGAGAACTGAAACACTACTATCACATGTCTTTTATGGGGAAATGTGTTTGAACTTCAAATACAATTTACAGAGAATCTTATGCAGCATACTCTATTGGTAAATTAACTAAGGGATATCTCTGCATTGTTAGGTATGGGTGACAGAAACTCTATTTTATATTTCTTTTGTACCTGCCCTTGATGTTTTGCACAGTGGTGGACATTTAATCAGAGAAGGCGATGGCACCCCACTCCAGTACTCTCCAATATATACTATTGTTGATAGTTTGAAAAGCAATCTTACTTATGGCCTAGACTCATTCTTATTTAACAGCAGTCTCAGTGTCTTGACTTAATGTAAAACTGACTAATTTATTTTGGAGCCAGGAATGGGGAATTGGAGGATCTTCCTCTTGGGCAAAATAGACCTTCCTCTGTTTTGGTCTTGAAACCTCCAAAGTTGGATACATTTGAAAAAGAAAATCAAATCTACTTGCAAAAATGGTGTCTAAAAGAATGATGTATGTCTGCAGGCTCCTTAGGGTGATATTTTTTTCTTTTCTATTTTTAAGATGATATTCTTTTTTAACTAGCCAAGGGAACCGTTTCCCAACCTCTTATCTTGTTGGAGGTGTTTCTGAAAAATGTATCAAGTGTGGGAACCTGTGAGCATGGAGTTTATTTTTGTTGTTGTCCGGTCGCTCAATCGTCTCTGACTCTTTGCGACCCATGGACTGCAGCACGCCAAGCTTCCCTGTCCTTCACATCACTGGAGCTTGCTCAAACTTATGTCTATTGAGTCGGTGATGCCATCCAACCATCTTGCCCTCTGTCATCCCCTTCTTCTCCTCCTGCCTTCAATCTTTCCGAGCACCAGGGTCTTTTCTAAGACCCTTTGCATCAGGTGGCCAAAGTATGGGGACTTCAGCTTCAGCATCAGTCCTTCGAATGAATATTCAGGATTGATTTCCTTTAAGATTGACTGGTTTGATCTCTTTGCAGTCCAAGGGACTTGTAAGTCTTCTCCAATGTCACAGTTCAAAAGCAGTTTATTAAACTGCTTAAAATCAGTCTTCCTTCAATTAGGTAATCTTTGTCAACCATTGTACTTTTGTCTAAAGAAACAACTCAAGTTTAGTCTTGGCTTCCTCAGATTTAGACTGTGGTACAGTTGGACTAGGGCTCCCAGCTGGCTCAGCGGTAAAGAATCCGCTTGCCCATGCAGGAGACTCGGATTCGATCCCTTGGGTCGAGAAGATCCTCTGGAGAAGGAACTGGCCACTCACTCCAGTATTCTTGTCTGAGAAATCCCATGGACAGAGGAGCCTGGCGGGCTACAGTCCATGGAGTCGCAGAGTCAGACACGACTTAGCAGCTAAACAACAACAGTTGCACTGGGCTGTAACTCAAGCAGTTGCTGAAGTCCAAATGTAAGCAGTCGAGAGGTGGGGTTGACGCTAGATAGAAGCCAGGTGCTTGTGAAGCAATAGAATGAAACTACAAAGAAAGGCTATTGAATACTCAGTTCAAGGACGTTTAAAGAAAAGAATAGAATTTTTTTAAAGGAAGAGTATAAGGTAGGATGTAATGGGGCTGCTTCTGAGTGGGGGCAGAAGGCTGGACCGTAGGATCTTGCAGTCTTAGTTCTGTTTTAGAAGCTTCCTAAATTTGTGCCAAAGTTGTATAATGGCATTCACTACTGTTGAAGATATTCTTTGTCTTATCTTGCAAGAATGTCTTGATGGATGCTTAAATCATTAACAACTCATTAAAACTCTTTTTGGTATTTTCATTTTCTCCCAAGCTGAAACCTGGGTGTGGTGGAAACCTGTGCAGGCCTGCTTGGCTGGATTGCGCCTGAACGCCTAGCATCTTGGCTGTCAAAAAGCCACTGAATAACAACCTGATTGTGATGGCAGAACTGCACTGGGGATCCTTGAAAAGGAAGACAGAATGGTAGTGAAGGATGGCTCTCTTCAACCTGAAGGACTCTTCAGCAATTAACACCTTGCCTTTCTTTTTATGCAGTATCTTTTTTTTTTCCCTCCCTCAGAGACCGTATTTGGGTTTGGGTTGTTTTTGTTGTTGTTGTTGTTGTTTTTTTTTGTAATTTCAGAATTTCAATGGCTTCTTTCTTTCAGAGACTCAAAGTAATTTTAGTTCCGTCCTCTCATGTATTCTCTGTAGGAGCAGGAATTAGGTGTTGATGGAGACGAGGTGGTACATCACTCACTGGACTGTGGTGTCTGTGTATTCCACACGTGATTACAGTACGAGTTCTTCCAGTTACTTGTTCTAGTTTTTCTAGTTGCATAGGTATTTCTATATATATAGATACACACATATATATGTGTATATGTGTATATATATGTATATACATATACACATTCATACCATACATGTATATGTATCTTACCTTATTTCAAACAAAATGAATGACAGTGTCACAGTTTAATGTCTCCTAAGTTACATATTAGTAATTTTCTATATTTTAAATATAGTATCTATAAGGAAAGAAAGAAAGAGAGGAAAGACTTCTGCTTTTGTCTTGAGTTGTTGAACTTATTTGTCCCTTGGTAAGCTGATCAATTGCCACTTGGATTGAGAGAAAGATGTCCAATCAATCAAAGTGTTTCTGCTACACTGGCGTGCTTTGTAATGGAAATGAAAACGACAGCATGTTTTTGTCAGTTTAAATGAATAGGTTTCCTTCAGATCGATGCTAGACTTAGTATTAGAGGTAACTCAGCCTGTGAACGCCGATGATTAATTATGGAAATGCCTGATGGAGGCTCTTGATTTTACCTGGCATCTTATAAATGTGTTTCCCCGTTGGTGAAGTGTGTGCCAGCGTTGGCATTTCTTGTGAGTACTGGAGTGAACTAGGACACTGTCTGTGTGGGACCCACCAGAGGGCCTTACCCTGTTTTTAAAAGACTCCAATTTGGTTTGTTTAAAGTGTTCATTCATTCATTCACTCAACATGCACTCACCATGCACTAATGCATGTCCACTGGGCGCTGGGCTCTGGTCTGGTGCTAGTAATGGAGATGCCACGAGGCAGAGCTTTCAAGGAGCTGTGATCTTAGTGGGAGAAATAGACAGTAAAGAGATAAATGGAGCTATTAGTAGCGTAATGAAAGGTAGTCAAGTGTTCTGAAGGAAATAAAAACCAGGTGGTTTCGGGGTTCCCTGGTGGTCTCGTGGTTAGGATTTCAGGTTCTCAGTGCTGCGTCCCAGGTTCAATCCCTAGTCAGGGAACAGATCCTGCAAGCTCTGTGGTGTGCTCTCCCCACCCACTCCCCCCTCCAAAATAAAAGAAATCAGGTAACAGGTTCGCGAGGGGCTGGCAGAGACTGGTGTGGGTGGAGCTTACTTAACCCATGTGTGGTCAAGGAAGGCCTCTTGGATATGACTCCCAAGCTGACCTTGTAAGGGCAGATCTGGGGACGAGGGAGCAAGGCTGCCAAGGTCTGAAGGTCCACAGAGCTGTGTATGTTTGAGGAATAGAGGCAGGGTCTGTGCAGCCAGAGGTAGAGAGCAGGTGGGAGAGGGCTATGGAGTAGGCAGACAAGGCACGCAGAGTCAGACCACGTGGCTGGCCTAGAGAGGGCTCTGCGTTGATTCCTGTGGATGCAATGGGAGGCCGTAGAGGGCATCTGCAGGGGAGTGGCGTGTCTGATTTATTTATGTTTTAAGCTCGTGCTACTTGCTGGGTGGAAAACGGGTATGGTTCCATGTTTTCTGTGTCTGTGAGTCTGTTTCTGTTTTGTAAATAAGTTCATTTGCGCTATTTTTTAGATTTCACATGTAAGTGATAATCTATGATTTTCTCTTTCTAACTTACTTTACTTAGTATAATCATCTCTAGGTTCATCCATGTTGTTGCAGATGGCATTATCTTATTCTTTTTATGGCTGAGTAGTATTCCATTATATAGATAGATAGATATACCACATCTTCTTTATCCCAGAATGAATGGTATTCTCAAGATGGATTAAAAAGGAGCATTTGCAAGGATGAGTGGCAGGACTGTACGTGGATCTCTGATTCCCATCAATGCAGGATGGATAATACACCTTTCTGTGGGGCAGTGTTGCTACTTACAGCCCAAGCTCTGCAAGATGATGTGGCAAGCTTGCAGATAAGACCCACATCTCGGCAGGCCCACTTGAACTTCTTTGTAAAGCCACTTGAACTTATCTGGAACAGTTTCAAGCTTTAATTCTCCATTTGCCTGAGGCTGGGCAGAAAACTGGCTACTGGGTGTGGCTGGGGGCTGTTGTCAAGGTCGGCTGGGGCTGCTGTCAAGGTCCGCTGTTGGGGGGGAATGGGCTGACGATGTCTCTTCCACTCTTGGCTTTACCTGTTACAAAAACAGGTTTATGGTCTCTTTCCTTCCCTTACTTGAAAGTGTTATTTATTGATACTTGAGAGTGAGATTGTGTTTGTTTCCTGTAAAAGGTTTTGATAAGGGTCCAGGTCTGCTAGATGCCAAATTAGGGAAGCAGAGCATCTCGGGGGAAAGTGCCCGTGTGCATACAGCCAGAGCTGGAGCCTGAAGCGCCTGCAGCTGAAGCTACTTACCCGTTTTGCTTAGCCTTGAACTCTTGCCTTCTGAGAGAATTCGTTTCTAATTTTGATAGTGACAGAGTTGGATTTGATGATCTCAGTCTCTCTTAGCTAATTTTAGCTGAGTGGGTTTGTACCTAATCTCCCAGGCTTCCAAATTTTTCCCCTTTTGTCCTTCTGTGAGAAAGAAGATCCTGCATTTTCTTTCCTTTTCCCCTGCCTGAGAGTGTCCTGTGGGCACGTGTAAGATGCCAGCCCACTGATTTCCCCAGGAAGAGGGGGTGCATGCTTCCAGAATGGTACCTGCCATGGTGTTTGCATTCTGGCTGGGTGGCCGTGCTCCGTGTTGGGCACTTATCTGTGGGGGAACCAGGAGGGCCCCCACTCTCGCAGTAACTGACCTTTACATGGTGAAGAGGTGGGCAAATGGAAGAAATACTGAGGTCAGAGTTTCCCAGAGGAAAAGTTTTTGAAACCATCAGCTATTAAATAGAACAGAATTTCCCTCCACACCTGCAGATCATCAGGAAATAGATAGCAAGGAGATCCCAAGAGTCAGGGAGCAAACATGATTGTAGTTACCTCGTAACAGCTTAGCATTTTGTGCTTTTTGAAATTGAATCACGTATATGATATCATGTGACCTTAAAATTCTATAAGGTAAGCAGGGCAGAAATTATTAAAACTATTTAATAGATGGGGAAAGTGAAGCATTAGGTAGGTAAGTGTCTTGTCCAAGGTCCCACGATTAATAAGGGTGAATTAGAATTTTGGTAGCTCAGCTGGTAAAGAATCCACCTGCAATGCAAGAGACCTCAGTTCAATTCCTGGGTCAGACAGATTACCTGTAGAAGGGATAGGCTACCCACTCCAGTATTTTTGGGCTTCCCTGGTGGCTCAGACAGTAAAGAATCCACCTGCAATTCGGGAGACTTGGGTTTGATCCCTGGGTGGGGAACATCCCCTGGAGAAGGGAAGAGCTACCCACACCAGTATTCTGGTCTAGAAAATGCCATGGACAGGGGAGCCTGGCAGGCTACAGTCCATGGGGTCACAAAGAGCTGGACACGATTGAGCGGCTTTCACTTTCACTTTCAGAATTTTAGAATGCAGATTTAAAAAAAGATTTTATTAAGGTGTGATTTATATACTAGAAAATTCACCTGCTTAAAACCTAGAGTTTGGTGGGTTTTGACAAGTGTACACACTTGTGTAACCAGAATCATGCTCAACATATTGAGGGTTTCTGTATCTCCCCAGATTCCCTCTGGCTCGTTTGCATTAACTAATCCCCCCTCTAAATCTTTTGATGTCTAATCCAGTGCTCTCTCCACTGTCCCACACTGATTTCACAGCCTTTTCAGCTTTATCCTGCTGTAGAGACTACAGGCTGGCAGCCTGCCAGCCTTATCGTGTTGAGTTATGAGTGAATGGGAAGCTGGTGGATTGGTTATTCCATTGTTGTTGCCTCCTTCCCTTCTTTTTCCAGCTCCAGTCTACAGAAAGTTCACGTGGGTTCTCCTTCTTAGTAGAGCTTGCAGAACAGGACGTCACTCAGCTATCTGTACTGGTTTCCCTGTAGCCTGCAGGGGAGCCAGAGGTGCTGGGTGGTGGCGGAGATGCCTCTGGAGGACACCCGACTCCTGCACTGCCTGCTCAGTCCCCTCCATGGGAACCAGCTCACTGCTGCTTAGCTGCGGTTCCCAAGGCCTCCAGCAATCCAAATCCCATGTCTGATGAGTGAATCCCCAACGTGTTGACGATCCCAGCTCTGAAAAATGAGCAAGCCCTGAATTTTCATAGTTCTGTAGGGCGGGTCTGGGAGAGACCTCTCCCTTTGCCCCTGAGCTGGGTTCTGAGGAGAGACACTTGCGGAAATGCGGATCCTAAGTCCTGGATTTTGACTGGAGCATCTGGCACATTCCAGAGGGTTTGGATGTCTGGCCAGGCTGATGTGTGGCATCCAGCAAAGGAAGGGAAGGTGCCCGTCCCTTTTCATAGCTGGCATTGGCCCCAGACCAACAAGATTGAAGGTGATGTCCTACCTCTCAGAACCCCTGGAGCATCTGCAGAGGTGACTCGGAACGCAGTCTCGCTTTTCTGAGGTGGCGTTGCTCCCATTTCACTGCCCATTTTGGCGGGTCTGGGAGAGACCTCTCCCTTTGCCCCTGAGCTGGGTTCTGAGGAGAGACACTTGCGGAAATGCGGATCCTAAGTCCTGGATTTTGACTGGAGCATCTGGCACATTCCAGAGGGTTTGGATGTCTGGCCAGGCTGATGTGTGGCATCCAGCAAAGGAAGGGAAGGTGCCCGTCCCTTTTCATAGCTGGCATTGGCCCCAGACCAACAAGATTGAAGGTGATGTCCTACCTCTCAGAACCCCTGGAGCATCTGCAGAGGTGACTCGGAACGCAGTCTCGCTTTTCTGAGGTGGCGTTGCTCCCATTTCACCGCCCATTTCGGGGACAGCCTGTGTGTGTTAGCTATGATGACAGCTGCATGGGTTTATAGGGCGCTTTTCTGTCCGTTTTCTCCTCGTTCTTCTCGCTAAGTCCAGTTATCTTCTGTGAGGGTAGAAGCACCGTCTCATCTGACTAGGACAGCGGGAAGGACAGAACAGACTCAGATTTCTCCTCTGCAAAGGCTCCTCTTAAATCTGGGGCTCTGCAGTATTGATTTTCTCCTAGTTATCTTTGCAAATTTCTCTGGCTTTGCTGAAAGGGGAAAAAGTCACTAGGCTGCATGCTTGAGCTTCAGGTTTCTCCTTAGCTGGCAACCCCCACCAGAAAAAATTCTTCTTTAAAGAATTGAGCCTCGGGCCCTGGTTTTTACCTTGCATGCCCTTAACTGTCTAGCTCTCAACAGCTGGTGACCATTCCTCACCTCCATCTCTAGTTTGCTGAGGACCTCAGCTCGGTGAGTCCCTGGTGTTGACTCCTTGACCTCACTGCTCTCCTGCAGCGGCCTCTTGTACTATATGGGCTGAGAAAACAGTGGGCTTCCTGTGTTGTGTCTACCAGCAAAGTGGGGTGCCCAAAGGCCCCTGTGACAACGCCACGTGGCTGACTCTAGTGTGCTGTGGGAAGACAGTGTCAGGACAGAGACTTAGTTGGGAACCCCAAGTGTGTGTATTTGATGTGGTTGCATGGAGATGGGGTCCAAGTTGGCTCACGTCTGCAGAGAGAGGGACAACTCCAGTTTTGCAGAGGTTCCAGGCCACAGTGATGCTGTTTCTTGCATTTCCCACTGGAGTTAGGTTTCTAAAGGTCCGTGAAGGTTTCATTCCTTTTCATGCCCCAGGAGAGCTTTCTATAGCAATGAAGGAAATGCAGGAAGTGGGTAGGATTTCAGGTGGCCAAGCAAAGAAAAGAGTGCCTTTTAAAGGAAAATTTTTTGAAATGCTCTGTGGGTGCTGCTGGTCACCTGGGAGATGTTGGATTTATTTGACAGTTCCCATCTTCTCTTAAGCTTCATGTATACACTAGTTTGGGAGCTAGGGAAGGGAATAATACGCTCCCCAAGGATCTGTGGCTGAGCTCACCGTCCCCAGGACCTAATGGAGCTGCTGTAGCTGAGAAGCAGATTGGTTCAGCTCTCCCCAAAGAGCTCAGAGCTGTGCAGTTATTTCCTGTCGTTTTCCCCTCATATCTTCCTCTTTTCAGTTTAAATCTTCCCTTTCCATAGGGATTCTCAGCTACCTAACCCCCAGCTTTACAACTAGGCCCAGATGGACTGCACCCTCTCTCCTTTTTCCCTCCACAACCTAATGACTTCTTTGTAGACTCCCTTGGAGGGAAGCAGGGTTTGTTCACCCGCCTCTTGGAAGAGCTGCACCCTACCAAGACAGATGGCGGCGGCCTAGCCTATTTTTATCTGTCTCCAGGGAAGAAGATTCCACAACCTATTTTGAAACCTGTTCCATTGATTGACAGCCCTCAGATTAAGAATTTCTTGCTGATACCTGACCTAAAATTTAACAGCTCTCACTGAAACTCATTTCCTTTTATTCCTTTGGAAGGAGAGGGATACTTGAGGTCATCAGGGCCCACCCTTAATGAAGGAAATTAGAGACCCACAGATTTTCTGACTCCAAATTGAAATGGGAAATAGCTACTCATCCTCTCATTGATGATCCCATTAGTTTTGGGAAATGCCTTTGAAAGCACACATTTGGGTGCCATTGTGTGAGAATCAATTTAATTTTCTGGGGGAAAACAGTGATTCTGGAGTGGGAATGGGAGATGTAGAATACAAGGCATTAACTGCCTTACTCTATTTTGTTTCTAGTGAGAAAGTTAAATGATGCTTATAGAATTACCTTGCCTCTGTTGGGAAAGAAAATAAAAATAAACTCAGCTCTCAATATACAAAGGCTTTCCCAGTTCTTTTCCCTCCTCTTGAACCATTCCCTTGTCTTAAAGGAAAAAAAAAAGGGGGTTGATACTTTTCTCTCCTCCATCAATGAGATCCTCTGTATGTTAAATTAGTCTTTTAAAAATATTGTCAGGAGGCTGAACTCTGCTGAAGCCTCCCTTTTCACCCGGTTTTCTGTTCCTGCAGACTTCTCTTGACATGAGGCGCCGTGCTGCCTCCCTTGACAGATCGCATCTTGATGGCATAAAGCACTGGTGGGAAGCTAATGATGTTGGTTCAGTTTCAGTGCCTGGTATCTTGTTATGTGGGACAGAAATCCAGCATTCTGTGCAAATTAACAGAAGTGTATTAGACTGACTATCAAGGGGTTCTGGGAATGGATCTCGCTCCTCCTTGATACTTAGGAGTTTTCTCAATAAAGCATCATCTGAGACATTTCTCCTTGCAGAGATGACATCACATGCCAGGCTGGAACGTGAGATACTTGAATCAACGAACAAGCTGTGTGCAGAGCTGGGAGCAAGACTGGCCTGGCCTTTGGGGCATACTTCCTCTCGTGGCCCATGCTTCAGGCTATGAGTAGTCGGTGTGCAGCTCAGGCTTACAAAGGTTAGCATCTCCGTCTCTGGAAGTATGGCTAAAATTCCACCTGCATTTTGTTTGAGAGACATATAATGGGTCTATTTTATAAAACCCCAGGTCAGCCTTCTCTGCTACCTGGTTAGTTTGGACCAAGGGGATATAAACCCATTTTGCTAACAGCCTAAGAGAAACAGGCAAATATGGTGGGGACACATTCTTACCTGTGGTAATTGGACCAGTAGTTGGTCAGTCAGCCCCAGAAGTCAGTCACAGTAGAGATTCTTAAAAAAGAAAAAAAGACACAATCCCTAAGCATCTTATTTAAATTTGTAAGTAAATATACATACATTCACAAATCTTTTGATGAGGACCAGGGCTTTTTCTTAGTGAGGGTCTTCTGAGTAGAGTTCTGCTGACTTTCTTTCATGAACTGCACCTTTAACATCATCTGTTACTTCCAAATTGTCTCCTTAAGTAAAATGATTCTTTAATATAGTTGACATAAATGCATAATGTTATAAAATGCATAACGTTTCTAGATTTTTTAGTCCCACCAAAGCAGTTTTTTACTGTTGTCTTGCCCATACCTAATTCATCAGCTATTCTTTTAGCAATCATCTGCCTTCGTTAAGTCTTTCCAAAACATTCAATTCATTTTTCATGGAAACATCTTTTTTTTTTTCATGTTTAGTCACTTTATATAATACATAATTAAAATAATAAGTGTATCTATTGTGAACAGACTACTGACCCTAAGGAAGCACCCAGCCTGGCTGATGGGACAGAACGGAGCAGATACTAAAGAAAAAGGCTTATACAGCCCAGCTAGTGTAAGTGTAGAGGGCAAGTGAAGTATGTCGCATAAGCTGGCAAGTTAATTAAGAGAGCATCATCTGTATATATCTCTCCTTTTTGCATCCAGTGCTTGTTATATGAAATTTTACCTTAGCATCAATAATTGTAATTCCTCTATTAGACTATAAGTTTAGGGAGAACAAGGCCCACGTCTTATTTATCAGTGTATCTCTAGTTGCCTAATATAGTGCCTGACCCATCAGTTCAGTTCAGCTGCTCAGTCGTGTCCGACTCTTTGCGACCCCATGGTCTGCAGCTTGCCAGGCTTTCCTGTCCATCACCAACTCCTGGAGCTTATTCAAGTTCATGTCCATCGAGTCAATGATGCCATCTAACCATCTCATCCCCTGTCATCCCCGTCTCCTCCTGCCTTCAATCCTTTTCAGCATCAGGATCTTTTCCAATGAGTCAGTTTTTCACATCAGGTGGCCAAAGTATCGGAGTTTCAGCTTCAGCATCAGTCCTTCCAATGAATATTCAGGACTGATTTCCTTTAGGATTGACTGCTTTAATCTTCTTTCAGTCCGAGGGACTCTCAAGAATCTTCTGCAACACCACAGTTCCAAAGCATCAATTCTTTGGCGCTCAGCTTTCTTTATAGTCCAACTCTCACATCCATACATGACTACTGGAAAAACCATAGCTTTGACAGGTGGACTTTTGTTGGCAAAATAAGGTCTCTGCTTTTGAATATGCTATCTAGGTTGGTCATAACTTTTCTTCCAAGGAGTAAGTGTCTTTTAATTTTATGGCTGCAGTCACCATCTGCAGTGATTTTGGAGCCCCGAAATAAAGTCTGCCACTGTTTCCACTGTTTCCCCATCTATTTGCCATGAAGTGATGGGACCACAAGCCATGATCTCAGGTTTCTGAATGTTGAGCTCTAAGCCAACTTTTTCATTTTCCTCTTTCACTTTCATCAAGAGGCTGTTTAGTTCTTCACTTTCTGCCATTAGGGTCGTGTCATCTGCATATCTGAGGTTATTGATATTGCTCTCGGCAATCTTGGTCCCAGCTTGTGCTTCATCTAGCCTAGCATTTCTCATGATGTACTCTGCGTATAAGTTAAATAAGCAGGGTGACAATATACAGCCTTGACGTACTTCTTTTCCTATTTGGAACCAGTCCGTTGTTCCATGTCCAGTTCTAAGTGTTGCTTCCTGGCCTGCATACAGATTTCTCAAGGGGCAGGTCAGGTGGTCTGGTATTCCCATCTCTTTCAGAATGTTCCAGAGTTGTGATCCACACAGTCAAAGGCTTTGGGCTTTGACTATGTGTATGGTGCTATACTGCATATGCATGTGTATGTACACATACACACACACACAGAATCAGTAAGAAAATTTACACTTCTTGAGCTCCAAAATCACTGCAGATGGTGACTGCAGACATGAAATTAAAAGGTGCTTGTTCCTTGGGAGAAAAGCTATGACTATCCTAGACAGCATATTAAAAAGCAGAGACATTACTTTGCCAACAAAGGTCCATCTAGTCAGGGCTATGATTTTTCCAGTAGTTATGTATGGATCAGAGAAGGCAATGGCACCCCACTCCAGTACTCTTGCCTGGAAAATCCCATGGATGGAGGAGCCTGGTAGGCTTCAGTCCATGGGGCCGCTAAGTCGGACCTGACTGAGCGACTTCACTTTCACCTTTCGCTTTCATGCATTGGGAAGGAAATGGCAACCCACTCCAGTGTTCTTGCTTGGAGAATCCCAGGAACGGGGGAGCCTGGTGGGCTGTCGTCTATGGGGTCGCACAGAGTCGGACACGACTGAAGTGACTTAGCAATGTATGGATGTGAGAGTTGGACTATAAAGAAAGCTGAGCACTGAAGAATTGATGCTTTGGAACCATGGTGTTGGAGAAGACTCTTGGACTGCAAGGAGATCCAACCAGCCCATCCTAAAGGAAATCAGTCCTGTTTATTCATTGGAAGGACTAATGTTGAAGCTGAAACTCCAATACTTTGGCCACCTGATGCGAAGAACTGACTCATTTGAAAAGACCCCGATGCTGAGAAAGATTGAGGGCAGGAGGAGAAGGGGGCAACAGAGGATGAGATGGTTGGATGGCATCTCCAACTCAATGGACGTGAGTTTGGGTAAACTTTGGGAGTTGGTGATGGACAAGGAGGCCTGGTATACTGCAGTCTGTGGGGTCCCTAAGAGTTAGACATGACTGAGTGACTGAACTGAACTGAACTGTACACATAGTTGGTGCCAGACAACTCTTTCTAAATAAACGGATCTATGTGTATATCACTGCACACAAAGTACTCAAAATCCCAGTAAGAACCTTTAGAATATCTATTGTTTGGATTTTTTTGTTGTACTTGTTCCTTCTGTTTGCACGAGAGACTGAAATTTATCATGAGTTTGCCCTTGAGTTAGAATGACATATCTTTTAGGAAGGTCTTTCTTAATAATAGCTGTACTTCATTCTTAGACTAATAAAAATAATATCAATAATAATTAGTATTTACTGTGTGTTTACTATGTGGCAGGCACTGTGCTAAATGTACATTATCTCAGTTAATTATCACAACCTAGAATGGAGACACAACAAAGCATGTTGTGTTATTTATTCTTAAAGATGTGGAACCTTTGGAAGGCTTCATCTTGGAACAATTGAATGATGAGTGTAGTTTGTTTTCAGAGTGCTGCTTCTTGTTTTGGGGGTTTGGTCTCTCTAGTGGGGTAAAAGGAGTCTTTGAATCTAAAGGGAAGGCCTAGCGGGAGAAGCTGTACTTGCTTTTGTCTTTCTGGGAACCAGGGTGGGCACTCTCTGGACTCAGGAGAGTGAAAAGCATCCTTGTGACTGTGCATTGCTCAGAGTGTTTGAACAGCTCCTGGCAGATGGTAAGGAAAGGCCAAGGTGGCAGTGGAGCAAGCTACTGCAGAACATTGGGTCCTGCCCATCACTTCCCTCCAGGCCTTTCGCTGGTTGGAGGGCCCCTCTGAACGCCTGCTTCACTGGTCTGGATGTGTGTGAACAGGCTGCTTGCAGTCACCAACACAAACATCAGTGTGGGTCCTGGAAGCCTGGGCTGGGAGCTGGGCAGAGGGTGGCAGGGCTCCATTTTGGAAAGGTGACAATGGAAATAATTTTTGTAGCTGTTGGCATGAGATTGGTTCTGAGCTGAATTTAAGAGAAAGGTAGGGTCCTTGGTCTGTGTGCACTTTGGGGACCCAGCAGATAACACAAGAGCTTCCCCAGAGGCTCAGTGGTTAAAAGAATCTGCCAGTATTGCAGGAGACAGGTTCGATCCCTGGGTCGGGAAGATCCCCGGGAGGAGGGCATGGCAACCCACTTCGGTATTCTTGCCTGCAGAATACCCTGGACAGAGGATCCTGGCAGGTTACACAGTCCATAGGGTTGCACAGTGTCAGACACGACGGAGCGACTGAGCATGCACACAGGTAACACAAAGCGTGTCTTCACAAATTTACTCACAGACAGAAGTGAATCTTTAAAAGTGCCGTTGGTCAGGAGGGCAAGAACAGCGACAGGAACAACAAAGAAAGCAGATGCCCACGAGCTGGCAAACAGAATTTCTTGTCAAGGCTACAGCTGAATGGCAGACTTGTCCCTTTTTTGCAGGCTGGAAGGAGACAGCATTCAGAGACCACCTTCTCTAGTACCCCCCCTCTCAAAGGAAAAGCTGTAGCTGATTTCGTGGTTACCTTTAACTTAATATAAAGGCACCTTGGTCTGAACTTAAAAGAAAGGATCCTTGACGTACTTTTCAGCCAGAAAGCTTTTATGCTGCTGTGTGGCCGTTTTTTCCCCTACTTTTCTGCAGGAGTTACAATTTTTGACAGTTGTCTTGACAAGAGTATAGATTTTGATTGAGGAGAGTGATTTTATTTATTAGCAAGGTTGATTTCATGTTAGAATGAATTCTCTGGATCCTTCTTGGATTGTTTTATGTTCCTTGGCAAGACAGACATTGATGACTGGTCTTAGGAGTCCTTGGGTTTTATTCTGAACTGGATAGACCTGGCCAACTCAGGAATTTTAGAGGAGGGAGAGAATGTTGCATAATGTGGGTCCTGTTTATGGGAATGTGCTGCGCCTGTCATCGTGGAAGTGTTCTCAAGTTTGGCCTTAAACCCGCAGAGCTGGTTCCCTGAAACGCCGGCATCCTAGTCGTGCATGTAAGCAGAACGTGTTCACACCTCAGCCATATCTGTATATCACTTTTCTTCAGTTTCATATCCAGTTTCTGCTTTCCTGAGGCAGAATGAAGTCATAGAGTCCTCACAAAACCACTGGCCTTAAAAGCTCCCCTAGACAGAATCCTTACAAGGGCTTTGAGAGCTGGGGATCATTCTCCCCATTTTACAGAGAGGAAGCTGAGGCTCACACAAATTAAGTAATATGCCCAAGGTCATATAAATCCTAGGAACCGAGATCTAGGATTCCAAAGTCTGACTCAAAGTCTATGCTTTTCCCATAGGACTTCTGAACTTGACCTCAACCCTCTTTGCCATTTATGTTGCCTCTTACATTCCTTGGAAAAAAATGAACTAAAATGGGTGGGAGAGAGGAAAAAGAGAAACCTAACTGTGAGTGTTCAGTTGGATGCTTGTGGGGGACGCCTGCTGTCAGATGGGAGCAGCCAGCCCTGTCATTTTCGTTTATGCTGACAGACTTCTTTCTCCTCCTGGGCTGATGGCCACTGGGTAGAAATAAGGAGGCTGCTCCGAGGAGAGGAGCTGAACATGGCTTCCTGGATTTACATAATAAAATTAGAGTCTCCCTAGTGGCCCTTTCCTGTCTCCTGGTGGCCGTGATGGACGGCACCACCCTGGGGACAGCTTCACTTAAGGGCCTCTCTGGGGTCATCAGGCCCGCAAAGGGGCTTGGGATCAAATGTGCAGTTAAATTGATGAGATCAATTCATTAGGATAAAGACTTCCTTTACTTCCAAAGCAGTGTGGTGCTCGGACCAGTCTCTTCTCTTTAGAAGTAAAATGTATAGATGAAAGATTTCATATTGGGAAGAGCTCTGCGCTGCCCTTTTTCCAGAGCTTTGATTATTTGAAGAGAGAGAAAGACTTCTTGATCCTACACCAAAATATTCAACGTTGAAAGATGAATTTTTTTGAGGCTAGTTTGCTACCTGCTGTTTCTTTTAGAAATGATAGCTCTGTAGGTTTCAATGGTGACCCAAGTGCCTTTTTTAAATCTGGGAGGAGTTTTACAAACATTTTGTGTGTGTGTGTGTGTGTGTGTGTGTGTGTTTTACCTCCTTTAGCTCTGACCACCTGACAGTCAGTCTAATGTCTTCCTTCATCTTGATCTTTTAATTCAACATTTAATTACCTATTTTGGTACACAATATGAATTAGATTTCTTTTGCTTTTTCTGAGCTCATTAAAGGTATTTGAGCCCCTAGAAGGAATAATACTCCCCTCCTCATCACCAGTGAATACTCCTTTCCGAAAGACAAATAGAGAGTGGTTTGGGTTTGTCCCTTTGCTTTAGTTCATAAAACACTGTTCACTTCCTTTGTTGTTGATGGTCTTAAACTTATAAAGTAAGGAAAATTGGTTGAAATTAAAAGATATTATTGAGAGAGAAAGTGATGCTGCCATACTCTCAGCTAGAGGCAGGCTTTTTAATTCATAATTTTAGACTTATTTGATTACAAAGTATAGTGACCCCTCTTTGTTTTTCTTCTGCTTTTCTTTCTAGTTCTATAATCAGGAGTCTGCTCTTACCCTTCTAGGGCTATAATTAGTAGTCTGGTCTAGATATAAGAGCCTTGAAGTTCTTAACAGAAACACTAACTCACCTCATTTTACAGAGAGGCCACTCAGCCCCTATGAATCTTTCAGTCATTTGACAGACGTCATTGAGTACTATGTGTAAGCATGCCAGGGGTTCCCAGACGGAACATGCTTTCCTCCTTGAGTGCAGTGTCTGATTGTGAGGCCCACATACAGCCAGACAGATTCAGCGTGAGAGAGGTTGCAGCTGAGCTACACTCAGAGCTCTGATTTTGTGCTTTTCTGTGGAATAGCAGGTTCTGGCCTGTGTTCTGTTTTCCCGTCCACTTGCTTATTTCTCTGAGTTCTTGAGGGCCAGGAATGGCTGTGGGTGTGGATATGAATGTGGATATGGTTCAGATATGGAACAGATGAGTGAGAGGATGTCTGTTACCAATGGCAGGTCTGTTTAACAAGGGGTCCCATGGTGTTTAATGTCCCTGCAAAATGCTGTAGCTCCTGAAGACTAATAGGATATAGTCTTGGGTAGAGCCACCTGGGAAACAATGGGTTTTGCATTCTTGCTTACTGCAATGTCCAGTTTGCTTTTTAGGATTCTGTTAGGTTAAATGATATGAAATCATCATTTTGTAGGTAATTTCACATGGCTCAACTCAATACAAAGAGGCCAGTTTTATGGCCTTCTGGTCTTCTTAACGCTTAAGACATGCGTAGAATGCGGTTGTGGGCAGGCATTGTGCCTCCTGAACACTGCCACCAGCTTCCTGTCTCTGAGTGTGGGTCTATTTGGAGCTTCAGAGAGGGAGCCTGTGCCCCAGCTGTTCCTGTGACACTCAGCTCTGGAGTGGGACCACTCGGCGCAGTGCCTTTTTGTAGACTGGATATGGAATGAAACCAGTGCTCTGTGCCCATTTAAAAATATGTTTGTTTACCTTGGAGAACATACAAGAACAGGGTTTCATGCATATATAAGAGAAAACAGCAAGTGGAAAGGCCGTGTGCACAGCGACATGAATGGGGCGCCATTCTTCGCTGGGACTCTAACTAGAGAAGAGCAGGGGTCAAGACGCTTCTGAATGTGGACTCTGGCTGCCCCAGGCCAGAGCCAAGGGGCTCCGAGTCACAGAGAGACCCCTGTAACTGCTAGTGTCCTCCATACCTTCCTCTTTTGGTAGAAAAGTTTACACTTGTGTGTCTCACACTGAGATGGAGGAGGGGCTGGCTTTCTCTGCTAAGGCGTCTGGAGAGAAAGTAGAGGAAGGCTTGGGAAGTAGGCTTCCCACTTGTCCCGCTTTTTCCATAGGAACCATTTGCATTTGCATGGTGGAGCTCCTCCTCTCACTCTTGAGTGGTTTAGCCTCTGAGACAGAGAGGGGTGCCTTGGCTGTCTGGATTCAACCTTCTTCAGAAACTTGTATTCTTTGGTTCATTGTTTAGTCTCTCACATTGGGATTGAACCTGATTTTCCTTTGTAAGACCAGGACTAGAAATGCCTGGTGTATATTATAGCCACAGTGGATGCCAGCTACTTTCTAGTTGCCCAGTGACTGCCAGTTGATTTGAATCTGTCAGGGTCTGGAGGCTGGACCAGTCACCCAGCTGCCCAGTCTGAGGGTGTGATTGATAGGGAGAATGTTTCCAGGTAGCATTTTCCTGGATTAGGATACTGATAGTGTTAGCCAGGAGAAGGCAATGGCACCTCACTCCAGTACTCTTGCCTGGAAAATCCCATGGATGGAGGAGCCTGGTGGCTGCAGTACATGGGGTCATGAAGACTGAGCAACTTCCCTTTCACTTTTCACTTTCATGCATTGGAGAAGGAAATGGCAACCCATTCCAGTGTTCTTGCCTGGAGAATCCCAGGGACAGGGGCGCCTGGTGGGCTGCCGTCTATGGGGTTGCACAGAGTCGGACACGACTGAGTGACTCAGCAGCAGCAGCAGCGTTAGCCAGGACCTGTATTGTCTCTGTCATCACCATTACTGATCTTTATGAACACACTTAGACTGGGCATAGGGAGGCGGTGTAAATATATTCAGTCCCCACCCTGTATGCTTGTTGTCTACTTTTAAACGTATTTATGTATTGGCTGCAGCAGGTCTTGGTTGCAGCACCTGGGATCTTTGATTTTTGTTGTGGCATATGAGATCTTTAGTTGCAGCATGGACACTCTTAATTGCAGCTTGTGGGATCTAGTTCCCTGACCAGGAATTGAACCTGGACCTCCTGCATTGGGAGTACAGAGACTTTATCTTTGCTTATTGTCTAATACTGACAACAGCTCCAAACCAACATTTACAAGAGCATGTCTTTAGGTAGAATCCAATATTAGATGGGCTTTCTTCAAGGAGGGCCTGAAATTGTGGCATTACAATTTATAGACTCTCTGAAAAGGGTAGGGCCTGTATAGAAACCATTTTACTTCCTCATTTCTCTAAATGAAAAAAAAAAAAGAAAATATCATTTCCTTTCTTTCTTTCTTTCTTACTCAGAACCTAGAGTCCATTCAGCCACCCCCAGAGTTATTATAGCCAGGTCACCCCTCTTAGAAAAATTTTTCTTCTTTTAGAGTGGTACATGAGAAGACAATGGCACCCCACTCCAGTACTCCTGCCTAGAAGATCCCATGGACGGAGGAGCCTGGAAGGCTCCAGTCTGTGGGGTCACTGAGGGTCGGACACGACTGAGTGACTTCACTTTCACTTTTCACTTTCATGCATTGGAGAAGGAAATGGCAACCCACTCCAGTGTTCTTGCCTGGAGAATCCCAGGGACCAGGGAGCCTGGTGGGCTGCCGTCTATGGGGTCGCACAGAGTCGGACACGGCTGAAGTGACTTAGCAGCAGTTTAGCAGCATGGGAACCTCAGAATCAACTTTTACCCCTTTCCTGATCTGATTAAGATTGTGCACAATGAATATAGGGAAAACACCAGTTATAGACTTGACAACTGGTTCACAGCATGTTCCTGTTTGTGGTATCTCTGTGCTTAGACTATGTGAGGTCCCCATATTTGCCGGTTGTCACACTATATCACTGCTGCAAATTAGCCTCCTTAGTTAAGACAAGTGCCAATTAGCATCATCTGAGGGGAGGAAGGGGCTTCCCAAGTGTCTCAGTGATGAAGAACCCAGTGGCCAATGCAGAAGACACAGGAGACACAGGTCTGAAGAAGTTGAGTACGGGAATACTGTTTTGGGTAAATAATCTGCTTGCAATGAGGGAGACCTGGGTTCGATCCTTGGGTTGGGAAGATCCACTGGAGGAGGGCATGGCTACCCACTCCAATATCCTTGCGTGGAGAATCCCTTGGACAGAGGAGCCTGGCAGGCTGCAGTCCATGAGGTCACAAAGAGTTGGACACAACTGAACGACTGAGTATGCATACTTGTATGATGGGGAGGAAGAGGGGAGAAAACAGAATTATAAGCTTCTCCATGGAAGTTGGTGACTACATCAGCACCAGACCTTGCAGACCTGGCTTGAAAAAATGTGAAGGTTACTGCCAAGAGTCCTTGTGAATGCAAGACCTCACCATCTTGATGCTGAGTCTGATGAGAAAACTTCAGGTAAAGCCTTCAGGTAAAGCCGTTTCCAAGGGATCATGAGAATGTGCCCCACTTGGTTGGATTGTGTCACGTTTATTTTTTCTGACTTATGTCTGTTATTGAATTTTTTTGCATGCTTTCTTCCCCCTAGGATCATGGCAGTAGGTCAGAGGTTAAAGCATCTGCCTCTAATGCGGGAGACCTGGGTTCGATCCCTGGGTCAGGAAGATCCTCTGGAGAAGGAAATGGCAACCCACTCCAGTATTCTTGCCTGGAGAATCTCATGGTTGGAGGAGCCTGGTGGGCTACAGTCCACGGGGTCGCAAAGAGTCGGACACGACTGAGCGACTTAACTAACTAACTAACTCTTCCCCCTAGCTGCTGTTGATGATTTATGTGACACCAAAAATCCCAATGAAGGTAACTTTCTCTAAGAGCTATAGAAACAAGAGGCTAGAGAATTGATCTTACACCTGATCCAACAATTGCAATCAGTTTTGTTGAACGTGGTCAGGCCCAAGGTTGTCACTTTGGGTGTGTTCTGAGAAATGTGAAGTCTGTCAGAGGTATGTACCAGGAAGGCTGGATAGGGAAATGGCGTCACAAAATAAAATAAAATATTCACACTGATGCCATTCCAAAGAACTTGTTTTTGGTTTCATAAACTCCACGTGGATCGCAATATGTAAAGCCAGCTGAAGTGAAAGGGTGTCTGGGTAGGAGAAATGGTGAGGTGAAGTTTTTTCAGAGGCTGAAGATCTTCTGTTGTTTCCTGGTAGAAGTTCCTCTGATGTGGAATTTCTCTGTTTTGTCTAGCTAATTGAAATTATAGTCTGGTTTCTTTCCTTCAAGATGCTGCTATTGACCTTATACTGCCTAATTCTCTTTGCTCATCAAATTGATGACATCAGGAATAAGGCATGAGATCTAGTGTCTAAACATTAGTTTGGTTTTGGACGATAGTTTCCTTGGGTTCATAAGTTAGCAGAGAGAAACCAAGAGAGGCAGTATGGTGTAACTAGAAACAAACAAAACTCCAGACAGACCTGGGTTGGGATCCTGGCTGTGCCATGTATAAGCTGTGTCACTTTGAGCACATCATTTGATCTCCTAGAACCTCAGTAGTCTCAGTATAAAATGTGAGTTATTAAAATAACTGCCTACCTTGTGGGGAGGTTGTGAGATTAGAGCAAGTGAAGGTGGACAGCCAGGAAGGGCCTGGCTTATGGAAGCACACATCAGCTTCAGCTGTGTCTGTTACTAGCAGCTTACTTAGCAATGCACATATCCTTCCCTCCATGCTTCCCACTTTTCCATTTGTAAAATGAGCTTGACATTTCCTACTCAGTGGTTGACAGGGAGCCAAGTGAGATATGTGAACTGGTGAGGATGGCTCGTGGGTCCCAAGTTGGGGTTCTACAAGTTATAGAACTGTATTAAAAACATGCCCTGCTCATTTCCCCTTCTCTGTCTCCCAGTCAGAGTGTGGCTCACTGGCCTTGTGCTTTAAATAGTCCTCAGATGGTGACTTGAATAGTGGATGAACACAATCCTTGTGAATCCATTTGCCTCGTGCTTGGGAATTTATTCTTAGACCACAATCGCCGGAATAGAAAGCCTCTGACCCGACATCCCACTGGAGCCACGTGTGCCTGGTAATGGATTTCTTTGGGAAGCTAGAACAAAGGACTGGGTCTGCTTCTGTCGTTGAGTAGGCCAGGTAGGGGGCAGTCCATGAAAAACCAGTCTCCTCCTAATTGTCTGGAGTTTAGGAGTCTAGCTTACCTGGGACATCCGACATTATGGCCCTAATTAAAGTTGACTCTGTTTACTCTGCTCCAGTCGAGGGGCCCTAGGAGAATAAAGGCAGTAAGATATTTATGGGTGAACCCTTTCCTGTTTCTCTCTCTCTTTTTTTTTTTTCTTTCTGCATCTGTGATTAAAGGATTAGCAGCACTTGTTATTTATTGAGCAGAGCCCCACGAGGGAGGAGGGCTTTGGCATTTATTTAGCTCCTTCTCTGAGTCCAGGGCTGTGCCAGCAGCATTTCATATCTTCATTTTTTTCCTCTTTATTTTTAGCCCCATAATACAGAGGTGGAAATTGAGGGTCAGAACTTGCCCGGGGGTTCTTGATGATGGTTCTCGATCTCATACCTTGCACACCATCTCTCCTGATAGATAACAGTGTGGTCATGTCAGGAAGATCCTGGTGATTTAAAAGAATCACTAAATGTTCATTAAACACCTGAATGTAGTTATTACATATGTGAGAGGCTGACCCTGACCCTGACTTTGGCATTTATGCGGTGTGTTGGTTTTCCAACTCTGGAGCCCTGATGCTGAGATCCTTCATAATATGGGGGTGTTTCTAAGAGCAGCCCAAGCCCTTAATTATCTTACTAAAGACATTGCTCTGTCTGTAGAGTGTCTTTCTCCAGGAACCCTGGAGCTTCCAGAGACAAGATCTCAGCTTTATAACATCCCTGTCAAAACAGGAGAGTCTGAAATCATTTGCTCTTCTTATAGTGAGTGGGAGATTCAGGCACAGATGGGAGACAGAGGCACAGAAGTTAAATAAGTAGTCCAAGGTCACGTCAGATGATTTTGGCTAAGCTGACGAATCCTTCTAGGACTTGGTTGCAGCTTCCCTTACAGTGAAATTTGGTCTCCGCCACTTTACTTGTCTTATCTTTCTTCCTCCTTTTTCTCATTTGGTAAATAAGATGTTTCTCACGCCTACTTCCTGATTACTGATGGATTTTAATTTAGCCCTTCAAGATGATCAATGTCTTCACCAAAAAAACTGCTGCCAGAATGTGGTTTATAAAAACACGCCTTTATTGTTACTTCTCCAGGTGCTGAATTTTCTGCTGCTGTATTTTTCACAGGAGTGAAAGTTTCTGTGGGTTAAGAACCTTGGGACTCTCAAGGGTAACCTTGACAGAGAAGTTTCTCTAGTTGGGAATTGTCATCTTTTCCAGCAGTGCTACTCAGGGTTGGGAGAGGTCTAGAGATTTCTGTCCTCAGTTTCTCAGAGGCATCAAGCACATTCAAGGATGGTTGCTTCCTGTAAGGAATAGTACAGATTTGGCTTCTGTCATTTCTTGCCCGTGAGTGTCCAGGAGTCTCCAGCAGAGGCACGGGTCGGCAGTGGCCTGCTGCAGGTGGGGGCACGGAGTGCAGCAGTGCCTGCATGGGGCCTGCTGAAGGACATCACTGTTATCCTCATTACCTCCGCCATAGTTTGGCCTCAGGTCAAACAACAGGGAGGGAACACAGACCTGTGTGTTTCAACAGAAAATTGAAGATTTACTGAGCATGGCCCAGCCCATCAGAACAAGACCCAGTTTCCCCCTCAGTCAGTCTCTCTCATCAAGAAGCTTCCATAAGCCTCTTATCCTTCCCCATCAGAGGGCAGACAGACTGAAAACCACAATCACAGAAAACTAACCAATCTCATCACATGGACCACAGCCTTGTCTAACTCAGTGAAACTAAGCCATGCCATGTGGGGCCACCCAAGATGGATGGGTCATGGTGGAGAGGTCTGACAAAAATGTGGTCTCCTGGAGAAGGGAATAGCAAACCACCTCAGTATTCTTGCCTTGAGAATCCCATGAACAGTATAAAAGGCAAAAAGATAGGACACTGAAAGATGAACTCCCCAGATCGGTAGGTGCCCATTATGCTACTGGAGATCAGTGGAGAAATAACCCCAGAAAGAATGAAGAGACAGAGCCAAAGCAAAAACAACACCCAGTTGTGGATGTGACTGGTGATGGAAGTAAAGTCTGATGCTGTAAAGAGCAATATTGCATAGGAACCTGGAATGTTAGCCCCATGGATCTGCTGGAAGTGGTCAAACAGGAGATGACAAGAGTGAACGTTGACATTCTAGGAATCAGTGAACTAAGATGGACTGGAACGGGTGAATTTAACTCAGATGACCATTAGATCTACTACTGTGGGCAGGAATCCCTTAGAAGAAATGGAGTAGCCATCATAGTCAACAAAAAGTATCCGAAATATAGTACTTGGGTGCAATCTCAATAACAGAATGATCTCTGTTCGTTTCCAAGGCAAACCATTCAATATCATGATAATACAAGTCTATGCCCCGACCAGTAATGCTGAAGAAGCTGAAGTTGAATGGTTTTATAAGACCTTCTAAACTTAACACCCCAAAAAGATGTCCTTTTCATTATAGAGGACTGGAATGCAAAAGTAGGAAGTCAAGAGATACCTGGAATAACAGGCAAATTTGGCCTTGGAGCACAAAACGAAGCAGGTCAAAGGCTAACAGGGTTTTGCCAAGAGAATGCCGTAGTCATAGCAAACATTCTCTTCCAACAACACAAGAGAAGACTCTACACATGAACATCACTCAATTCTGAAATCAGATTGTTTATATTCTTTGTAGCCAAAGATGGGGAAGCTCTATACAGTCAGCAAAAACAAGACTGGGAGCTGACTGTGGCTCAGATCATGAATTCCTTATTGCCAAATTCAGACTTAAAGTAAAGAAAGAAGGGAAAACCACTAGACCATTCAGTTGAGTTCAGTTCGGTTCAGTTGCTCAGTCGTGTCTGACTCTTTGTGACCCCATGGACTGCAGCACTCCAGGCCTCTCCGTCCATCACCAACTCCCGAGTTTACTCAAACTTATGTCCATTGAGTCGGTGATGCCATCCAACCACCATCTCATCCTCTGTTGTCCCCTTCTCCTCCCGCCTTCAATCTTTCCCAGCATCAGGGTCTTTTCAAAGACCATTCAGGCATGACCTAAATCAAACCCCTTACTATTATACAGTGAAAGTGACAAATAGATTCAAGGGGTTAGATCTAATAGACAGAGTGCCTGAAGAACTATGGATGGAGGTTCATGACATTGTACAGGAGGCAAGGATCAAGACCATCCCCAAGAAAAATAAATGCAAAAAGGCAAAATAGTTGTCTTAGGAGGCCTTACAAATAGCTGAGAAAAGAAGAGACGCTAAAGGCAAAGGAGAAAAGGGAAGATATACCCATCTGAATGCAGAGTTCCAAAGAATAGCAAGGAGAGATAAGAAAGCATTGATCACTGCAAAGAAATAGAGGAAAACAACAGAATAGGAAAGACTAGAGATCTCTTCAAGAAAATTAGAGATACCAAGGGAACATTTCATGCAAAGATGGGTGCAATAAAGGTCAGAAATGGTATGGACCTGATAGAAGCAGAAGATACTAAGAAGAGGTGGCAAGAATACACAGAAGAACTGTACAAAAAAGATCTTCATGACCCAGATAACTACTTTGGTGTGATCACGCACCTAGAGCCAGACATCCTGGAATGCCAAGTCAAGTGGGCCTTATGAAGCATTACTATGAACAAAGCTAGTGGAGGTGATGGAGTTCCAGTTGAGCTATTTCGGATCCTAAAAGATGATGCTATTAAAGTGCTGCCCTCAATATGCCAGCAAATTTGGAAAATTCAGCAGTGGCCACAGGACTGGAAAAGGTCAGTTTTCATTCCAGTTTCAAAGAAAGGCAATGCCAAAGAATGTTCAAACTACCACACAATTGCACTCATATCACATGCTAACAAAGTAATGCTCAAAATTCTCCAAGCCAGGCTTCAACAGTACATGAATTGTGAACTTCCAGATGTTCAAGCTGGATTTAGAAAAGGCAGCGAACCAGAGATCAAATCGCCAACATCCATTGGATCATCGAGAAAGCAAGGGAATACCAGAAAAACATCTACTTCTGCTTTATTGACTATGCCAAAGCCTTTGACTGTGTGGATCACAACAAACTGTGGAAAATTCTTCAAGAGATGGGAATACCAGACCACCTAACCTGCCTCCTAAGAAATCTGTATTCAGGTCAAGAAGCAACAGTTAGAACTGGACATGAAACTACAGACTAGTTCCAAATCAGGAAAAGAGTACATCAAAGCTGTATATTGTCACCCTGCTTATTTAACTTATATGCAGAGTACCTCATGAGAAATGCTGGGCTGGATAAATCACAAGCTGGAATCAGGATTGCCAGGAGAAATATCAATAACCTCAAATATGCAGATGACACCACCCTTATGGCAGAAAGTGAAGAAGCACTAAAGAGCCTCTTGATGAAAGTGAAAGGGGAGGGGGGAAAAGTTGGCTTAAAACTCAACATTCAGAAAACAAAGATCATGGCATCTGGTCCCATCGCTTCATGGCAAATAGATGGGGAAACAGTGGAAGCAGTGAGAGACTTTATTTTTTTGGGCTCCAAAATCACTGCAGATGGTTACTGCAGCCATGAAATTAAAAGACACTGGTTCCTTGGAAGAAAAGCTATGACCAACCTAGACAGCATTACTTTGCCAACAAAGGTTTGTCTAGTCAAAGCTATGGTTTTTTCCAGTAGTCATGTATGGGTATGAGAGTTGGACTATAAAGAAAGCTGAATGCAGAAGAATTGATGCTTTTGAACTAGGGTGTTGGAGAAGACTCTTGAGAGTCCCTTAGACTGCAAGGAGATGAAACCAGTTCATCCTAACGGAAATCAGTCCTGAGTATTCTTTGGAAGGACTGATGCTAAAGCTGAAACTCCAGTACTTTGGCCACCTGATGTGAAGAGCTGACTCATTTGAAAAGACCCTAATGCTGGGAAAGATTGAAGGTAGGAGGAAAAGGGGATGACAGAGGATGAGATGGTTGGATGACACACCGACTGGATGGACATCAGTTTGAGTAAGTTCTGGGAGTTGGTGATAGACAGGGAGGCCTGGTGTGTTGCAGTTCATGAGGTTGCAAAGAGTTGGACATGCCTGAACGACTGGACTGAACTGAACTGATTTCTTCTATCTTGTAATGATGTTGTTATTCATAATCATACATTTCTAGTTACCCTCATGACTCAGTATTCATTAAAATATATGAGATTACTCATGAAACATTTCTCCCTATATTTTAGACAGGAGGTGCTAAGGGGGTGTGATCACATATGGCCATTTGGGAAAATAGCCATGTTGTTCAGATTCTCAGCTACATGATATGAAGTTTTCAGTCAGCTTCCCTACTTAGCACTGCAAAGTTATAAAAGGGAACTTGCTACAAAAAGAGACGGGTTCAACCAGGGGAAAGGATCCATTAGTTAGTGGATCAGTTAGTAAAATATGTCTGATGCCAAATGCTTTTTGTTTCCTGATGACCTATCCAACTGCAGGTCTTCTGGCCTCATAGTATATTTGGTGAAGGAAGGTGAAGTCGCTCAGTCGTGCCTGACTCTTTGCCACCCCGTGGACTGTAACTGTAACCTACTAGGCTTCTCCATCCATGGGATTCTCCAGGCAAGAATACCAGAGTGGATTGCCATTTCCTTCTGCAGGGGATCTTCCCGGCCCAGGGATCGAAACCAGGTCTCCCGCATTGGAGGCAGAGGCTTTAACCTCTGAGCCACCAGGGCGGTTCACATTATTCCTTCAACATTTTCTGTATACTCGTTCTGTGTTGGGTGCCGCATGGGACACTGGATGACAGAGATGAATAAACCCGTAGGTCTCAAGATCTCACAGTAGATGTTGGAAGGTCGTGTCATTTGGCGTCATTAGATTCTCCAGTAGCTCCAAGATGTCTCAAAATCCTGTCCTCCAGTATCCTGAGCACTTGGTAGTATGTCATCCTCTGTCCCCCACCCTCCCCTCTGCCCCCAGTTGTTGCTACCCTGAGCTCAGCTGCTATCGCCTCCACCTGGACTGTCTCAGCAACCTCCTAACTGGTCTCCCTGCCTCTTGCTTGCCACTCTTGCTTCTTCCGTCTGCTGTCAGCACAACAGCTAGCGCAATCTTTTAGAAAGGAAGTTGAGATCATGTTACTCCTTGGTTCAAAACCACCTGTGCTTTTTCCATTCCATACATGAGTGGGCCCTACTCTCCAGCTGACCTTGCTTTCTACTGTTCTCCCCCTCGGACTGTTCCTTATCAGTGTTGGGTTCATGGTGTCTGTTTAACATGTGGGCCATCCTGGACCTAGTCCTGTCGTAAGACTCTGCTTTTCCCTTTGCCTGGAACATTCTTTCCCTGGGATCTGCATGGCTCAGGGCCTTAGATCTCTGTTCAAAAACAGATCTTTCCTGACCGCTCTCTATTAAATGTACCCTCACCTTGTACTTCCTGTTTAATCAGTGTCTGATTCCTCTTTCCCCTCACTAAAATATGAGCTCTACAAGGGAAGGGATTTTGCTTGTTTTGTTCACGGCCGTAGCCCTAATACCTAGACGGTACTTGGTGAGTGTTTTTTGGTTGAATGAATGAATCAGCCTGTTGCCGAATCACGCGGTGACTTTTCTCTGTGGAGGGGGCTCTTGGACCAGCGGTGCACATCTCTCTGATGGCTGGTGTGGGGAGGACATGGTCAGATGGGCTCTGTATGTATGGAAGGGAGTTTCAGTTTAGCATCTTCCCAACTGGCTCCTATTGGCTTGAAGCCCACAGCTTTAGCCTTATTAGTATCAATTTTCAGATATAAAGTCAGAGGATGTTAAGATTGAAAGAGATCTGAAAGACCATCAGGTCTACTTCTCTCTTACTGATGTGAGAATAAAAGTCTTGAGAGAGGAGGTGAATTACCCAGAGTCAAAACTTGTTAGGGTCAATCTAAAACCTCTGACATCTGATTTCATAGTCTCGACTACCTCTAGTCTCCTCTGGCTCAGAGAGTTCACAGACTTTCAGATTGACAGTTTCTCTCCAGACTCCCAACAGGAGCTTCATCTGGATTTCCTGGTTAGTGCAGATGGATGATGACCCTGCAGTGTGTGGAAAATCCCTACACTGACCAGTGTGAATGGGAACCACCCCAGGCGTGCCAGGAGCAGCACAGGCAAGCTCGCTCTTCCACTGGCAGGAGCCGCGTAGCCTGGAAAGGAAACCAGAATCAAGATCCTTTGCCGCTCCAGTTGTTTTATTACATGTCACAGGCAGAATGTGTCTTCCATTTAAATTCAGAGGTTTTGATGAATGGCCAGACCAGCTGCAAGCCCTTTAGGCCAGAAGCCTTGATCTCGCCAACTGTTCATTTTCTCGATGGACTTCCTTATTTCGGGCGTTTGTGTCTAGCCAGCCTGTTGTGGACTTGTCAGGGGGGTGTGGAGCCCTCTTTCTGCCACAGTCAGTTCCCCCCATGTAGCATGTGTCCTGAAGCTGGCCTGCCTCCATCTGCTTTTTAAGTGTGTGTGTGTGGTCTTTTGTTAAGCAGGGTGAAGTGAGAGAGGACCCTCAAAGAGAGAAAAACTCCTCCAGCATTTGCTAGAACATGTTTGGGAGCTGACCGAACTGTAACTGGGATGGCAGAGAAAAAAAAGCTTATTAATTTCTTGTCATCTGTTTTTGTGATATAAGGTGCCCTGATTGGTGTTTAGAAAGTACTTTGATCATATATGAAGAATGTAGCATATTAATTCCACTTTTGGTGGCCTTTTTTACTGTACCTATCAAATATATTATTATTTATGTTATTGTTTATTACCTTAAAAAGCTTTATTTTGGTTCAATTGCAAAATTTATTTTACCTTGGTTTTCTTACATGAGATGGGCAAAATAATAAAGGCCAGAAAGTTTAGATCTGTGTCCTGAGACACTGAGCAAAACAATAAGACCTAGAATGAGGAACCAGAAGTATTACTCTATTTACAGATTATTTCTTTTCAGGCTGGGCTAATGGAGTTTCTGAGCACCACTGAATTCTCCCTTCTACATCTCCAGATTTTGTAAAGTTGCGTTTAGCCCTCTGGGCGTGGGTGATTCTTAGATCTAGGTTGCAGTGATTCACAGGAGCATTCAATATGGACTGGATGGACCTTGAGTAGTTGAATTCACACAACAAGGGTGGTGAGAGGGTCCCTTATCTTGGTTACTGTACATTTTCTTACTAGAGAGCTAGAGGAATAATCTTGACGTTAGGGGAACCCTCTCTGATGTCTTGGGTTGTCCGGGATTGTCCTGGATTCTGACATCAAATACAGAATGCCCTGATTCTTAGGGGCAGAAACAGCTCTTCACCCTGTGGGTTCAGGAACCAGGAAATGGAATTCTTATCCATTCTTGTTTTCTATTCTGCAAGTTATACTTTGAGATTTGAACCTGCCTCTTTCTTGCTTTCTCTTTGTTTCTCCAGTAGCAGTTGGAATTGGTTGCTCATTCAGACAAAAGCAAAAGGATATTTACCCAGCCTGGGAAATAACTGTGAACCCACATGGTCTTTTCCCAGCTTTTCTTTTTGCTCTGTTGGTAGTATGTTAATTGTATTTTCTTCAGCAAACTTACCACCTCCCCCCAACCCCACTCCATTCGCCCCCACCCGCTG
>SJXQ01007810.1:1809304-1826046 GCA_006408695.1 Aepyceros melampus
GCCCCCACCCGCTGTCCCCCATTCTTCTGGCAGACATTATTACTGGAATTGGAGGAACAGGTGAAGAGCTGTTTTAGGACTCTGAAAGAGTAGAGTACAGATGACAGTCTCAGCTGATGGTAGCCAGAGCCGGGGGGCTGGGGTCAGCCTGAGCTGGAATCAGTCAAATCAGCACAGCACTGACTCTAAGTGTCAGGAATACGGGTGACCACAAAGTGTTAAACACATCTGGAAAGGGAGTCTGACCTCATCCCCAGCATCTGTAGGGAATACGTACAGCCTGTAGACCTGTTCCCCTCTGACCTTATGAAGATCCTTTAAAGAGGCATGCCCCTGAGTGGCTCTCTGGCCAGCTAGCCTGCTCATTTATCCTGGGGGAGATGTAAGGAGCCCACCTGCCGGAGGGGCTCCACGGGGCCCAGAGGCAGACGGAGTCCACGTCTCAAAGCGCTGACGCTCAGACACCAGGTCGTGGGGTTCCCAGGGCTCTGCTTTTCCTCTCTCCTCATTGTCCCCACAAAACTTTTCCTGGCAGCCAGCGTTGATGTTTAGAAGGTTTGTTCTCTGCTGGTTAAGCTGTTTGGCAGTGGTGTCTCAGGATGCGGGTTTTCTGAATACTTTCCCAGCTGCTTGCTTGAATGGTGGTTGGGACGGGGTGTTCTGAGCCGCTGAGGCCAGTCTCCTGTCTGGACACTCACAGCTGGACGGGTGTGAGGACGTCCTCCTTAGTCAGCGGCCTCTGCTGCTGCTGTGAGTGGCTCTGAGATGTGGAGAGGGGTGAGCTGGGCAGTGATAGGTCTTCTTTTGTTTCTTTTTGTTGGTGAAGGAGTCCAAACCACAGGGGTCAATGTGACTTTACCCTTATCTTACGCATACTTCTCTGCTAGCTGTTGCCACCTTTCTCAGCCTGTAATTTCCCTATTTCCCCTTGGTTGAACTTATTTAAGGGCTCCATTTTCAAAACCAGGTCCCTTTTTTGTTCCTGAGCCAATTAGGACTAAAAAGTCAGTTCTTTAAGCAGCTCAGATCCACCACCCGGTGAGCTGTGCTGCCAGCCAGACCTGGGATGTGGGCTTCTCGATCCCGGGCTGGATCCTATAAAGCCCCGGTAACTTAGCACAGATCCTGTGAGTGACTCAGCCCATCAGGGCTAAACTTGCCCCTCATATTCTAGTCTCTCTTAGAGGCAGAGGCCTTGCCTAAACCGTAAGCTGCTTGACTCCAGTTCTGAACTGCTCTTTTTTTGGTGGTGCTGGTTGTGGCAGGGAGAGGGTTTAAATATACACACAAGAAATATGATGAATCTCCGTTTACCCAGGACCCAGATAAAACAGTTATTCCCATTTTGCCAAATTGATTTCATCTTCCCCAAACCCCTTAAACATTTGCTGTTTTATAGGAAATGCTAAATAATTACTTAATTCCTCATCTTGTCTACCTTCTAAAATCATTTTTCAGAATAATGAGTTAATGACTAGTAATTTCTGATGGTGACCAACAAATTTTTGTTGTTTTCAAAAATAATATGATGAACTCACAGGTTTATTATGTAATGGATGTGCTTCAGCCCCTTACATTCATTCTTTGTTGTTTTGGACGCTCACATTGTCTTATCTTACATCAGTGGACATCCTTTCAAGTTCATCCCATGTTTTTTTAAACTTTAAAAAAATTCTGTGTTTATTCATTTCTGGCTGTTCTGGGTCTTCACCGCCACTCGGACTTCTCTCTAGTAGTGAGCAGGGCCTGCTCTTCGTTGCTGTGTGTGGTCTTCTCATTAAGATGGCTTCTCGTGTTGCAGTGCGCAGGCTCTAGGCGGAAGCAGTAGTTGGGGCATGTAGGCTAAGCAGCTGCAGCTCCCAGGCTCTTGAGCACAGGCTCAGTAGTTGGGGTGCACGGCTTAGTTGCTCTGTGTGGGATCTTCCAGGATCAGGGATCAAACCCGTGTCTTCTGCGTTGGCAGACAGATTCTTTACCACTGAGCCACCACAGAAGCCCCATCCCATGTTCTCTTGACATGACCCTGTTGAACTTTGATAGCTTCTTGGTTTCCAGCACGAGATGTTCCAGGCTCTGCCCGAGATGTGGAATGAGCTGTCTCTTCAGGGGGCTTTGATTTCTTCTAGTAGAGTACACAGTCTAAGACTGAATGACTTTTGTTACGTGTCAACCTCCTCCCTGGAGACTACAGCTTGCTCCCTGCTCGTAGCCAGTGTGAGGTTTTTGTTGGGAATCCGTGGATCAATAGTCACCCACTGTGGAGTTCTGCCTCCCTCTGGTAACGATTCATCTCTGAGAATCTTGTGTTCTACCCCCTGGTTCTGACACTCTTGCTTCCGTCACCCTCAATTTGGCTGGCCTCTGTGTGCCAGCATCCCAAGATGGAATAGTTACCTGCTGCTGCTGCTAAGTCGCTTCAGTCGTGTCCGACTCTGTGCGACCCCAGAGACGGCAGCCCACCAGGCTCCCCCATTCCTGGGATTCTCCAGGCAAGAACACTGGAGTGGGTTGCCATTTCCTTCTCCAATGCATGAAAGTGAAAGGTGAAAGTGAAGTCGCTCAGTTGGGGTGCCATTGCCTTCTCCGATAGTTACCTGAGCCCATGCCTAATACCCAGTTAAGCAAGATTCTATCTGGATTCAGCTTAACTTCTGCCCCCTCTGGGCCCTGTGTTCCACCACTTCCTAGCATTTCATTCATCTGAAACTCTCCCTTTCTCATCAAAATGTTGTCTGGTCTTAAAGATTTACTGTTGCTTCTTGGGAGTTGAAGAACCAGCTCAGCTGTTCCTGTTTGAGACTCTATAGGTTTGTCTCATGAGGTGAGTCCAACCCAGGTAGGATTAGGCAGAGTAGGCTGGGGGGTTAGAGGGTGCTGTTGGCACAGCATGTATTTGGCTGACTTATTCTTAACTTTTTCTTTCCTCTTGTAATCCATGGATTTCAGTACCATCAGAGTGGTGTTTGGTAGGTTATCCTGTTGATTTTCAGCCAGGAAGTAGGATGTTCTGACCCTGTACCATTGGCAGAGGGATTTGAAAATAGTTAAGGGGCTCCAGTTTTGTTAATGAACAGTAAGAGGAGATGGCCTTGTAAAGAGACTGGGCAGCAGGGCCAAGTGAATGGTCGGTTCTCGGCTCCCATATTGGCAGATCCTCGACAGGAATGTTGAATGGTCTCAAGTCTAACAGATCGCTTGTACTTAACTTGAGAGGAAAGTCAGTGTTATCCTTGAGATTGACTGTATACCTACCTGTCTTGAATGCAGTTTTGTGGATCTCCGGAGGTTCTCTGTATAAGGTTTACTCATTTTGTTATTTTAGTTTAGCTTCTTTAAGCAGCCATTAAGATTGAAAAACCCAAGAGCCTTGTTCCCTCCCCTCCTCTCCTTGGGTTCTGCAGCTGGATGCATTGGCAAGCAGAGAGGAGCTAGGCTCGAAACGAAGTCAGCCCAGATCTAGCTCTGCTTCTTGCTTGCTCCAGCCCTCGGTCAAATTTACTACAGAGTAGCATGTGAAGTGGAGAAGGCGATGGCACCCCACTCCAGTACTCTTGCCTGGAAAATCCCATGGATGGAGGAGCCTGGTAGGCTGCAGTCCATGGGGTCGCTAAGAGTCGGACACGACTGCAACTTGACTTTCACTTTTCACTTTCATGCTTTGGAGAAGGAAATGGTAACCCACTCCAGTGTTCTTGCCTGGAGAATCCCAGGGATGGGGGCGCCTGGTGGGCTGCCGTCTCTGGGGTCGCACAGGGTCGGACACAACTGAAGCGACTTAGCAGCAGTAGCAGCATGTGAAGTGGTTGTTCAGGACGGCACTAACTTGCACTTCATTATATCCAGTGGGAGACTCAGTAATTTATAGCCTATCATTTCTGGAGTCTGGAGATGGCTTTGCTGAAGCAGATTCTGTTACATTAGAAGAGAACCTAGCTGGGTGTGCCCAAGACTCAAAGCTTTTAGATGCTGAGTAAGGAGGCCATGTGAAGGGAGCAGAAAGACTTGGAACTCAATCCCCCACCTGAGAAAGAGAGTAATAACATTCTGGGTTGGCCTCTTTTCATTTCCCTTTGATTTTAAGTAATAAATCTTCCCTTACTTCCCAACTGAACAATTTGGGAGTCTGTATTCCCTAGAAAGACCCTGTTCTTGCACCCATCAGATTGAATTAGGTGAAAACTCCTTGGCATTAATGAATGTTGAAGGATTTCAAAGGGCTAATGGAAATTCTTCTAGAAGTAACAATTTCCATTCTATTGGTAAGACAGTTCTACAGAAATTCCCTAGACGTCATGGGCTATTTTATAAAGCAACTAGCCAGCATTGGACTTTCTTTGCTAATAGATGATAGAGAGAATGTGGACATTTGAAATCCATGGAGGGAGACTCCCTGAGTTGCATTTTGGCTCAGGTGTTTTGCTGCCTTTACTAACCCTTTTCCCAGAGCTGCTCACAAGAAAGCAGCATAGGTAGATTTGCTTTACTTCTCTCTCTGCCTCCTCCTACCATTCTTTCAGGAAACGGTGAGGGGCAGGCTGCCTGCCAGGTAAAATCTGATGACAAAATCCAAAGCTAGATTCAGAATTATAAGCATGACCCCCCCGCCTCCTCCCCAGGTTGCTTACGAAGGAAAACCAGAAGTCTTGTACACAGTTTTGCTTCGTTGGCTTTAAGTGTATTTTTTCTTTGACTTTTATTTATTTATTTCTGACTGTGCTGGGTCTTCCTTGCTGTTCCGACTTTCTCTCTAGTTGTGATGTGTGGCTTCTCATTGTGGTGGCTTCTCTTATCGAGGAGTATGGGCTCTTGCACACTCGGGTTTCAGTAGTTGTGGGTCCCAGGCTCTAGAGCGCAGGCTCGGGAGTAGCGGGTCCCGGGCTCTGGAGCGCAGGCTCAGGAGTGGCGGGTCCCGGGCTCTGGAGCGCAGGCTCAGGAGTGGCGGGTCCCTGGGCTCTGGAGCGCAGGCGCAGTAGCTGTGGCCCACGGACTTAGTTGCCCCATGGCATGTGGCCAGGGATTGGACCCATGAACCCTGCGTTGGCTGGTGGATTCTTTACCACCAAGTCAGCAGGGAATCCCCTTTATTGGCTTTAAATGTGGCATTTATTGATTATCAAATTCTAATTTAGCCTTATAGTAGTTGCTATGCCCTTTTTGGTTGATACATTCATGGTGGGCCTGCAGAACTCCTGGCACTCTGCTGGGCACCTGAAATGAGAAGATGAACAAGACATGGTCCTTGCCACCTGGAGCTTACAGTCTTAACGGGAGAGCATCAGTTGTGATAAGAGCTATAGTAGTCTTGAAACATATCTAACATTTGTATCCTAAAGCCAATGGGGAACCATGGGATTATTTTAAGCAGGGAAGTGACGTGACTCAGTTTACGTTTTAAAAAGATCACGTGGCAGTGAGGATACCAGTGATTTAGAAGGGGGAAGCTGGCGGCAGTAACAGGTCAGACAGCAGATGCTTATGAAGTCCCTGCTTGGTGCTAGGCACAGTTCTAGATACTGGGAATCTCGGGGTGAACACAGCAAACGGTCTCTGCCCCCAGGGAGCCCACATGCTGGATGTGGTGTGAGATTGGATAGACAGACAATATATATGTAACAAATGATATTTTTCAGATGGTGATAAGTAATTTGAAGAAAATAAATAGAAAAATAAATGGAAGTTAGGGCATTGGGGTAGGTGCGGACCTATTGGGGTAGTTAGTGTGGGCCTCTCTTTGCAATCGACGTTGGAGCTGAGGCAGCTGCAGGAAGAAGTGGGGAAGAGTGGTCCCGATGGGATGCAAGGGCAAGGACCCTGAGATGGGGACGTGCTGGCGCAGGGTTTGAGGCCTATAAAGAAGATCTGGGTGGAGCATAGGAGGAAGGGCAAGTGGTACCGAGGTGAGGTTGCAGGGCCTTGTGCGCCATGGGAAGGAATTTGGATTCATTTCAGTGGAGTGAAAAGCATTGCAATTAATTAAGTCGGAGAATGGCAAACTATGGCCCATGGGTCCGATCTGGCCTGCGGCCCATTTTTGTTCATAAAGCATATTGGAGCACAGTCTTGTCCGTTGGTTTACGGATTGCCCATGGCTGTTTTACCTTACAAGAGCAGAGCTGAGTGGTTGTGACAGAAACATATGGCTCAGAAGCCTTAAATATTTACTGGCTGGCCCTTTATAGAAAAAGTTTGCTGACCTCTGAATTCAATGATCTATTTATGTTTGAGAAGACATTCTGGGTGCAGTGTAGAGAATGAATGGTAGGAGAAAGAGTATATCCGAATAGTTGAGATAAGAAATTACTAAATGTTGAACACCAGAAGCCAGGGTCATTCTGCTTTTATTGTATTTAAAAGCACCGAGCTCTTATCTGTCATCTTTAAATTTTGTTGAATGAATGATGAGATTGTCGTGACAGTGAAAATGAAAAGGAAGCAAGGCTTTGAGAGATATTTAGGAGGTTAAAAAATCAGCTCCTTGTCGATGAGGTGGATAGAACTCAGGACAAGGCAGAAGGAGGGGAGGACACTCTTCAGCTCCCTGGGTTAGGTGTCTTGGTGCCTGGCTCTACCATCAACGGAGGCAGAGAGAGTGGAGCTAGAAAGGACGTATGTTGCCGGGGAGAAGGCCATGGGGAAGCTGGGACATTCAGGTAGGGACGTCCAGAAGGGAGTTGCAAGAGGTCTGGAACTCAGTGGCATGAGCCTGGGCTGGGGGTGCCAGGCATATTGGAATCATCAGCTGACAGAGGCTCTCCAGAGAAGAGGGTGGGGCTAGAGCTCATGGCATTCATTTTCTCTACAGACTTGGATCTAGGGAAGAGGCGAAGTACACTAGCTGTCTGGACAGTTTGCATCCGTTAGTCTGGTCGTCTCGTGATCACAGGATATTTTTTCTGTGGAGACTGGCAGGCTCCCATGAGGGCCTGTCTTACCCACTCTCTTGGATGCCAGCCTCTTTCTCTTAAGTGGGGTGACTGGGGCAGCTCTGGGGGCTCTTCCTTCCCAGACTCCCTGCTAACATGGACCATCTGTGGCCTTTTAACTCGGCAGTTGATCGTGCCTGCATTTATCTCCTTGAGGATCTGGGTAGGTAGGAAGGTCTTAGTTATCCTAGGTGTTTTGTTAAAGCAGGAACTCTCTGACCCCAGGGTTAGCAGTTGGCTGACTTTTGTTCATTTTGGTGCCAATCCTCTTAACCCACAAAGCTAAATAAACCCCTACGTGCCCCTCTGCTTCTCCCTTCTTTCTTCTCGTCTAGGAAAGGGAAACCACAGAAGCGATTTATAAAAAGAGCACTTGTATTGAAAGTGGCCTTAAGATAGTTGTAGTCCTACACTTGGATATAAATCTCCCTTCTTCACAAAAGTCCATTATGAAAACCCAAGAATAAAATCAGAATTATAAAAATACAGAGGCTGCCCTCTGCCCGGCTCCCCCTCACCCCTGTTCTTAGTGGTGTCACATTTCTGCTCTCTGCACGTTTTAGGAGGAGGTAACCCAGACTTCCCTGGTGGCTCAGACAGTAAAGCGTCTGTCTACAATGCAGGAGACCTGGGTTCGATCCCTGGGTCAGGAAGGTTCCCTGGAGAAGGAAATGGCAACCCACTCCAGTACTCTTGCCTAGAAAATCCCATGGACGGAGGAGCCTGGTGTCCATGGGGTCGCAAAGAGTCAGACACAACTGAGCGACTTCACTTTCACTTTCAACCCAGGCTAAAGTATAATGTTCAAATTTTATGGGCCCTCATGTTTTATCAGTTTTTCCTTCCTTAGGGAAACAGTCAAGTGATAGTCCTGTTCTTCTCACCTAAATTATTACTGTCCTGAGGTTAGCAGTCCCAGATAAGAAGTCTGAAACCGGGTCACTCGACCCCAAAGTGGAGGAAATTGAGTCTCCTCCTAACCCTTACTACCACCAAATGAAGTAGGTAGTAAAGGTAAACTTAAAACATGGCAAATTATTTTTTAATGTATATGTTGAGAAAAATTACTTCCATCTCAGCTCTGGTCTGCTCAATAGACCCCCTGCCTCTTATTATATGCCACACAGTGGTGACTTATATATCAGTCTAGTATTTCTTTATGTAAACACAAGCAAATAGGAATATATATTCTTATTCCCCCATTACTCTTTTGTAAAAAGGCAGCATGTTATTTTATTTTGTTTTGTTCTTTGTGTCATTGAGTGTGTGTGTGTTTTTTTTTTTTTAAGTATAGTTGATTTGCAGTGTTGTATTAATTTCTGCTGTATAGGAAGTTGACTCTGTTATACATGTATATACATTATTTTGTATATTCCTTTCCATTATGGTTTTTCCCACCCAGAGCATCGAATACAGTTCCCTGTGCTTTTTGGTGGGACCGTGTCCCTCCATTCTCTGTGTGATAGCCTGCATCTCCTCCCCCCAGGTCCCGTCCCCCCACCCCCAACCTTGGCAACCACAAATCTGTTCTCTATATCTGCGTGTCTGCTTCTGCTTTGTAGATAGGTTTGTGTCGCATTTTAGATTGCACGTATGCATGGTGTCATGTAACATTCGTCTTTCTCTTTCTGCCTCACTTTACTTAGTGTGCTAATCTGTAGTTCCGTTCATGTCGCTACACATGGCATGCTTTCATTCCTCTTCATGGCTGAGCAGCGTTCCTGTGTGTGTGTGTGACGTCATTATTCATTCGTCTGTCTATAGACATTTAGGTTGTTTCCATGTCTTGATTACTGTGAACAGTGAATAGTGCTGCTCCTTTTGAATTATAGTTTTGTCCAGATATATGCCCAGGAGTGGGGTTGCTGGATCGTATGGCAGTTCTATTTTTAGTTTTCTGAAGCGCCTCCATACTGACTCCATAGTGGCTGCATCAGCTTACCTTCCTACCAACAGTAGGAGTGTTCCCTTTTTTCCACACCCTGTCTAGTATTTGTTATTTGTAGAGTTTTTTCATGATAAGGAAATGTGTTATATAATCTGTTCTATAACTTGCTTTCTGTCCTGAACAGTATGTCTCCGGGATCTTTTCCTGCTGGCACAGCAGGAGCTTCCACACTCTCTCCTCAGAGCTGCATAGTGTTCCACTGGGTGGTCGGCCGCTCCTAGTTACATATGGACACTTGCACTGTTTCCAGTATTTGCTGTCACAAGCCCTATCTCAGTGAACAAAGACAGCTTTTTAAAGGAGTGCACAGCACTGCATGGGCAACTTAAATAAGATTTTATTCCTTATTCCTAGGAGGCCAGTTGCTTTTATTGGTTGATAAATTCCCAGTTACTGGAATTTATGAGTGAGACATTGGTAATGGGACAACTTCCCTTCCTAACTCAAGAATCAGAAGTATGACTGCCCCATGGAAGCATACTGCTCTATCTCAGGTTTATTTTAATAATAAAACCTTAGGAAATTTTAATAATGAAACCTCTTTAAGGCCCTGTACTGAAGAAGTCTGAATCACTGATCACTGCAATTACTGCTGTGGCAGCTATAGAGCAGTTTAACAGGATAATAGCAAATAAGATAAATTACACTTTGCATTGTTAATGGATTGATATGCAGAAGTATGCAAGGGAAGGTGGGGTGGGGAGGAGAGTCTTCTGAATTTCAGCACTTGGCTTTACAAAATAGGGCACTGGGCCATGTAGCCATTACTGCTTGGGATGAGTCATTCTGTACCAACCTTTGGGCCCTGTGGTGGGTAGAGTTCCTGTTTATTATAGATGACAGATTGAATTAATTCTCTTGTTTGTGAGCCTTTCAGGTTTATTTTAATAATAAAACCTTAGGAAATTTTAATAATGAAACCTCTTTAAGGCCCTGTACTGAAGAAGTCTGAATCACTGATCACTGCAATTACTGCTGTGGCAGCTATAGAGCAGTTTAACAGGATAATAGCGAATAAGATAAATTACACTTTGCATTGTTAATGGATTGATATGCAGAAGTATGCAAGGGAAGGTGGGGTGGGGAGGAGCATCTTCTGAATTTCAGCACTTGGCTTTACAAAATAGGGCACTGGGCCATGTAGCCATTACTGCTTGGGATGAGTCATTCTGTACCAACCTTTGGGCCCTGTGGTGGGTAGAGCTCCTGTTTATTATAGACGACAGATTGAGTTAATTCTCTTGTTTGTGAGCCTCTGTGGAGTGGGCGGAGATTCTAGGTAACTTGCTAATTGTTTTATTTAGAATATTCCCCTTCCTGCTAAGAAATGAGTTATCTTTGGTGTGAAAATAAGGACGCAGACCCCTTTTACAAATAGCTGCTGGCCAGGAGAAGCACAGTTTTCTGCCAGGTGAGTGGTTTAAACATGGCAGACTGGAAAAATAACTGTGGGAGGGTAACTGTTGCGCTTTTATTTACAAAACTAACATAGTCCGCCTGTGTGTTGGGCGTGGGGGAGGGGATGGATCAGTTAAGAAGTAAGCACAGTGCTTGCTTTGTGCGTCCTTCAGTTTGTGTTTAGGGGAGAGGCGTTGGATGTCGGTCACATGGGGGAGAGGGGCTTGCAGAGGAACCAGAGGAGGCAAAGCCAGGAGGCCTGGCTGCAGTTCCACCTTAGGAACATTCTTTGGCACCTGGTCGTATTGTGGAGGTCTTAACATCTTCAGAGTAGTGGTCTTCCACCTTCATTCTCCGTACAAAACACTTACACCCGTTACCTTTTTCCTCCCCGCTGAAGCCCTTAGAGCAGGAGGCCAGAGCAGAGGAATGAGGCCTTTTCCTTCTTGGTGTTCACCAGCACTAGCACGCCTCACACTGCCCCTGGACTTGGAGTAGGGCTCATATTAAAGCGAACTGAACTGTCGTAGACTGTAGAAAGCCCTTTTGGAAAAAGTTGCAGGGGTAGAGCTGAGAGAACCAGGCCGGCAAGGGTGCTCCCCTGCGCTGGAGAAGGGCTGTGCCTGGGGAGGATGTCTCAGAAACTGTCTGGTCAGAGAATTTTGTGTTCAAATCATAGTTTGACCTTTGACCAAATAATCATTTTACGTGTAGAATAAATTTATAATCATTTTAATGTATAAAATAAGAGAATGATATCTAATGTACAGGTTTTTTTTAATGATTAAATGAGATAATATACACAAGTAGGCTCTTAAAGGTGGGGCTGCTACTATTATTAGTGGAGAGTCTTTTAAAGGGGCTCCTTTATAGATTTGAAGAGAAGGAAGGTGTTTCTCTTGCATGAGGAGACTGGTACTTCTGGCAGTAAGTCAAGAGGGCTGTCTTTAAGATTGGGAAACATATTGACAGTTGGGAGGAAGGTGTTAGTTACCATGGCAACTTGGGAATTCATTTGGAGAGAGAGTTGTGACTGGAGGTTATCTCGCTGTGAGAGCCTGACTGGTGGAGATAAAAAAAAGGCCCGTCTAGCAGGAATGAAATCATGCTCTATATCAGCAGGAAATACCAAGAGATTGGGCTCTAGAGAAAGTTCTGTACGTGGGTCAGCACGTTGTGCCGGCCTTCCGTGATAGTCAGGGGCAATTGTGTCTTTGTGGGCCTAAATGCTCATGAAAGTTTATTGCTTTTACTCACAGGTATTACTTGGATTAAAAAAAGAAAATCTGTGAATGGAATTTCCGTGAGGCTGTTCTGCTTCTGTTTTTGGTGTTGTTTTGGGGCATCTGAGAACGTGACATGGAAAGCTGTCACTCATTTCCTGCAGTTAGCCATCAGTCCCCAAGAAGGTGGGAGCAGGCTCGACGCACCCTGTGCTCCGTGTGAGCGCGCGGGCTCCCAGCGCTCATGTCCACGCCTGCTCTTCCCTTCGAGGTTAGATGTGACTTGCTCAGCTGGCAGACGTGGCTTGCATGGTACTTGTGGGCAAGAACACGTGTCAGTATAAGACAAAGCAATGTTCTTTTTCCATGCCTCAGTGATGTGAACATCTGTGACCACGTAGACCCTCTGTCGGTCTGGCTCCTTGAACTACAGCAATGGACATATTATCCCCTTTTTAACTTGTGTTGGACACACAATTGAAGCAAGAAATGAGCTTTTGTCATGTCCAGCCACTGAGATTTGGGGAGTGTTTGTTACACAGCAGAACCCAGCCCATTCTCACTGCTTCACCATTTACTTAACACATATTTTTTGAGTATTTGCTATAGGCTAGGTATGATTAAGTAGGATATATAAGTGAACAAGACAGACAAACCTCTTCCCTCGTGTAGCTTACATTCTCTGAGGGAAATAGATAATAAGTAAACAAATGAATAAAGATAATTACAAATTGAGATAGGTATTATGAAAGCAAATAAACAAAATCATGGGATAGACAAGTCTCCACAGAGCAAAGAGGTCATGAGAAAGAAACAGGAACCTCCTCAGAGCTCTTGTTGTTAATGTTCTTTAGTTCCTGATATTCTTTAGACTCTGAAGTGCTTCCAGAGCAGTTTCATTTGCCTTAGGAAAGAAATAATACTAAAGGTAAGAGAGAAATATGTCATAGTACTAAGTTAAATAGCTAGAATATTCCCAAATAAAATGACAACCAATGATATCAGTTTGCTTTTCATCTTTGAAAACTCATGAATATCCCACTGGGTTTCCTGGGAGATGAAATCTGAGTTTTGTTTGTATGTTGTGTTGAGCCCCTTGTGGCGAGCACCCATCTTCAGCAATCAGACTGTCCCATATGACATTTGGTTGCTTGGTGGACACTGGTCCAGTTAACCTGGTTCTTATCCTGAGGAGAAGTGGAACAGAGATGGATGCATAATCCTTATATTTTACCTAATTCAATTTTGAAAGAAAATAGGATGGTGGAGTATTTAAAATTTCCATAAATGTCCCCAGTGAAAGTTTGGGGACTGGTTGTAATTTTTCTGAACAAAAGCATAGGGATAGAGCTCAGTTCTGGTTGCTGAGGGACATTGGTGCCGCTGCCAACTGGCAGTGATTTATTTCATGTGACCATAACACTGGAAGAAATCTCTTGGTCCAAGAGTGGGCAACACCGATTCTGCTTTGGTGTGAAGAAGTCAAGACAGTGGTGCTTGGAGCTGTAATGGGGAAGGAGAGCTTTGTCTGCTTTACCTTTCTCTGATTTGTTTGGGGTAAACCAGAGCAATCAGAATGAAGGAAGGTTAGGAGAGGAGGCCTGTTTAAATGATAGTTAAAGGGAGAATCGACTCATTGAAAAACTCTGGCTTTAGAAGAGTATGGATTGCTGAATTCTACAAGCAAATTCAGAAAAATGCTTTTGCAATCTCAATGAAAAGGAATATAGAGGGTTGGACATGGTGATGCTTGCGCTTCCTCAGTCAAACTAGTCTTATGCTAGTCCTCAGAGGTGGACTGAGAATCTCTAAGCTGGAGCCCAGACTTTTTTTTTCATCTTGAGTGTGTCAGTCATCTCCTGTTGGCACATGCTCCGAAAATCCCGTCTGGGTGAAACTTCAGGGAAGTAGGAAGAATGGGTAAAAGTAAGAACTATGCATCCTTGCAAATATATGGGTACATTGATACAGTGTAAATTTCTGTGCCAGGGCACGTGCCAACAATTTAATGATGTGTGTAGCAAAGTCCCTTGTTAGCCCCATTCAGAAACTCTGAAATGAGTTGGAAGACTGAAAGTATTAAAGCCTAAGGCCAAAAACAACTGTCATGTTACCTAGGGTCTCATGAATAAGTCAGCTAGTTTAATGCTTTTTCCATGGCGAAAATAAAGCTGAAATATTTGGCATAGCACAGGCAAATTGTACCCCCTTTTGGCAGGGGAGTTGTTAAGAGGAATGTGAGGAAGGATAGGGTAAAATAAGGAATCTTTTCATATTTCTTTTAACCAAATATATAGAATCTCTCAATAGTCCACCTCTAAAAAAGTAAATATATAAAAATTCAAGTTGGGAGTTTAAAAGTGTTTCCTTTGAATGCTCACTAATAGCTGAAGTTTTGGGTTGGGTGTGAGAAGCACTCCAAAAATTGCTCCAAATGTCATAGAAGGGTGGTCAGAGAAATACCAAAAAGGAAGGAATGTCTGATATTCTTGGTGATACGTAAGCCAAGGAGTGTTGGTGTGTTTCAGGAAAATAATAATAAAATAACAGTCCTTGGGCATGAACAAAAAGAGCTTAGAGATGTTTTTGAAAGTTGTGAGCAAATTAAATTACTGTAAATCAAATAATGATGTAGAAGTATTAGGAAAACATTATAATAAGACCTGCTAGAGACTGGAATTATTTTTCATAAAGTGAAAATAGTTCCTTCTCTCCAACCTAATTTTTAAACCTAGAAGTCAGGATGTTGCTGTAACGTAAATTGAGACTTTTGCTATCTAGGGGATAAAACTCTGGACATTCTGTGTCTTCAGACTCTAGTTCTTGTCTCCTAAATAGGTGAATTCTGGTGGTTTGTTATACTTTTCTCTTAATAAGCCAAGTGAGTTAATTGAATCTAAGAATGTTCAAGCTGAAAGGAACTTGGAGATCATATCATACAGGTCACTCATTTGACAGAAACTCAGGCCTCGAGAGGTTATATGACTTGTCCATAGTCTCCTATTACAAAAGAGAGGTGACATTATGAATAGGGCAAAATGAACTCAAAGGAAAAAATTCTTAGATATTAAAGAATACATGGGGCTTCCCTGGTGGCTCAGTGGTGAGAATACCCCCTCCAGTGCAGGAGACAGGGTTTGCTTCCTGATCCAGGAAGGCCCCACGAGCCACAGAGCAGCTCGGCCCTTGCAGCACAGCTGCTGAGCCGGTGCCCTGGAGACCAGCAGGCGCACCTGCTGAGGCCGGGCGCCCCACACCAAAGCCGAGCACCCTGGAGTCCGTGCCCTACCACGGGGGAAGCCACTGTACCCAGAGAAAAGGCCTGCACAGTCAGGAAGACCCAGTGCGGCCAAAGCGGAGCAATTAATTAAAAGAAAGAGTATATTGAAGGGGAATAGACCAGCCTAGTGGCACCCCACTCTATTACTCTTGCCTGGAAACTCCCATGGATGGAGGAGCCTGATGGGCTGCAGTCCATGGGGTCGCTAAGGGTCAGGCACAACTGAGCAACTTTCACTTTCACTTTTCACTCTCATGCATTGGAGAAGGAAATGGCAACCCACTCCAGTGTTCTTGCCTGGAGAATCCTAGGGACAGAGGAGCCTGGTGGGCTGCCGTCTATGGGGTTGCACAGAGTCAGACACGACTGAAGCGACTTAGCAGCAGCAGCAGCAGACCAGGCTGGTGTGCAGATTTCTTTCATGATCCATGCCTTTTATTGCTTGAATATGGTGTGATGTCGAGAAGGTTAGTTGCCATTTTTTGATACAAAGTGCCATGCTAATTCAGTGAAGAATAACAGATGGAGCCCGGCATCCCTGATGTCATCATTAGGGTGCTTACTTCACCAGCTATGCACTTCTTGGTTACAGGCTTCTTCACCAGAGTACTTCTGCATATCATGGACAAAGCAATTCCATATAGAACAACCAACAAATGGGACCAAAATTTACAAAATCTGTTTGAAATCAGTAAGACACTACAGGGTCAAGATTCTGGAGAACAGGAAAACTCAGAGAGTGGTCCTGGGGCAGCTTTCCTTCTAGCGGCATCTGTGAGATGCCGCTGAGAGTCTGGAAACCGAGTACTTTTACTTACAGGGCTACGGGTAAAAAACTGAGTTCAGCACTTGCTGAGGAGAGCAGGCTCTAGGAAATACCCCAAGCTTTGAGTTGATACTCTGCGTGGCTGAACTTTAGGACTAAGCTTGAATTAGAAATTGACTAGTCCTCCCAAGGACAGAGGCCCAGCTTCAAACCCTCTAACTGGCTAATTGGATTAAGGATCCTGATTAGATGGCTGTGTCTTAAATTATTTCTAGAATTTTTTCATGTAAAATATTCAATAGACAATAAAGAAATAAGGAAATCCATAAAATGATATGAAAATATGATTTGAAAACAAGAGAAACAACAGATGATAGAAGCATCCACAGAGGATCGAAATAATGGAACGCTGAATTTTCAATTGGAGAAAGAAAAAAAATGGATTGATATCTTCAAAGTGTTCATGGAATATAATTAAAGATAGAGAAAAGTAAAGGTATAGATAAGAACAGAATAGTAATAGAATAATATATGTAAGTTATATATATATATATTCTGACAAGTAGAAATAAAGCAAATAAAAATGAAGAGAAGGGAAGAATGGATGTAGAAGACATTATGATTGTTACAAAGTTAACAGGTAGAAGTTCAGAAGTTGACAGGCCTGACAAAGGTTGAAAACTGACAAGCCAAATAAAGGAGACTAAAGGAGAAAAGGGGGCTATGGACAAAAAGGGTTCAGTCAATTCAGTTCAGTCGCTCAGTCGTGTCCGACTCTTTGCGACCCCATGAATCGCAGCACGCCAGGCCTCCCTGTCCATCACCAACTCCCGGAGTTCACTCAGACTCACGTCCATCGAGTCAGTGATGCCATCCAGCCATCTCATCCTCGGTCGTCCCTTTCTCCTCCTGCCCCCAATCCCTCCCAGCATCAGAGTTTTTTCCAATGAGTCAACTCTTCGCATGAGGTGGCCAAAGTACTGGAGCTTCAGCTTTAGCATCATTCCTTCCAAAGAAATCCCAGGGCTGATCTTCACAATGGACTGGTTGGATCTCCTTGCAGTCCAAGGGACTCTCAAGAGTCTTCTCCAACACCACACTTCAAAAGCATCAATTCTTCAGCGCTCAGCTTTCTTCACAGTCCAACTCTCACATCCGTACATGACCACTGGAAAAACCATAGCCTTGACTAGACGGACCTTAG
>SJXQ01007810.1:1834109-2027584 GCA_006408695.1 Aepyceros melampus
GGGGTAACCACTGTGGCCAGGGCGCCCAGCTCTCTGCTCCTCGACTACCGTGCCCCGCACCCCACCCCTGTGGCACCGTGTACCGTGGACAGCCAGGGGGAACCTGCTGTGGAGCCAGGGCGCCCATCTCTCTGCTCCTTGACGAGATATGTCTCTTCCTTACTCTCTGTCTGAAAATTCTGTATCGTTCAGAACAGGATAGAGGAAAAGGGAGAGAAACAGACTTATACTTTGGAAGTTTAAAAACTACTTAATGAATGACTACCCTTGAAAATTGTGAGTTTTCAAAGAAGGGTATGATGTAGAAGTTCTTTTCACCATCCTTCCTGCCAGATGGCTCACCAAGAAACATGTACGTGTTCCTAAGTGTTGCTGGCAGCCCTCTGAATTCTCACGGCTTCTGCCTTGCCCACTTGACTTTCTTCTCTGTCCACTATGGGGATGGGGTGGCGAGTAGGTACAAAGAAGCTGTTCAGAATGACCTGGGGGCAGGTGTCAGCTCTTTCTTGTCTGTCCCTAACCAAGGGCCTCTGCGAGGTTTGCCCCAGAGTCTCCTCTTGATGCCTGAATGGGAGCTTGCTGGGTTGTACACTGATCAGGACTCTAAGTGCTCAGTAAAGATTTGTTAGATTGAAGTGTTGGGAATTAAATATGAGTTGTGTGTAATTTTATATTTAGTCTGAGTTACTTTTCAGATTATCTATTGCTGCTCTGAATATTTTCATTTCCTGAATTTTTCTTTCTTTGTTTCTTTTCACCCAGTTGCTTCCATTGTTCCAAATTTAGGCATACTGGAATTGAGACTAGATGGGTGTGAAAATAACTTTGTTCAGTTAGGGGAAGGTAGGGGAGATTCATTGATAAAACCGTCAGAATCTTTTGTCTGGCTTTTAGGGTCAGAAAGTGGAAACTGTGGTAGAGCAGAAAGGACCACAGTTGCCAGGAAGACCTTGTTTTGCTTCAATCTCAGTTCGCCTTTGAGCATGCATCTGCAGTGTGTTGACAGCAGGCCTGCCAGAGTCTTGGTCCAGAGAACAGCTCCCGCTGGGTCGGGTGGGGTGGGGTAGGGGGCACTCTTCCTCTCTAAGGGGCCTTCCCCGGGCCTTCTAGACCCACAGCAGCCCTTTACCTCTTGGCACTGGGTTCCCATGTCCATCCCCCTACCCTGCCTCTGCACCACCCCACCCCACCGCCAAAAGTGAGGTTAAAAAGCCATTAGCTTTTTGTCTGCCCTGCTTTTAAGCACGTTCCCAAGGCAGCAGCAAGTACAGTCCCAGTCCCTTTCAACTTCTTCTATGTGGGTGTTAGACTGAGCATTTAACTTCTCCTTCTTTATGTAAATGCACATTAGCTATTCAGAGACTTAATCTCCTAATGATTTGTGTATGTTGGTAAAGAGGAAAAGCCATCGTCCCCGCCTGGTATACTCAGATGTTCCCTTTGGTACACTGATGGCAGAATTTCAAAAGCGAAGGACCGTTTAGTTTAATTTTGCAGATGGCAGGAGGTCCTGCAGGAAGCTTGCTCACAATATGCCCCCTCCCGGGAGAGTGGCTTCAGTAAATTCAGGTTGCCTGAGGGGCTTAGATGTGAAGAATCTAACCCTCTGCCTTCTTTCTGCCTCTCCTTCCTCATAAAATGTGTTTTTCAGGAGTTGGGGGTAGGGGCCGGAAGGGAAAATGAAGAAAATTGCCTGGCTTGAGAAGCCAGTGACTGATATGAGATTGCCTTATGCAGTGGTCCTGCTCTGGACATATGGATTATGACCAGCTACAGATTAACCTTTGTTGCTAAGGTGATGTCTCTGCTTTTTAACATGCTGTCTAGGCTGGTCATAGCTTTTCTTCCAAGGAACCAGTGTCTTTTAATTTCATGGCTGCAGTTACCATCTGCAGTGATTTTGGGGCCCCCCAAAATAAAGTCTCTCACTGTTTTCATTGTCTCCCCATCTATTTGCCATGAAGTGATGGGACCGGATGCCTTGATCTTAGTTTTCTGAATGTTGGGTTTTAAGCCAAATTTTTTACTCTCCTCTTTCACTTTCTCAAGAGGCTCTTCAGTTCCTCTTCGATTTCTGCCATAAGAATGGTATCATCTGTGTATCTGAGGTTATTGATATTTCTCCCAGCAATCTTGATTCCAACTTGTGATTCATCCAACCCAACATTTTGCATGATGTACTCTCCATATAGGTTAAATAAGCAGGGTGATAATATACAACCTTGACATACTCCTTTCCCTATTTCGAACCAGTCTGTAATTCGATGTCCAGTTCTAACTGTTGCTTCCTGACCTGCATACAGATTTCTCAGGAGACAGGTCAGGTGGTCTGGCATTCCCATCTCTAAGAATTTTCCACAGTTTGTTGTGATCCACACAGTCAAAGGCTTCGGCATAGTCAATAAAGTAAGTGTAGATGTTTTTCTGGAACTCTCTTGCTTTTTCGATGATCCAATGGATGTTGGCAATTTGATCTCTGGTTCCGCTAACTTTTCTAAATCCAGCTTGAACATATTTACCAACAAAGGTCTGTCTAGTCAAAGCTATGGTTTTTCCAGTAGTCACATGTGGATGTGAGAGTTGGGCTATAAAGAAAGCTGAGCGCTGAAGAATGGATGCTTTTGAACTGTGGTGTTGGAGAAGACTCTTGAGAGTCCCTTGGACTGCAAGGAGATCTAACCAGTCCATCCCAAAGGAAATCAGTCCTGAATGTTCACTGAAAGGACTGATGTGAAGCTGAAACTCCAATACTCTGGCTACCTGATGTGAAGAGCTGATTCATTGGAAAAGACCCTGATGCTGAGAAAGACTGAAGGCAGGAGGAGAAGGGGACAACAGAGGACGAGATGGTTGGCTGGCATCACTGACGCAATGAACAGGAGTTTGAGTAGGCTCCAGGAATTGGTGATGGACAGGAAAGCCTGGCATGGGCTGTCCATGGGCTCACAAAGTGTTGGACACGACCGAGTAACTGAAATGACTGACTGACTGACAGATTAACCTGTTCCCTCTTTAATCGTTTTAAGGCCTCAGCCTTCTGCAGTTGCCCCCTCGTGGCCTGAAGGTTCCTGTAGACTGGGAACTGAGCTTGCTGGTGGGAAATATATCTAACCGTCTCCTCCTCAGTGACATGGAAGAGAAGACCAATGGGGAAGCTTTTTTAAACTTTCCTTATTTTATTTGTAGAGTGATCCCTTCCCACAGAGAAGCAGGCTAAGGATCCTGAATTGTTATTGCACAGAGGCTAGATATTTGCTGCTGAGTCCTGTTAAATGTCACGATTGGAAATCTAAGCTGTTGTCTCTTAAGCTAGCCCCCAGAGTACACACGTGTCACCCTTGAGGCCATTCAGTTCAGTTCAATCACTCAGTTGTGTCCAGCTCTTTGTTACCCCATGGACTGCAGCACGCCAGGATTCCATGTCCAGCACCAACTCCTGGAGCTTGCTCAAATTCATGTCCATCAAGTCAGTGATGCCATCCAACCATCTCATCCTCTGTCATCCCCTTCTCCTCCTGCCTTCAATTTTAACCAGCATCAGGGTCTTTTCCAGTGAGTCAGTTCATCATATCAGGTGGCCAAAGTATTGGAGCTTCAGCTTTAGTATCAGTCCTTCCAATGAATATTCAGGACTGATTTCCTTTTGGATTGATTGGTTGGATCTCCTTGCAGTCCAAGGGACTTTCAAGAGTCTTCTCCAACACCACAGTTCAAAAGCATCAATTCTTCAGCACTCAGCTTTATTTATAGTCCAAATCTCATGTCCATACATAATTAGTGGAAAAACCATAGCCTTGACTAGATGGACCTTTGTTGGCAAAGTAATGTTTCTGCTTTTTAACATGCTGTCTAGGATAGTCATAGCTTTTCTTCCAAGAGTAAGCATCTTTTAATTTCATGGCTGCAGTCACCATCTGCTGTAATTTTGGAGCCCCAAAAATAAAGTCACTCACTGTTTCCATTGTCCCCCCATCTATTTGCCGTGAAATGATGGGACCAGATGCCATGATCTTTGGTTTTTGGATGTTGAATTTTAAGCCAGCTTTTTCACTCTCCTCTTTCACTTTCATCAAGAGGCTCTTCAGTTCTCTTTGCTTTCTGCCATAAGGGTTGTGTCATCTGCATATCTGAGGTTAGTGATATTTCTCTCGGCAATCTTGATTCCAGCGTGTTTCTTCCAGTCCAGCGTTTCTCATGATGTACTCTGCATATAAGTTAAATAAGCAGGGTGACAATATACAGCCTTGACGTACTCCTTTCCCAGTTTGGAACCAGTCCGTTGTTCTGTGTAAGGTTCTAACTGTTGCCTCTTGACCTGCATCCAGGTTTCTGAGGAGATAGGTAAGGTGATCTTGTATTCCCATCTCTTTCAGAATTTTCCACAGTTTGTTGTGATCCACAGGATGAGAATTTAATTGTGTGGGCCTGATTTTCTATTAGTTTTGTTTTCAAGAGCTGTTATGTTACTGCCTAAAGTCGCCAAACAGATTTTCAAAACACTGACCAGGGCCCTGACCACAGACTAGTGTTTTCTGTGTGTAGAAAAGTTGACTTTGCCAAACAGGTCATGAAACCAATTTTGTCCCCCACTCACCAGCTTTTTGAAAACGTGAACAGAATAATAGCATTAAACATAGGGTAGAGAAATATGAAAGTGTGTTGGATATAGAAAGAATAAATAATGCACCAATTTTTAGGAGTGGGTATGCATGTGTGTGTGTGTATATACGTGTGTGTATGTATGTGTGTAAGTGTGTGTACATGTGTGTGCACGTGTGTGGGTATTGGGGCACAGTGTAACATGGACTGCTCATTGTGGGTCACGGTCGCAAAAGGTGAAACACTGTCTTAGCCAGTCCAAATGTCGTGTTCCTCATCATGGATCTCGTGAGGACAGAAGAGAAGTGAGTGCCTAGGAAGGCTCTAGCTCTGTGAGATAAAAGTAGAAATTGAAATGCCAGTTTTTAGCCAGAAAAACAACCCAGATTGGGTTTGCTACTCCTCTATAAGATAAAGAAGTTACTATGTCAGAAAATGATGCTGTTCAGGTCAACAGGAACTAAGCTGGTTGTTTCTCTCTGCACAAAGAGTTGTGCAATTTCCAGTGGGACTCCCTCTGGAGGTGGAGAGGGAAGCGAAGGAAGACTGCAGTTAGGCAGAAATCTTCACTGTGAGTCTGGCTGACCCAGGATTTGCACGGAGTTGCCTCTGAGGCTTTGTTGGAATCTGCCAAAGATTCATGGTAGAAGACAGGGAAAGGGCAGCTCGTTTACGTTTATTTCAGCTCAACATCATGCCAGTTGTGCGCGAGGTGCTAGGATGTACCAATAAATAAGACATGGTCTTGGACTTGGGGTGCTTCTAGCCTGCCAGGGGAGACAGCTGTAAATTGCTAATTACCGCACATTGTGCTGAGTGTTGTAACAGAGAGTGTGCATGAATTAGAGGAACCATGCTCTCAGCCTTTCATTCTGAGAAATGTGCCAGTTAATAATAAAGAACTAGAATAGGGGTTTTTTGTTTTTTCCTTAAAATTTAGGGAAGTTACTCTATTGGAAAGGAAAATGAAATTTTTAAGCACATTGGGTTCAGGCTACTGTGCTATTTATTTTATGCTATTTACTCTAAACATATTTTAATGTCTTAAAAATATATTTTTAAAATAATTTTTTTTTTTACTTGATCCCTCCTCTGGGTTGCAAAGATCCCCTGGAGAACGATCTGAATAGTGCCCACTCCAGTATTCTGGCCTGGAGAATTCCACGGACTGTGTAGTCCATGGGGTCGCAAAGAGTCAGACATGACTGAGCGACTTTCACTTTCACATTTCACTTTCTGCCCAGAAAGTCTGGAGATGCATTAAGTAATTTAAAACTATTTTCTAGAATGTCCTTTAAAAATCTTGATAAATCAGTGGGAACTTGAGTGCTTTTCTCTGATGGAACCCACAACACATTGCTTTTATTTTCTCTTTCATTTTTAAAATCAGCAGTAACTTTTGGGGACATGTAAGATCATGACTAATTTGACAAATTAGTTGAATTTATGCATGTCACAGATCTAGAACCCAGGTCTCTCAAATGTGGGCTAATTTACTCAGCTGCATTTGGACCAAGCCTGCCTCATGGAATCGTGGAACTAGACTGAATCAAGAGCTGAGTTTTAATGTCTTTTCTTTAGTTTTGATTTTGTTTAGCTTAGTGTTTTTTAAATCGTCAGCTGACATTTGCTCTGAATTTTGTTCCTGTTGACAAGTTGTGAGTACACTCATCTATGGGTTTGAACGGTGGAGAGTTTTTTCAGAGGTGTGAAATGATCAGACAGCCTTTTAACTGTACATTCTGAAGCATTTTCTTCTGGTCTCTGGGATTGAATAAAAACAGCTGGTAAAATCCTTTCCACTTAATTGTTTTGAGATGTGGCCTTCAAAGAGTGTGAGGTGGGTAGGCAGAGGATAAATACTTCTTTATCACAGTTTCTCAGATGAGGAAAGTGAAACCCAGGGACCCAAATCTGATTCATGTGGATTCCCTGCTGCTGCCTCTAATATCTGAGTGATGGCACTGATCTGCTCATAAGATCAGAGCATATGGTTATTTGGGAGCTAATATTTGAAAGCGCGAGGCTTTTTGTGTTTTGTGGAGTATTTGCATTTCGCTTTATTTGGGATATTCAGATTAAGGGAGACTTTAAAAGAAGAGTCTCAGAAACCTTGAATCCTCCGAAAATAAAAAGTCTCACATTTCCCGTCTCCTTTGGTTCTCTGTTGGAGTGGAACACTTGTGTCATTAAAAGCACTGTAGTTTGCTTATCTAATTTCTAGTTCATGTGCTAATGGCTTCCCATTGCTCTTAGGAAAAATTCCATTCTTCTTCAGACTATTTGCAGTATTCTCCAGGGCTTGATCCCTGACTCTCTTTTTAATCAGTCTTATTTATTTATTTATTTCTCACTCACTTAAACGCCATGCTTCGGCTACTCTGAATTTCTTAGATTTTTTTTTTTTTTTTGCATGTGGCTTCTTTTCTGTGGCTCTGGGCCTTTGAACATAATTGTTCTTTCTGGTCCTGCCTCTTCTTCTGGCTAACTCTGATCCTCCAAGACCTCTGGAGCCACTTGCTGAGCCCAAGACCAGGCTAGGCTTGTCTCCTGTGATTCCTATAGCACCCTCTTCCCCTGACTCCGGGCTCATCACAGTGTGATAACTTTATAAAAATCTTTCTCTGGTAGATTAATGTCCTTGGGAAGGCAGGCCCAGGCTCAAGAGAAAAGAAGTTGGTTAAAATTACTGGAGTGTGATCAAAAAGACTTTTGTATTAAACTGGCGTTTTGTAACATTTTAGAATTTATGAACCCCTTTCAGAGTAATATAATTTTGTGAATCCCCTCAAGTAAAGATAATGATAACTTTTTTAAAACTAATTTTTATTTGAGTATGATCGCTTTATAATGCTTAGTTAGTTTCTTTGGTACAGCAAAATGAATCGCCTATATGTAAATATATATCCCCTCTTTTTCAGATTTCCTTGCCATTTAGGTCACCACAGAGCGTTGAGTGGAGTTCCCTGTGCTATACAGCAGATTCTCATTAGTTGTCTATTTTATACATAATATATCAAGAGTGTATATATGTCAGTCCCAGCCTCCCAATTCAACCTCCTCCTGCCCCATTTCCCCTTGATATCCATATGTCTGATCTCTATGTCTTTGTCTTTATTTCTGCTTTGCAAATAAGATCATCTATACCATTTTCTAGATTCTACATATATGCATTAATATGCAATATTTGTTTTTCCCTTTCTGACTTATTTTACTCTGAATGAGTCTCTAGGTCATTCCACATCTCTACAAATGACCCAATTTTGTTCCTTTTTGTTGTCACTTTTAAAAACTATAATAAATGAATTTAAATAAAATGTTTTCTTTTATATCAACATTATTAAAATTATAGTGTGTAGTTTATTTTAACATAGACAAAGTTTTAATAGCCTCCGTTATATATATAAAAATAATTTTTATTATTTTCTCATTTAGCAGATGATATGCAATATTTAATTTATTTAAATAAATTATAAAAGAAAGAATGTGCCAGAATAAATTTAAAGGTAAAATATTGTGCTTAATTTGGGGCCAACTTCATTAAAATGTAGTTGGAAATTTACTGACTTACTAATATTTTTTTAAAGATAAGGAAAACCTGATTTCTTGACCTAATGTTTAGAATTTTTGTATTTTGAACTCTAAACAAATGACATTATTAAACATAGTTTTATACGTTTCTAAATGATGAACTACCACAGACGGCTTCCACTGCATATCTTCCAGGGAATAACACCCTGTAGGCCCGGAATGCCTTTCTTCTAACAATTGAAAAGTCAGTTTGGTAATAGTTATTCCAAGGCTTTATGTTGTTAGTATTGGCTTCATAAGATTGAATCAGATGAATGCTCCATAGTAAGTTGTGAAGAGCATCTTACTGTGAGTTGGATGACTTAATCCTGTTCTTATTCTACTAACTGACAGTTGTATTTCATCATTAGTGTTCTGATGTTTCTTATTTTTAACTCATAGCCCACTATGTTTATACATTTTATTCTTTGTGGTGAAGAGTTTAAAAAATGAGAAAAATTCAGAGCGCTCAAAACCACCTTGGCCTAAATGGATGTTGCCGGGGGCTAGGGGGAAGGGAGAATGAGGAGTCAGTGTTTAGTGGGTATAGAGTTGTGGTTGGGGAAGATTGAAGTTCTGGAGACGGGCAGTGGCGATGGTTGCACAGTGTGAATGTACTTAATGCCCCGGAGCTTGACAGTTAAAAATGGCTAAAATGATAAACTTAATATTGTGGTATATTTTACCACAATAAAAAGATCACCTTGAAAAGAAATAGAAGGAAAAACCACCTTGACCTAGTTAATGATATCTGACCTGTCACCACTAACCATTACGCACAGTCATGTGATATACAGAGGCTCTAAAGTGTCCAATTTTAAAGGAAGAATTGGGAAAACAAATTATTGATATAAAATAGTGAAGTTACTACTCTGCCATTAGTCATGTGAAGACCCTAGAACCCATTTGTCAACTGCTTGGGATTCACAGTCTACTGACTGGTCAACAGCCTTAGGAAACGTAGGTGGATGTGTTAGGAGACCAGGGTTTGAATCCTGTTTGGGATGGGTACCTTCTGCAGTGGGCTCCCTGGTGGCTCAGCTTGTGAAGAATCTGCCTGCAATGCAGGAGACTGGGGTTCAATCCCTGGGTTGGGAAGATTCCCTGGAGAAGGGGAAGGCCACCCACTCCAGTGCTCTAGCCTGGAGAATTCCATGGACTGTATTCCACGGGGTTGCAAAGAGTCAGACACAGCTGAGCGCCTTTCATTTTCACCTTCTGCAGTGGGCTTCCCTGGTGGCTCAGGCGGTAAAGAAACTGCCTGCAATGCAGGAGACCCAGGTTCAGTCTCTGAGTTGGGAAGATCACCTAGAGAAGGAAAGGGCAGCCCACTCTGATAGTCTTGCCTGGGAAATCCCACGGACAGAGGAGCCTGGCGGGCTGCCATCCCTGGGGTCACAAGAGTTGGACACAAGTGAGCAACTAAACAACCACCACCTCCTACTTTCTACAGTATGTCCATGAGGCTTAATCACTAGTCTGCAGGCTATTGCTGCTTCCTTCCTCATCATGGGAAGAGCAGAAGAGGCGGGTAATCCTGGAGGTGAGGGGTGTAAGGGAGAGACACCAAAACACAGCCTAGCTCATGTGCCACTCAGGCCTCACTCGTTAGAGACAAGGGGGAGGACGTGTGCCGTCTGCTTTCCCCGGGACCTCTGGGAGGTGGAAGAAGCAGGTCACTCCATTTGCTGAATGACATTTCTTGGTGTTTCTGTGGGTTGGTAGGAGGGACAAGAACTTTTCCTGGTGGTGTGTGTGTCACTGGAGCTCACAGAGGCCCTTTTTTATCTTCTCACTGGCCCCTGTGACTCTGTGACCCTGGTTATTCCATGTTCAGAAGTGTCAGCTTGTTCGAAAGTGATACTTATATTTTCTCTGTATTACTGAAGACCTCATACTTTAGTTTGCAGGCTGCTAACAGACTCTGGCATCCAGATTATGGCAGCAATACGATATTATAGTGAGAAGAGATATTAGGAAAACCGGGAGCCTTGTCTTCACACTCTTTGGTCAGTCCTGGGCAATTAAAACTTTTGTTCCAGTAAAATTTCTCCTAAAAAGTTTCATTAATTATGAAAAAATGCCCTGTGGGCATTATATTGTAAGATCTTCTGTGGCTATCATAAATAATGGGGTAAAAGCACGCATCCAAATATAGCAGACTTGATTAGATAATACATCTCTCCTTTGCATGATTTTTGATTGTTTTTTTGCTTTAATTTTTAAAAGAATATTGCTTCCTTATAAAATAAGCCCTCCTTACAAAATAAGAAATGCTTATTAAAAATACACAAAACTGAAAACTTCAAAGAAGTTAGCAATAAATTGTTCCAACTACCATTACACCAAAAGAGCTCTACATTCATTCATTCAGTGAGTAGACACTGAGTGTTGACTATGTGTGAGGCATTGTGGCACCAGGGATCAGTAGTGAGCAAAGGCCATGCTCTCATGGGTGTATGTTCTGGTGGAGGATGAGATGATAAATAACTAAATAGATTTATAAGTGTCATAAGGGAAAATATAATGGGATAGCGGCACAGAGACAATGTCAGGGGCTCTTGCAAATGGAGTGGCCACATGGTTGCTCTGAGAAGGCAACACCTAGTCGAAAAGAGTTGAGCGAAGTGAGGGAGCTGACTGTGTGAATGTAGCCAGGGAGTGATGGGGGTGGTGTGCTTCAGGCCAAGGGAAAGCGTATGTAAAGGCCCTAAGGTCAGAGTGTGCTTGGCACGTTCTGTGAATAAGAGGCCAGAGTTGCTGGAGGCTAGTGTCTAAGGTGAACATAACACAGAGACTGGAGGGACAGCAAGGGGCTGGGCCATGTAAGATTTTAGAAAGCCCACAGCTTTTTTTCTCCAATGTGAAGGCGTTGGAGAATGATAAGCAGGGAATAGATTATAGGGCAATGAAGGTGGTGGCGGCAGAAACAGTCAGGAAACTGGCAAAGTGATGCCGAGTTGGACTCAGTTGGGAATGGTAGAGGGAATTAGAAGTGATTTGATTCTGGTTGTGTTTTGAAGCTAGAGCAAACAGGATTTGCTCTTGAATTGGATTGGGAGTTTGAGAGAAAGAATCACTAATACATTTCTAGTTTTTAGGCCTGGCAGTAAATGGTGGTGTCATTACTGAGACGGGGAACACGGAGATCAGGGTGTGTATCAAGAGTTCAGCTTTGGGCATGTTAAGTTCTAAGTACCTGCCAGCCATCCAAGAAGAAATGTTCAGTCCATTATAGGAGGCAGACATTCAGGGAGCGGTCCAGACTAGAGATACAGATTTGGCAATCATCAGGCACAGAACCCGGAGAGGGCTGCTGAGAAACAAGTAGAGATGGAAGAGAAGCTCTTGATTGAAACCCGGAGTGTCAGCAGTTGGAGGCTGAGAGAGAGGAGGAAGGAGGCAAGGAGATTGAGAATGTGAGTCCAGGGGCATATCAAGAGAGGGTGGTGTGCTGGGGCCAGAGAGTGATCCCCTCTGTCCAGGCCTGAGGGTGGCAGAGTAAGCCGGGTTCTGAGAATTGGCTGCATTTGGCAACGTGGAGGTCACTACAGCCACCACGCGAGTAGGACGGGCTTCCCTTGTGGCTCAGCTAGTAAAGAATCCGCCCGCAGTGTGGGAGACTTGGGTTCAATCCCTGCGTTGGGAAGATCCCCTGGAGAAGGGAAAGGCTACCCAGTCTAGTATTCTTGCCTGGAAAATCCCATGGACAGAGGAGCCTGGCAGGCTACAGTCCATGGGGTCGCAAAGAGTTGGACACGACTTAGCAACTTTCATCATCGTCTATGAGAGTGGAAGAAGCAAAAGCCTGGTTACAGTAAGCTAAAGACAACCATTGTATGGACAAGCATTCTGCGTTTTATTGTGAAAACAAAGCAAGATTAAAAAAAGAAAAAGTGCCTGGGGAGGAAAGGGGAGATCAAGTAACTGTTTTTCAGTTAGATGGGGACCTAGCATGTTTGCTTGCTTATGGATTTCATCCAGCAGAGGGGGAGAATGATGATGCGAGTATGTGTGTGATTTTAGCAGCAAGGGACTTGAGTGCGCAAGGAGGGGTGGGTTTTAGTGTGCAGGTGGAAAGATGAACCTAGGCTAGAGCTGAGACAGGGAGGTCGGGGAAGGGAGGGTAGGGGTGGGAGATTTTGTGCCAGGCACGTGAACTTTCTCTTCCAGTGCACACGTTCGACACATGGAACCAGAATGGTGGTTGGCAAGAGCGAAATAATTGTGAAAGAGTGGCATTATGCCATAGGTGCTTTAAAAACAAAAACAATTGAATTTCATTTTACAGAAGAAAAAGAAACTGACGTGAAAGGAAAGAAACTGGTGAACTTCAGCTAAATGTTTCTTTTCCACAAAAGATCACAGTCCTTAAGTTCTCTCTAAGGTTAAGAAAACGATTGTGAAAATCATTAGGAGGCTGAAGTCATTGCTAACATTTTAAACTACATTTTAAGCTAAATCTTCGCTTCTTGACAGACTGACTGATCACTTGTCTGGAAGGGTTAGGTGATTCACATTCTGGCCCTTCCTTGTACCTCTCTCTCCCATCTCCCAGTTTTTGTAGCTTATCTGCATCTTTTGCTTGGCAGTGCTTCTAAGGTTTATGTCCTGACCCGCGTGCCCCCATTTTTGAGGTCCTGGAGCCATATCTGCCGTCTCCTCTTTCACCGCTTCTTTCTTGCTGTGGTTTTGTTTTGATTGAGCTACTGCGTGCAGCATTTCTGTCTCAGGAGGGCTTCACGGATCTGTGTAAGCTGAGATCTTTCAAGTTGGCAAATGTCTGAGCCTTTTTCACACCTGAACTTGAGGTGACTTGGCTTGCCATAATATTCTTGGATCACTGTGGCTCTCCCTTAGAATACTTTTAGAACATAGTTCCACTTTCTTCAGGCCTCACGGGTTATCTGGAACAATCTGGAAAAATTGAGATTTTTCCAGGAAAAAAAAAAAATCTGAGATACTCTGATTTTTCCCCATACTTTGTTAGGCAATTTGTTTCTTATCTCCTTTTTTTTTTTTTTTAATTTATCCTTTCTTTATCCTTGAAGTTCAGAAATTTAAACAGCATCTGTCTTAATGTTGATTATTTTATGTACATTTCCTGGTGTGTCATACCCTTTTCTCCCACAGATTTAGTTCTTTTGTTTTTAGGAAATGGCTGTGTACAGTATCCCTGGGTATTTATTCTGTTTTGCTGATCTTCCTTTGCCTCTATTATGAGTCTTTTTAAGCCTTTTTTTTTTACATGCCATTAATTAGTTTCTTAAAAACCTTTAATTATGAAATATATCAAACATACACAAAAGTAGAGAGAACAGTGTTATGAACTTCATATCCCTATCACCCTGCTTCGAAAATCCTCCGTTCATGGCCAGTCTTACTTTGTCTATGTGCTTGCTGCCACCCCTCCACCCCCCCCATCACTTTGAAGCAAATACCAGACATTATTCATCCTTGAATATTTCAGTATTTATCTCTAGTAGATAAGAACTCTTTTTTTCCGAACTTTATCATTAATAAGTTTCATCTGTTCTGTTTATAATCCATCTATAATGACATTGCCTTGTTGAGTTAGATCAGTAGCTTTTTTGCTTGGAAGGTGTGATGGTTGATTTATAGTTCAGTTCAGTTCATTTCAGTCGCTCAGTCGTGTCTGACTCTTTGCGACAGCATGGATGGCATCACGCCAGGCTTCCCTGTCCATCACCACCTCCTGGAGCTTGCTCAAACTCATGCCCATGAAGTTGGTGATGCCATCCAACCATCTCATCCTCTATCATCCCCTTTTCCTCCTGCCCTCAATCTTTCCCAGCATCAGGGTCTTTTCCAATGAGTCAGTTCGTCACATCAGGTGGCCACAGTATTGGAGCTTCAGCTTCAGCATCAGTCCTTCCAATGAACACCCAGGACTGATCTCCTTTAGGATGGACTGGTTGGATCTCCTCACAGTCCAAGGGACTCTGAAGAGTCTTCTCCAACACCACAGTTCAAAAGCATCCATTCTTCAGTGCTCAGCTTTCCTTATGGTCCAACTCTCACACCCATACATGACTACTGGAAAAACCACAGCTTTGACTAGATGGACCTTTGTCAGCAAAGTGATTTACAGTTGCTGGACCTCAAAATCAGGAAGGTGAACTCAAAGGACAGGCTCCCTGCTGCACAGTGGTGACACACTGGGTGGGACAACAGAGACAGGAGTTGTATAGACAGGAAGTATCTGTTGGTTCCTTGGTGTTCTCTGAGTTTCCAGTGTTCATGTGAAATGTGGAAGGGATAGGAGAAGGACCCAGAATTTACAGTTTCTTTTCAAGCAAGAAGTGAAACTTGAGTCCTTTCTGATTTAATAATAACCATGAAGAAGGAGCTGAGTCGTTTGAAGACTCTTCTAGTTCTGCCTTTGGTAGCCATATGGTTTATTCCAGAGCTTTTTAAACCTGCAGGTCAAGACCTACTAGGTCAGGAGATCAAATTAGTGGGCCACAACTAGTGTTTAAAATATAAAAATTATCAGACTTTATGACATATTTATTGTTTCATGATATCTTGTTGTGGTGTAAGTGTTGACTTGTAAAAATTAGAAAGCCACCAATTTATTCTATTTAACTCATCACTTTGTATACCTTCTAAAGAATCCATGAGATAGATCTGATTTATATATTTAACAAAAACATAGATAGTACTTAAAATGTACCAGAAACTATTCTAATTACTTTATAAATATTAACTCATGAAAACTCTTAAGAGGTAGGTTCTGTTATTAATGAACTTTGACACATGGAGGCGTTGAGGCACAGAGAAGTGTAATTTGCCCAGGGTCACATAGCTAGGAAGTGATGGAGCTGGCATTTTGAGTACAAACTGTCTGTTTTCCAGTTATAGGCAGGCCAGTCATATACAATCAATAGTGATCATAGATGCCACTTAATGAGTACTTTCTATGCACCAAGCAAGCTCATAGGAAGCTGAATGGTAACCCAGATTTTACTCTGCTGCCTCTCCAGTTGATGGTATCTCTAGGTGGGCATGGACTTTTTGCTACGATTTCCTTCAAGAAGAAATGATATAAAGATGTTTTCCACTCCACCCCAAATACTTAAACATTCAGAGTTAGGGCAATAAGAATGAGGACTTTTGTATGAAAAGCTGAAGAAATTCGGTATCTCTTTTGTTAACCAAACTAGAATGATAGGATTCCAGTATGAAAGGGAACAAAATGAGTCCATATCTCAGTTTTAATTTTAAAAATATAAGAGAGTGGTTGAAGTGAAGTGAAGTGAAAGTCACTCAGTCATGTCTGACTCTTTGCGACCTCTTGGACTGTAGCCTGCCAGGGTTCTCTGTCTATGGAATTCTCCAGGCAGGAATCCTGGAGTGGGTATCTGTTCCTTTCTCCAGGGGATCTTCCCAGAGCCCCAGTTTTAGAATTGAACACATCTAGGTTCCAATCCTGCCGTGATCTGTAACTATATTGGTGACCTCAGGCAGTTAACTAATCTCTCTGAGCCTCTCTGGTCCCATCTGGGAACTGGGAGGAATCTTGGGTGACTTTCAGTGGAACCTTACTAGATACTTTGTTGTTGTTCAGTTGCTAAGTCGAGTCTGACTCTTTGTGACGCCATGGGCCGGAACATGCGTGCCAAGCTTCTTTGTCTTTCACTGTCTCCCGGAGTCTGCTCAAACTCATGTCTACTGAGTCGGTGAAGCTATCTAACCACTTCATCTTCTGCCTCCCTCTTCTCTTTTTGTCTTCAATCTTTTCCCCGCATCAAGGTCTTTTCCAATGAGTCAGCTCTTCACGTTAGGTGGCCAAAGTATTAGATGTTCAGCATCAGCATCAATCCTTCCAATGAATATTCAGGGTTGATTTCCTTTAGGGTTAACTGGTTTGATCTCCTTGCTGTCTGTGGGAGTCTCAAGAGTTTTTTCCAGCACCACAGTTTAAAAGCATCAATTCGTCGCTGTTCAGCCTTCTTTATGGTCCAATTCTCATATCCATACATGACTACTGAAAAAACCAAAGCTTTGACTATATGGACCTTTGTTGGCAAAGTGATGTCTCTGCTTTTTAATAAGCTTGTCTAGGTTTGTCATCGCTTTTCTTCCAAGGAGCAAGTGTCTTTTAATTTCATGGTTACAGTCTCCGTCCACAGTGATTTTGGAGCCCGAGAAAATAAAATTGCCACTGTTTCTGTTTTTTCCCCATCTATATACTAGGTACTTGGCATATAGTAAACACTTTGTCTACATTATCTCTTCTACTCTTTGTAATAATCCACTCGTGTGGCTGTTGTTACAAACTGCATTTTATGGATAATGAAACAGACTTAGAGAGATTAAGTGTCTTATTCAGGGATACACAGCTAGCATGTGACAGAGCTAGAGAGAAAGCCAGGTCTTTCTGAATGTAAAGTCTGGGCTCTTAACCATTCTGCTTTACTGCAAACTTATCCCACTGGGATGTTTTCAGGATTAAATGAGAAAACATACTTTTACACTTAAATGGTGGCTCAACATTCTGTGAGTCACATTGAAAGTATTTAATAAATGGCATCTTTGATCATTACTGATTGTATACCTTCCCATAACTTCTGCAGAGTCAGTTTACCTTTGCACAGAAAACAAATTGTGGTCAATTACATTAGTTTTTATCCAATCACTTCACAAATATGCTGAGTCCACGAATGTTAGCTATTCTCAAGACTCTACTAAGCAGATACTTTGATTGGGGAATAAGTTTCATCAAGAAAAAGATTATCCATCCAGCATCTGGCTAAAACAGTGTCTTAGTCTGGGTTCACTAGAATGGTGGTCCCTAGCCTTTTGGCACCAGGAAGACAATGTTTTCCATGGACAAAGGGGCAGGGAATGGTTTCAGGATGACTCAAGTGCATTACATTTATTGTGTACTTTATTTCTAATCTGATGCCACCACTGATCTGCCAGGAGGTACTGATCCACAGCTCAGAAGTCGGGGACCCCCGTCCCAGAAAACAGAGCTATAGAGGCAAAAGCTTCCGCTTGGTTTGTGAGAGCCATCTCAGGGAAGCATGAATGAGGAGAAAGGGAAGGAGAGAGCACGGATGTAAGGGACTTTTCAGAGGCTGGGGCAGCTTCACGGAAAGCTGATTGTTTGGTCTTGCGTGGTGATGCACAGCAGGCTGTCAGTCATGATTGCCAGGTTAGCAAACTGTTTGCCCTGAGTGTTCTGTGAGTGATGTGCAGTTATTAACACCTTGATCATCTGTTTCCTTTCTCATTCCTTTCCTATCTCCTCTTCTTTGGCTTTCTACCTCCATGAGGATGTCCCTTCATCTTTCATTCTCCATGCTTGCTGTGGGCAGCCGCATTCCCTTTCATGGTTAACTTCGTATTCCCATCTACTTGCTGATGGTGACTTGCAAATGTCTCCTTCCAGACCTGACCTCTCCTGAGAACTCCAGATTGGAAAACAAAACTGCATTTTCAAATAGGAAGTTCCATAGGTACTTTAAAAGCCAAGTGAATCTCCTGATCCTCTGGAGTCACCTTTGTCCCTTTCCCCAACAGCTGATAGGGACTTAGTCCTTGCCGGTGGAACTAAATGTTAAACAGTGTGCAAATACCATAGGCCAAGCTGAGTCTTGCACAAAATGAAGTAAATCCCCCAGAGCCAGCTCTCTAGGAATTTAGGCTCTGGATTTTAATATTGACCTGGTTGGTTTTCCATTCAGTTGTACTGGAACCTTGAGCAGCATATAGTTTCAGTTCAGTTCAGTCACTCAGTCATATCCGACTCTTTGCAACCCCATGAATCGCAGCACGCCAGGCCTCCCTGTCCATCACCATCTCCCGGAGTTCACTCAGACTCACGTCCATCGAGTCCGTGATGCCATCCAGCCATCTCATCCTCTGTCATCCCCTTCTCCGCCTGCCCCTAATCCCTCCCAGCATCAGAGTCTTTTCCAATGAGTCAACTCTCCGCATGAGGTGGCCAAAGTACTGGAGTACCAGCTTCAGCATCAGTCCTTCCAATGAACACCCAGGGCTGATCTCCGTTAGAATGGACTGGTTGGACCTCCTTGCAGGCTAAGGGACTCTCAAGAGTCTTCTCCAGCACCACAGTTCAAAAGCATCAATTCTTCGACGCTCAGTCTTCTTCACAGTCCAACTCTCACATCCATACATGACCACAGGAAAAACCATAGCCTTGACTAGACGGACTTTAGTCGCATCTCTGCTTTTAATATACTGTCTAGGTTGGTCATAACTTTTCTTCCAAGAAGTAAGCGTCTTTTAATTTCATGGCTATAGTCACCATCTGCAGTGATTTTGCTGTTGTGCGTTACTGTAGTGAACAGGTTGAAATTGACACTTCATCTTTTCAGATGTTGATTAGTACGGAAGTCTTGGGCTTTTGGCTCTCCTTGTGCTGACCTTCTGCTTTTCAAGACCCCTACCTTGCTTTGTCCACAGTTTAAAGATCCCTTTGGAACAGTGGATCAGCTTGTCGAGCATGTGGGCCCTTTCTTGCTTTTCCACCCTGCTCTTTTTCTCCATACTCTTGTGAGTAAACCTTCAAGACTCTGTGCTGTACTCAAACCGCCTCCTAGGCTTGATGTGCCCATTTCTGTCTCCTCACCTTTGCTCTAGTAATCACAGCCCTCCTTCCTCTATCACGTGTGTGTGTGTGTGTGTGTGTGTGTGTGTTGTGTTCAGTCCTGTCCAACTCTTTGTGATTCCCTGGACTCAAGTCCGCCAGGCTCCTCTGTCCATGGAATTCTCCAGGGAAGAATACTGTAGTGGATTACCATTCCCTTCTCCAGGGGATCTTCCTGACCCAGGGATCAAATCCAGGTCCCCCGCATTGCAGGTAGATTCTTTACCATCTGAGCCACCAGGGAAGCCCTCCATCACCCTTGAAAGTGAAAGTGTTAATTGCTCAGTTGTGTCCGACTCTTTGCAACCCCCATAGACTAGCCCGCCAGGCTCCTCTGTCCATGGGATTCTCCAGGCAAGAATACTGGACTGGGTTGCCATTTCCTTCTCCAGGGAATCTTCCTAATCAGGGGATCAAACCCAGGTTTCCTGCATTGCAGGCTGATTCTTTACCAATTCTCTCCAATCCAACGCCTGAATACTAATTCAGGCTGACTCTGATTTACACTGATCTCTCTGAGCATGATTTGGGGCCATTATTTTGGCACTTAGCACAGTCTATATGGTTGAATGCTTTTACATTTAGTCTTTTTTCCAAATGGATTATAGCTTCTTGAGAGCAAGACCATGCCTTATATTTTCTCATGTGCTTCAGTGAGCTGTCACTCAGATATTTACACAGAGATGGTATAAGAGAAATATTTGCTAGATGTATTGGTTAATTATCATTGTCCTTGGGAATTGACTTCCACTTTACCTCTAGCAATGAATCAGGGGTATCAGACTAGGTGACATGTTCCATCTCATTCCAAATCTATAGTTTGTAGTACAAGTTAATTCTAGACTTTGGACCTCAGGAATTCTGTTTCTTAAACATCTCAGGCAAAGCCTAGGAGCTGAAATTACTACTTTGGCGTTTGGTGTGGCAGCTTGTTCATTTGGGAGCTTTTTGTCTTTGACTTTCTATTGAGTCACTTGAAAGAACCAAGGCGGCCTGCCAAGAGCAATCCTGATGATTAAAGTTCATTGAGATATTCCCCTTCACACCCTCCCATCTCATTGGCTTTATGAGGTTGCTTTCTGTGTCTTCACTTGGGGGCTTGAAAGTTAATGAATTGACATCCTCTGGAAACTCTCAAGGCCGTTTTTCTCCCACTTCTTCCCCCGGCTGGTTTCCCTTTGTCTGCAAAGTTAGCATGCCTTGTTCTTAGGTAGTGTGGAGTTAATGCAAGGGGAGGAAAGTGTCTTTTTTTCATAACTTTTGGGTGATTTTCTGCCCAGGGCAGACAGTTTTGAAGATGGCCAAACGTGAAGTTCGACACAGAGAACTGTAGTGAAGGGAAAGCCAGAGAGGCCAGCACTCCAGGTTCCAGCATCTCTCGTTCCTGCCACTCAAACGCTTATTGAACGCAAGCGTCTCTCTTGTGTGTCTAGTGTGCTCACTACAGCGTAGGAACTCACCAGCTCCAGGATCACTGGCTCTAAAGTGTGTCCTGTTGCTAGTGATCAGGTATGTGATTTGGAGAAGGCGATGGCAACCTCACTCCAGTACTCTTGCCTGGAAAACCCCATGGGCGGAGGAGCCTGGTGGGCTGCCGTCTATGGGGTCGCAAAGAGTCAGACACGACTGGTGGCTTCCCTTTCACTTTTCACTTTCATGCATTGGAGAGGGAAATGGCAACCCACTCCAGTGTTCTTGCCTGGAGAATCCCAGGGACGGGGGAGCCTGGTGGGCTGCTGTCTCTGGGGTCGCACAGAGTCGGGCACGACTGAGCGACTCAGCAGCGGCAGCGGCGGTGATTAAGTATGTACTGTTACTAGCGTCAGTGTGTGTAGGGCTTTTCTATCCCTGGGATTCGCCTACTGGGTTGACCCCTGGACTGTTCAGCTTGGATTGTGAGTTAATGCTCACTCCATCAAAGATCTAGAAACCCATCCAGAAGACCTCCTCCACTCTTGATCTTTTGCATCATGACACAAACTTCCACTAGCTCCATTTCTGGCCTCTTGAAATCCAGACTTCTCTGTTAGCCAATGGAGCTGCTTCTCTCTGCGCACCCTCATCTCTGACTGGGCCCTCCCATTACCCTTTGTTCTGGCGAGGCCAGCCTCCTCACTGTCTCACAAAGAAGCCGAGCTCAAACATTCCCATCTCCTGGCCTATGTTTTCTCTTCTTCTGGAATATTGTCTCCACTTCCTTCCATTTGTTGAAATTTCACCTTTTCTCAGAGTACTAATTCAGACTTCTCTTTGCTCGCATTTTCTCTCTTTAGCCTCTCCTTTCTTCCACAGATTTGGAGCCCTACTCTGTGGGTATCTCCCTCTCAAGGACTTTAGTCTTTCTCAAGGAGTCTTACTTTAATAATGTTAGTTCCACTACTCTGAGTTCTTAAAATTTGTTCAGTTCAGTCACTCAGTTGTGTCCGACTCTGCAACCCCATGGACTGCAGCACACCAGGCCTCCCTGTCCATCACCAACTCCAGGAGCATGCTCAAACTCATCTCCATTGAGTTAGTGATGCCATCCAACCATCTCATCCTCTGTTGTCCCCTTCTCCTCCTGCCTTCAGTCTTTCCAGCATCAGGGTCTTTTCCGATGAGTCAGTTCTTCGTATTAGATGGCCAAAATATTGGAGCTTCAGTTTCAGCATAGTCCTTCCAATGAATATTCAGGACTTATTTCCTTTAGGATTGACTGGTTGGATCTCCTTGCAGTCCAAGGGACTCTCAAGAGTATTCTCCAACACCACAGTTCAGAAGCATCAGTTCTTCGTTGCTCAGCTTTCTTTAAGGTCCAGCTCTCACATCCATACATGACTACTGGAAAAATTATAGCTTTGACTAGACGGACCTTTGTCGGTAAAGTGATGTTTCTGCTTTTTAATATGCTGGATTGGTCATTGCTATTCTTCCAAGGAGCAAATGTCTTTTAATTTAGTGGCTGCAGTCACCATCTGCAGTGATTTTATAGCCCAAGAAAATAAAGTCTGTAGCCCAAGAAAATAAAACAAGTACTTTATTTGTATTTGTAATGTTTATTCACAGTTTCATCCTTTCAGTATACAATAACATAAAATTTATATATTTAATTATATACTTTGCATAATTATATAATATGTAAATAATTACATATTTTTTGGAAAAGTATATATGTTTTGATCATGTTTTCATAATTAGATTGCAAGTTCCTTGAGGACAGGACTTTTGTGCTTCTGAATACTTGAGAATTTCCTATTTTGTTCACTAGAAATCCTTTGAATAGAACCCCAGTGCAAACTATTTTAAGCAAAAACGGAATGAGTTGGCTTATGGCAACTGATAGAAATGGAAAGGGCCAGGAATAGGGCTGGCATCCGGCTATGATTGATTCAAGGTCCCAAGTTCCCTTTTCCCATATCTCAGCTCTGCTTCCGCTAGGTCGGCTCCATTCTCAAAAGGCCTTTCCTCTTGTGGTGGCAAGATGGTGGCACTGTCTCAGACTGACGTTGTCCCCAGGCTTTGTAGCCCCTAAACAGGGCCTGGAGGTTACATCCGCTAACTTCGGAGAGGACAGAGATGAAATCAACTTTATTAAAAGCACATGGACTAAGCTTCAGGGAGGATATAGATGCAAGGAAGAAAAATATGTCAAATCCGCATATTCTGGAAGTTTAGTAGCAATTTGTTGGTTGATGTTTGGGTTAACTGAGGTTTGTTTCTGTGTCATATTCAGTCAAGTAAAGAGGAAAAAGGCCATCAGTCACTGTCTGTGAGGAAGAATATTTGCTGTTTTCTAGTTTACTAAGAGTAGCTTGATGGCTTTTTTTTTTTTTTTGGCATACTAACTGCTCAGAGAGAAGTAATAACTTTCAGTCAGCCTCTGAAAGATGTGATACACAGCAAGTGGTTTCAGGGTGATAGTGTGCCTTCTCTCTGCTCTCAAAATTCTGTGTGCATACCGCGTTTATTTATATTACTACTGCTCTGTGTTTGTTATAGTTTCTGACTACAGCTCCTAACTCAGTAGTTCCTGACTACTCTGCTAACTTTGATGGAGGACTTTTGTCTTTGTACTTTCAGAGTACCTGGAAGGTGCTCAAATAAATATTTGCAACAAGAGTAAGAAAGAACTTTGGCTTAGGAAACCCAGGGGCCTGGGTTTCAGGCTTAGATCTGCAGCTAAATGACTGTGTGATCCCCAGAAATTCCTTTCCCTTCTCTGGGCTCTCATAAAAAATTTTTTCGAAGGGCCTCCTATTACTGAGTCTGTAGAAAGGCAATCTGCAGGTAAAAAGTGAGACTTGGCAAGGCATTCCAGCATTTTGTTTCCCAGGGAACAGCTTTGAGAGGAGCTGATGACTGCTGTGTTAAGAGGTCTTGGTAAGAGATATGGAGGATAGAGCCTCGAAATGAGTGAAAGCCTCAATTGTCTCCTTATATAACACTTGCTTGAAAGGTAGTAGGAATTCGTGTTCCTGAGGTGGCTGAGGTGACATCATGTGCTTGTGAATGGCTGAAAAGCAGGCGAGGCAGATTTTGTGTAAAAAGACTGGCGTCAGACCTGGCCCCCATGGGGAACCCAGGCTGAGCTCCCGTCCCGCGGGCTCTGAGCACCGCCTGCAGGGGTGGCAGCTCCTGCCCCCAGAGGCCAGCGTATCAAGAAGGAAGGACATGCCTGGGTTATTCTCCTGGAAGGTTACATCTTCCTCCCCCCTGCTCCCCACCCTCATCTTCTCCTAAAATATGTGAGAGTCGTAGAAAGAGGTTCCGTATTACTTAATCAGAAAAAATTCCTGAAGAAGGAGGTGAATTTTGAAAGAGGGACCAAATGGGGCTACTATCTTTGGATTGGAACCAGTGAGCTGAGCAGAACTTCCTGGGGCTCTCTGAAGTGTGGGCAGTGTTTAGATGACCATGTCACCGCACTGACAGGTGTTGTATAATTTAGGGTCTCCATGATTGTCACTGTGGCAGGGCCCTGTTTTTGTTAAGCAATCAATATCCTACTAGGTCTAGTTTTTCTTTGAATTTCATCCATTTTTTGTGACTTTCAGCATCTTCCTAAAAAGAAAACGAACTTCCTTCTAACTCCCAGGACAGGTGTAGTTAGGATCTCAGCTGTGGCCAAGCCTGGACAAAGAGTCAGCATGTCTTTGGGGAAGCTTTCCGGGACGTGTGCGCTGATCCTAGATTTGAGCTCATGCATGAAAATGTTCCCTTCCAGGCTTTGATACAACAGCCTTTGGAAATGATAGGATGGTGATCTGCCAGGGGTGTTCCTTGTCCTGGCCGAGTTTGCTGTCCGGAGGGACAGCTTCTAAGATTTGCTTTAAGAATATTCAATGCAGAACTGAAATTCAGCCCATACAAGTGGAGAAATGGAAACCAAGAATGCCTTCCTCCTTTTGGTGCCTGTTTGTTGGGCCATTTTCCGCTTAGTTGGCAGGATGGCACTCAGCAGGACATGCTGTTTTGATGGGGTTCAACTTTTTTAACGAAAAATAATTCAAGTACCGTAAAATTTGCTCCTTGAAATGTACTGTTTCATGGGATTTTGTTTGTTTGTTTGTTTTTTTGTTTTAGTATATTCACAAGATTGTGCAACTGTTGTCACTGGCTAGTCCCAGAATAGTGAGGTTAAATTTTGACTTGAATCTTTGAATGAAATATTAACCAAAGGTTAACTCCGATTTTCAGGAAATTTGCTCTAAAACTTTGTCCCTTTTGCAAGGGAAGCTTAGTTTATTCAAGTATCATTTTTATAAAGCAAAATAGAAAAACAATCAGAGGACACTGAAATTTTCTTAGTCTTGTTGCCTAATATCTTTGCCAGCTACTGATGATTTTTAAATCTTTGGTCTTTAGGTGGGGGCTTCTTACATGGCTATGTTATAATAAAGAATATTTGAAGCAAAAGCAATGAGACAGTCTTTCCTGTCTTTTCCTTCCTCTTGTCAAGCCACACTTCAATAGGGTAGGACGTGGGCCTGTTTTGTCCTGTCATTATCACCTAGCACAGGGTCTGTCATACAGTAGAAGCTCAGTAAAGGTTTTCTGAACAAATGGGCTTGGCGAGGTGCCCAGGGGAGCCCATTTTTGGCATGTATCACTTCAGGTCATTCATGGTGACCTTTGTACTTTGGCTTTCTGGATGGCCATTGTTTTCATTTATAGCCCTGAGATACAGCTGCTTCTAGAAATTGAGAACTTGACTTCTTCAGTGTAGTTCTAAGGACAAAACCTACAAAGACCCCATCATCCCCAGCTCTCAGGAAGTCTTATCCAAGTATAAACAGGATTTGCACAGGCAGCTTGAGTTGGTGTGATGAAGCACGGTGTGGGTGGTGTGAGTGTGTCTGTGTGTGTGCACGTGTGCAGGTGCATATGGGCTGAGCGCATGGCGGAGCTGTGAGGAGTTCCTCCTCCATGTTTGGATAAATGGCCCCTTTCTTCTTTCTGCACTTGGAGTGTATTGGTGGGCCAGGGTGCAGAGGGGCCTCCAGCCTGGGCACATGGCCCAGGCGTGCTGGCTTTCAGTGGCCCATTGTTTCTTGCCCCTCGTATGCATGCACAGAGGACCGGGGCTGGCACAGCTGCCTTCGTGGGGACCATTGTTTGTCTTTGAAGCAGCAGCAGCAGTACAAGCCTGAAATAGCACACTTTGCCTCAGACAGAGCAGCCATTCTGTCTTGGAGTGACAAGCCTAGAGATGGGGGTGATGGGGATCTCCCTTGAGTGCCTGTGCAGAGGCTCTTGGGGGGGGGGCCAGGGCAGCGCCTCCTTCCAGGCAGGTTGTGGGGCAGGGGTCATGCTCAGCAATGTGGCATCACTAGGTGATCACAGGGGCAGGTGGCATCTCTTAGCAGAGACTCTTCTTTTGCTGGATGGGGTGGGGACATCCCATTCTCACTTCCTTCAAAGCTGCTGTGTAGATGAAATCTAGGAAGTCAGAAGGAAGCCAGTCTGCTCGTGGACTAGTCAAAACATGGGCTAGATAGTGAGTCACTGGGCTACTCCAAACTTGACTCTGGGGCCTGAGTCAGCACTGCAGCTGGAAGGTAGAGAGGGGGATGTTCCAGGTTCTGGAGCCAGAGAAACTGTGATGTCCCCCCCAAAATGCCCCTGAGACTTCAGACTCTTGCTGGTTTCTCACGTTTCCCGTCCCCACTGTCAACCTCTTTGACAAGTCAAGACAAACAAACCTTAATTTGGCTTCAACCCCACTTGCCTCTAATTGTATGACCCTTTGGTAAATTCCTTAACAAGTCATACTTCAGTTTTCTCATCTTGCAATCAGGATAATTGGAGATACCAATTATGGCCTAGTAATAAAGATTAAATAAAATGATGTGAATAGAGGCCCATCAAAGATATTCAGCAAACACGTGCTTCTTTTCCTGCAGGGGCCCAGAGGGGATGCCTGAGGGTGGGGTGCACTTTGAGTAATGCTGCCCATTTGTTGAGGCACCTGTGGAAGTCAGGGTGGAATTCCATGCTGGCTGGATGCACGTGGGGGCTTCACACATCTTAAAGCCTTCCTATGAATTGCTTGTTCCTCGGACAGGACAACCCTGGAGCAGTCTACCTCTGGAACGTCATGGGTATTGTGGGAATTTGCTTAGTCTTCTCTTTTCAGCAGAGGTGGGCAACATCTATCTTGCCATGCTTCCCTTTCTGCTCCCCTAGTTAGGGAGTTTTTTGAGGCAGTGTTGTAAAGAGTTACAAGTGGCTCAGGAAGGACTGACAGCCCCTCGTCTAGCCACATCCTCTTGCACATGTTACGATTGGGTACCTGGAAAGCCTTTTTACTCTAAGATGCTCTGATTCTTATTATTTAATGGACAAGTTGTGAGTGATATCAGTGAGCATAGTGAATGAATATCCTTTCTGCTCACAGTCTGCCCACCTAGAGGCTTCTACTGCCAGCTGCTACTTCTGTTTGTCAAAGACAGAAAAGGGACAGAAGCCTCAAGGAATCGTCTCAACAAGGGCTGCTGCCTTTAAGAGACCCAGAAAACCCTGGCAAGAACCAATGCCTGACGTGCCCTGTGCACATCTTCCCCCCTCAACTTTCTTGTAATCAGACTCCAAAAGAAACACAGAACAAGAGAGCTTTGATGAATGATGAGGTAGGCAGCTTTTCTGTGCAGCCTTCTGTCTGCTTGAAACAATCCTCCGGGGCTCAGTTTCAGTTCAGGTGAGGTTACTGCAGGCCTGTTTGGCATTGGCGGTTGGCACGAGGGAGGCAGAGGGATAAAGAGGTTGAGAACTACGGTTATAACCCATAAAGGACCAGATACTTGTGATACATCTGATATCTGTAAAAACAAACAAAAATGAAGATGGGGATGGATGGTGGTCCTATAGCTGCTCCAAGGCGAAGCCAAATGCTCCATTTGCCCATCCCTTATTGCTTCATAAAAGGAGTGGTTGGCAGGCTTTTCAACATCACAGCTTCATTCTGGATTTGCCTCTCGTTTATCTACAGCTCAGACAAAAACTCGGATCCCGCATGCCCACCCCCTGCTTTCCAGAATGGAGTCTGAAAGCAGTGCTGCAGCTCCACTACGGGGAATGAATTTGGAGCGTGCAGAAGGAAAGGCATAATAGTGCAGCTGCCCTTCTTCCTGGGCTCGGAGTCACTGTCACAGCCTGAGCTGTTGGGGCTGGGCAGGCTTTCAGGGCTGGGGGCTTGGGGGATACTGGGGAGGAAAGGGATGAAAGAAGTGACTCCACTGTGACTCAGATAGGGATGGGGACATAACTTCAGCAAGATGTGTGCTGCAGGCCTTGCAGTCTGATTCGGCAAGCTGCCTCCTGCGGGTGCCAGGTCTTGTCAGTAACAAATGCAGTATTGCATGCGAGGCAGATCTGGTTGTATCTGGAGCTGCCATTGCTGCAGTTTCAGAGAGTGTTTGCTAGCCCTGTATGTGGATTCTGGCCAGCCAGAAAGCTGCCAAGCTAAAGCTTAACCAGAAATATTTCTAGCTTTGACCCAACGGAGTGTCTGAGCATTGGTGAGGGTGAAGGATCAGAGATATGAGTAACATTTAGTGAAAATGCCAACTTCTTAAAGATCGATTACATTCTGTGGTATTGGAAACTATGGAATCTGACTGACGGTGAGTGGTTTGCTTGCCCAGAAATCTAGGTGATTGTTTCATTCTTGATTGCCATTATTTATTCTTGGGCAGGGCCCTTCCTATCTCCTTTAAAATACCTTGACCCCTCCCCTACTTCATGACGATATGGAAAGACAGTATGAAAAGTAGGAGTTTGGGCTCTAAAATCGAGCTGTCTGAGTTTGAATCCTGGCTCCACCACTTAATAGCTTAACTTCTTTAAGAGTTAGTTTTCCCATCTTTAAAATAGGGCTGAAAGTAGTCCTGACCTAATAGGATGGTTGGGAGATAACTCATTTGGCTCTCTGCCAGAAGGAAGCCACATTCTGACGCTGTGTCTGCAATACAGTGAATTGCTTATTAAATGGCAGCCCTGAATATCATATGTCTGATAAGCAGTTTTTCTTAACTGGTTTAGCAGATTCTTGGTGTCAGGGTTCTTTAAGGGTTTGAAGTTGGTGAGTTGGTGGTTGTGCTTCACGTCACATTTTTAAAAGTAAAGCCTTTAAGTTGCCCAGAACACAGGAAACACCTAGATGGAAGCGGTGGATGTTGGCATTATGGATTTTTCCAGAGGTGTCTGTCTGACTGCCTCACCTTGCTTTCGTCGCAGAGATCCGTGCTCAACTCACAGAGCAGATGAAATGCCTGGACCAGCAGTGTGAGCTCCGGGTACAGCTGTTGCAGGACCTCCAGGACTTCTTCGTAAGAAGGCTGAGATCGAGATGGACTACTCCCGCAACCTGGAGAAGCTGGCAGAGCGCTTCCTGGCCAAGACGAGGAGCACCAAGGACCAGCAGTTCAAGTAGGGATGCTACGCTGTTGCTTCTAGAGACCCTGGGAGTGGGGCTGTGTGGGAGGGAGGCAGGGTGTGCCACCTCCATCCCATTGTATTCATGAAGCAGGTGGCCCAGTGATTTCTAATTGCCTGAGGGTTGAGAGCCCTCCAGGACTTCATCTCCAGATCAGTCTCACGTGCAGATGTTTGCAGTTGAACATCGTGGAGAGATCAGGACAGATCATGAACCATGCTTATAGTAACAGCAAACACCTTCCTGTGTGCCGAGCTTAGTTCCAAAAGGCTTAACTCAGTCTTCACAACTCCATATGTTAGTTTTTGTTGTATCCCCAACATACAAATGAGGAAACTGAGTCTTAAAGAGTTCAAGGAATAATGACCCATGGCCTCTATGTGTGCGGCATACACACACACACACACACACACACACACCCCTAATAAATAAATGGCAGAACTGGAATCCAGACCCAGGCAATGTGGCTCTAGAGTCTGTGTTCTTAACCATTTCACTGAACTGTCTCTAACTGGAAGAAATGGAGGTAGCCGTAAATCTAAGTCGCTGTACAGACAGTTACTAAGGTCTATTCCGTCCACATATACAGTGTTTTATCCAACCCGCCCTTTCACTCTGTTCTTCCTACCATTGCCCTAGTTTAGATATCTTCATCTTTGCCTGGTTGATTGCAATGCTTACTGTATCATCTTTAGCAGAGGTTCTCAATCCTGGCTGCACATTAGAATTCCCTGGAGAACTTTTTTAAAATGCTGAAACTGGGCCGCATTCCAGATCAATTAAATCAGAATCTTCGGGAGTAAGGCCTGGGTAACAAACAGTGTAGTGTAAAAGCTTCCCAGATGATTCTAAAGAACAGCTTCTCCCCATTCCAATCTACCTGATCCACTGCTACCAGATTTAGTCTTCCTGGATTCCCTGGGGGTCAGGCAGTTGCTCTGTGCGGTGGCTCCAGGAAGTCTGTGTTCTTGATGCTCAAGATGTGGTCCTTCAAGATCAGCACTGCTTAGGGGTTGGAAATACAGAGTCTTGGGTCGTCCTCACCCCCCTCGCCCCGCCCCCAGATCCGCTGTAACAAGAGCCCCGGGTGATTGATGTGCACAGTTAAGTTTGTGAAGTCCTGCTCTATTCACAAAGGTGTACACTCCTTGGCTTGGTGTTCAAGCCTGTCTACATCTGGCCCAACTAGCTTTCCAACCTTATTTCCTGTTTCTGCTCTGCTATTCCACAGCCAAACAGAACACTAACTCCACTGGGCCTTTGCGCATCCTGTGATTTGAACTTTTGTGTCTGTTCATTACATCTCTGCGTGTCGAAGCCATACCCATGTTTTAAGGCCTCATGCAGATGGGACTTGTTTCTAGAATCTTTCTGGATTCTCCCAGAAGGAAGAATGTTCTCCTTTTTCTAAATTCTTACAGCATTGTTTTCGTTGTTCTTTCCTTAGGGCATTCAGAACTATCTTATATTATATTACCTTCCCTTTGTGGACTTGAATAAACATTTCTGATTCATCATTCAGCCTCCCACAGTGCATAGTGTAATATATGATCCATGCTTACTAAATATTATTGGATGAATAAACGAATGAGTGATTTTAAGAATTAATGCCAAATGTATCTTATTTCCCTCTGTTTTCTGTTTTTGTTTATCACCCTGACAATTTGGGACATAATTTTTCTTTACAAGCCAGTTCTGAGCAATGACTGTGGAGTCTGAGAATAATGAGAACATATGACGTTTCAATACAAGCCGGAAGTGAGAGTTTCCTCCAGATGTTTCATCTTCAGAGACCCTTGTCTTTTCCAAGTCCTGTTCTCTTTATGATAAGCAGTCCTGAGAGAATAAAATGTTATTTTAGTATATGATAAATTAAAAGGGAAGGATTGTTTGCTTTAGAAAAATGATTCAAGGTTGGACTTATTCTCTTGATAACCCTCCTAAGTTTAAAGTAGCTTGATTTTTAGTACTATATTATATTCTTAGCTTAAGGACACATTTACTGGAAATTAAGGTACAGATGTGCTAAACTGCTCTGATTAAGATCACATACAAGGAATAGGGTTTTTTTTCTCCAAGGCTGGGAGAATTGATTTCCCTTCTAATAAAGCTGGTACCGGGCTTCATTTTTCCCAGATAATCAGTGAATATTTATTGAGAGCCAGCTATGTGCTCTGTGTTGTACAGGTATTAGAAGATGTAAAACAGGTTGACTGTATGTTTCCATAGGGGGCCATATCTGGTTGGGGAGAAAAGATTTTTAATATAGGAAGCAATTAGAGATAAAGCAATAATGGTCTCATTAAGAGATCATTGCTATAGGTAGGATATAGATATGATAAGAGGTCAGTGATAAATCATCAGAGACAGATAAAGGATCCTGAATAATCAGGAGCATACTCAGGAAACGAGTGGGATTTAGGTTAGTCTTTAGAGGTAGATTTGTGTAGGAGAGAATAGCACATTCAGGAAAGAAGAAGCAGGCGTGTTCGGTGGTGAGAGGCTAAAGGGGCGAGTGAGGGATGGAACCGGAGCTTCCTTAAAAGGAGGCTTGAATGCATTCATCCAAGAAATGTCTGTTGCACGTTCCTTGAGCTCCTTCAGAGTAGACGCTGTACCTTGGGATATAACAATGAACAAGTACCGTCTTCCACTTGGCACTTTTAATAGAATAAGGAGCCAGGCACTGGACACATCACACAGTTAGGGGAGTTGAGGCAGGTGTTGCGGAACAAAAGGAAAAAGGGCTCCAAGCGCTTGTCGAGGGGGCTTTGCCACTCCTTTGCTGTCACTTCCTGGCTAGGTTACTTTAATAGCTTCCTGTTGGAAAACTTTTCCTGAGGAGCCATCTACTTATTCAACAGACCCCTTTGAAATGCCTGCTGGGTACTGTGTTCTTTGCTGATTCCCTTGGAGACTGAGATAAGCTCTGGAATCTTGGCAAACAGGGAAAAGAGAATGTAAACAATATAATGTAAAAGGGGCTTTAACAGAGGTACGAGCAAAAGTTTATGAGAACACATATTTTCCAAAGCAGTGGAAAATTAAGTTTAGGTAAGTAGACACCAAATGATTTAACAGACGAGCAGGGGAGTTAAGATTTGATGCAGAGTGTGGTAATGAGCCCTCTAGGTTCTTCTGTGAGAAAGGACATGAAGAAAAATGGTAAAAGAATGAATGAATTTTTATGGCAGAGAAGGCCAAAATGGAGGTTTGGGGGAATAATACATGTACAATGTGAGAGCAAGCAAGATTAGAGAAGAAGGAATATATTCAAATATTTGGGAAACTTAAGAGGACTGGGTGACTGATTGGGTAAAGAACTGTAACCGTCAGAGGTGACCCAGGCTCTCTAACAGGTGGCCTGGAAGAACTGGAGCATCTGTGCTGGACGTGGGGGTGTTGGGGGAAGACCTGTTTTGATGGTGAGCCTACTCTGAGCACGTCGGGTTTGGCGCAGTAGGAAGCCTGTCTGGTGGAGATGCTACTGAGATAAGAGGTTTTGACTAGGAATGGAGAGCAGACTCTAAGGTATAAAAGTGATCATGGAAGATATACAATTATGTGAACTCAGGGAAGAGAAAGAGAAGAACAAAGAGCTCAACCCAGGACCCAGGCTTGGGCACACGCAATTTTAGAGAATAGTAAGTATTAATTATTAGAAGTAAAATTTACCAGGAGAGGATGCCGGAGAGAAGAAGGAAGGAAGAGAGAGGATGGTGATTTTTTTAAGCACTTAGAAGGATGGAAAGGATGTAGGTATGTCTGATGAAACTAGCAGGCTTTCAAGTAGAAAATCTGTAGAAGTCAATCCCAGCAATTTCTTACTGATATTCTCCCATTATAAGCATTGTGAGGCAAAGGTGACTAAAATGAGCCCCAAGCCCAAGAACTTTCAACCTATTGGACTGAAACATGAAATTGCTGATTTTTGGAAGACACAAAAGGTCACACAGTGGCCAGTTCATGTGGTCTGGCCTATAGGAGAGGCGAGATGCACACACTGACACATGGGACACAGGCAAGGTGGTGAGAAGCTCAGTTAGGGGGTCCAGACGACACGGGAGCCTCCCATGGAGAAGAGGGTTTCTGTCACTGGAAGCATATCTGTGAAATCCTGAGTTACACCTCACCTGGTGACCTTGAGCCTTTTGTGCTATGTCTCTCATTTTCTTCTTTTTGCCCCAGTTGAACCCATGGCAACTGCTTGAAGCAGTTGAACCTGCTTAAATATGTGGAGCATTTGAGGATTCTTGGTGGCTGGAGATTTCTAGCTTTGTCTTGTTCGTACAGTGATGAGACTCTACTTCTCAGGGTAACGCTGGTGGCAGCGCCTGCTTTTCCACTTTCCACTCATCTTTGCTTTGTAAAACGCAGCCAGGTATTCGGATGTTTGCACATACAGGCGTTGCTGTAGAAAGACAACCACGCTGCTGAAACTGAGCTCACTCTTGGCAGGCAGCACCACCAGACCACGCTTGAAACATTTGTTAGCAACTGAAAATTGGCATTTGGGGCTCAGGAAAGGCTTTTTAGGTATATCTGTTTTGCTTAAGGTGTAAGTTTGGCAGCTCTAACAGACCCAAGTAATAATATCTTTCACAAGCAGAGCCTGATTTTTCTGTCCTGTCATTATCTGGTCGTTAGCTATCCTGGGCAGTGTTGGGATCCTTATTCCATCCCTAGAGTGTTGCCCTGGTTCTTCATGACCCAAGATGGTTCAGACCATCATGTCCCCATTCCAGCCAAAAAGAAAAGCATAAGGGTCAGGGGCAGATACATCCTTACCTTTTAAAGGTGCAGTCTGGAAGTGGTACATACATCTCTTCAGCTCACATAGACTCATGGGTCTACTGAGCTACAAGGAAGGCTGGGAAATGTACTTATTAATCTAAAGACCAGAAAGTAGAAATTCTATTAATGGAGGGGGAACATGATGGGGGACAGTTAGCACCCTCTGCCACGTTGTCTGTGTGTGATTCGCAAGAGGGCAGGGGTATGAAGGCCATTCCACTCATCCATTTTGAGAAGTGCCATAAATGCACAAGGAAGATGGGGCATTATGGAGGTGAGTTTCAGTGGATGGGAAGTGGAAACAAACTTGCCGATACAAGTTATTAGTTTTATAAGCTTAATTCAATGGAAACAATGCAGAAGTTGTAGAATAAAAAAAATGGGAAGGAATCATTTTAGGCAGCAAGAACAGTGCTGATAGAGGCACAGAGCTGGGGGAAACATAGCTGGTCAGTAACTCATCTGTTTTTCAAAAGAACATCCACGTTGTCTGTGTGTGATTCGCAAGAGGGCAGGGGTATGAAAGGCCATTCCACTCATCCACCTTGAGAAGTGCCATAAATGCACAAGGAAGATGATGGGGCATTATGGAGGTGAGTTTCAGTGGATGGGAAGTGGAAACAAACTTGCCGATACAAGTTATTAGTTTTATAAGCTTAATTCAATGGAAACAATGCAGAAGTTGTAGAAGTAGAATTAAAAAAATGGGAAGGAATCATTTTAGGCAGCAAGAACAGTGCTGATAGAGGCACAGAGCTGGGGGAAACATAGCTGGTCGGTAACTCATCTGTTTTTCAAAAGAACAGAAGTGAAAAATGTGATAGGGACATAAGCCTGAAAAGTTGATCAGAATCACAGGTCACAGTGGTCTGTGAATGCCAGTCGAAAAGAGGTTAGGCTTTATTCTGTAAGCATGGGGGACCCATTGGTAGTTCTGGAGCATATTTATAGATGGCTGTGCTTTGGAAAGGTAACTATGGCAACAATGCATAAGATCAGCTGGAGCAGAGAGACTGGAGGGAAACGTGTTAGGAAGGGATGGCAGTGAGCCTCAGGTTAGTGGGGGCTGATACTGAAGTCATGCCCTGGGAACTCGACAAAAAGTGGGTCAGACAGGAGGGCAAGAAGCAATTAAAGTCAAAGAAGCTGGGATAGAGGAAGGGCTGTGGCTTTCCCGGTCTCTGGAGGGGCAGTTGTACTGTATTTTCATTCAGCCGGCGAAGTGTAGCCTCGATTCCGCTGACTCTGGGACTGGCCCCTAGAATGGTTCATTCTCTGCCCAAAGCGTCTCAGCGGGCGCTCGTTGCCTCCCCCGGGGCTGTAGCAGCTGTTGGCCCAGCAATGCCGTGAATTTCTCTCCTTGTGCTGCCAGGAGAGCAGCTGCCAGCGGGAGCCCTGGACAGACGCGTCTCAGGGACGTGGAAACTATTCAACTTGGGATGGGGTAGGCTGGCCAGGGCTGAAATTGGTCTACATGACTTGTCCCACCCTTTTCCAGTGGCGAAGTGTAGCCTCGATTCCGCTGACTCTGGGACTGGCCCCTAGAATGGTTCATTCTCTGCCCAAAGCGTCTCAGCGGGCGCTCGTCGCCTCCCCCGGGGCTGTAGCAGCTGTTGGCCCAGCAATGCCGTGAATTTCTCTCCTTGTGCTGCCAGGAGAGCAGCTGCCAGCGGGAGCCCTGGACAGACGCGTCTCAGGGACGTGGAAACTATTCAACTTGGGATGGGGTAGGCTGGCCAGGGCTGAAATTGGTCTACATGACTTGTCCCACCCTTTTCCAGGCCAGTTTCTCAAGCTGGCTAGATTTCAGCCCCTCATACTGGGTTAGGTTAGGTATTTTGTTACAGTCTTAAGTGACCGCATTTAGGGACCAATGTTGCTGAACTGCTATTTTCATCTTTTCTTGGACAGCCTCTTACTTGGAAGCCATTACCCTGTCTCTCGTTGGCTTGATTTCCTTTTCTGCTTTTGTCCTGCTCACCTTTGTCCTCTCCGACACTGTCTCAGTGCAGACACTCTTATTAAAGCTCACGTGACTATGACTCCATCACAGAATCTGACCCCATGGTTCCCCCTCCTTTTCTCCTCCCCCTACAAATAGAACTGTAGTTATTATCTCTGTCTTATTCTGCTTTGTTTAAGATAAGTCATGTGGCTTCCTTCATCCCTTTGCATGGTAGGAGGACCCTATTAATGTTTAAAAATTCTATCTGCCTGATTTAAAAGTGGAGATATTATGTGAGGGTAGAAAAATCTTCCTAAGGAAGATGCTCTTGCATTTTCTTTGACTCCTTGAAGAGTCTAAATGTATTCCTATTTGTTGCTAAGCCTTTGATTGTCTTTTTAAAGTGGAATCTGTGTTAATATTACGCAGCAGGACTCTAATTGATAATGCGTTTGTTTGGCTTTTTTATTTTTTTCGTAGACTTGCTGTAAATTACCTTTTAGTCATAGCTCATTTGATTTTGATCTACTTTTAATAGCTCAGTTTTTTCTTTTACTTTGAGGTGGGGTTATGGGTCTATTTTTTTTTTTTTTTATTGAGTTTTAGAGGAATACTCCTACATTGCTATCCTGCTGTGTTCCTACAGAGACCTTATGCTGCTTTATAACCCACTGCCAACATCTTGTCTTTTTTTTTCAGCTTTTCCTTCTCCTCAACAACAAATATTTGTTGAACATTTTTAAGGTTATTGGTCTAGCCTCTTAGAGGACAGAGATTGAAAACAGTGGAAGCAGTGGTCCTTTCCCACATGACTCTATACTCAAAGGTCAGGTGCCCCGTCGTGTCCACCTCTGCGAGCCCCTGAGCCGTAGCCCGCCAGCCTCCTCTGTCCGTGGGATTTCCCAGGCAGGAATACGGGCACGGGTTGCCATTTCTTCCTCCAGGGACTCTTCCTGACCCGCATCTCCTGTGTTTCCTGCACTGCAGGTGGATTCTTTCCCTGCTGAATCATTGGGGAAGCCCACTAACTTTATAATCTAATGGGGGACAAACTGTGCCTGGATGTAATAACACAGGTCTTCAGTGTCAGGCAGTATGGGGTAAGTACCAAGTGTGTGGTGCAGAAGGCATAATGCACACAGTTGGTCAGTCAGCAGACTCTCAAGAGAGGAATGGGATTTGAACCAGGCCTTAAAAACGGCTAGGATTTTGACAGATGAAGATCGGGGGAGGGGAAAGATGTTGTAGCCAGGAGTAAAGTACAGAGCACTTTTGGGGTACAGTAAGTAGACTGGTTTGGTTGGGGAATGAGTGTGTATGGAGGTCCTGGGCTAAAGTAGATAGGACCATATCTTGGTGAAGCTTCACTCTTAGCTAAGAGATTCAGCCTTATGCAGTGGACACTGGAAACCAGTGAAGGTTTGCATAGCACATGTCCAAGCTGAGGTGTGAACTGGATTTAAGGATAATTAACCTTAACCTTGATGGTGATGGTTTGCCAAATGACAAGGAAGCTGAGACAGTGGAGCCCATTGTCATGGTAAGCAATGAGGACCTAACTTAGGGTGAGGTGGTAGGGATGGAAAGAATAGACATTGGCCCTTCAGTCCACTTGGCACACGTGTGTCATGCTCTTGCCGTGTGCCACGTGCGTGCCGGGCAGCACTGCCCTCTTCTCTCCTCCTGCAGCTTCCAGTCTGGAGGCGGAGGGAACACGTGGTGCGGTAAGACTACGGAACTGCTGACTGGGGGGATCTGGATTTCAGGCAATCTTGGCAGTACCAAGGAAAGAGGGCCGTGAAGTTTCTTTTGGACTTGGGTGACTGGTAGATTAATGGTGCCTTTAATATAAATCCCAAAGTTAGGAGAAGGAGCTGTTTTTGAAGAGCTGAAATATGTGAAATTTGGTTTTGGGTTGTTAAGTTTAAGACTTCAGAAGGATATTGAATCTGAAATTTCTGTAATTGACAGAAAATGAATGGCTTTAGTCAGGGCTAAAGATCTGGACTATATTCAGAGCTAATGTGTGGGTTGTTAGAGATTTGGGGCGTGTTCATAGGGAGATGATGGTTGAGGCTGTGGAATGTTTGACTTCCAATAGTAAAGGTGTTAGGATTTCAAAAAGGGAAACTTGTATTGTTGGTGGTACTCAGATTGCAGAGAGTGAAAAAGAGATATTTATTTGGTATTCGTTCAGTTCACATTTGGGGAACTAGTTATATACAGGCATTGAGCTAGATGCTGGGGATAGGAAGCTGGTAGATGTTCCACAGGCTGTACTCCCTTTCAGTGGGAGGTTAGGCACGCAATTCATTAAAGAGAAATTCTTGTAACGTCCATGTTCCTGGGCTTGGGCCCAGTATTTGAATGCGCACAGTCTCTTCAGTTATATCACCTGTTGCCAGTGGATTTTTCCTCTGGAGCTGAGTTCCAAATTGCCCATCAACCTCCCTGGACAGCATTGGGTTGAAAAACAGAGTCAGTCGGCCATGGAGAATATTACAGCTGTGATTGCAAATCAGAAGATTGGAAGGCCAGCAAGTTCCTCTTTGAGTACGGTGTGCTTTTGAGGAGGGAAGTAGGTAAAAGCCTGAAGCTGCCAGAAGGAAGAGCCCAGTATTCCCTGGGACCAGTGTGTCGCTCGCTTGCTTTGGACATATTTGGGAGCTGTGTGTTCCTTCAGGGAACTTTGCCCTGAATTAGCATCTGGTGTTGAGCAAGGGTTGTTTCCTTTTGCCATGGCTCAAGCTGACTTGGTTTAGAAACTAGTGAAAGATCTGTTGGTGAGTTTTTCACTAGCCTAGTCCGTATAGAACCGTCAATATGGTTGGGTCCTTTTTGGAAGAGTTGGGAGGTCTCCTCACACGTAGATAAAAGACGATGGAAAAGACACAGGCAGTGTGGGGAATCAGCAAGACAGAGTAGTGGTTTGTCTTTTGAATAGAAAAAACCTTCATTTGAAAGCTCTGTGGCAGGCTTTAAGACTTAGCAGAAAAGCTGAGAGCTTTAGTCCAGAGAAATATGGATCTTTCACTTACAGCTGTATGACCTTGACCACGTCACTTAACCCCTTTTCACTTCAGTTTTCTTATCCATGATATGTGGAGAGTAAAGTGTACCTTGAAGAGTTGCTCTCAAGATTAGATACAATATCTGTAAAGCACTAGCCGAGTGCCTATAACTTACTTTTTGTTGCTCAGTTGATAAGCCGTGCCTGACTCTTTGCAACTCCATGGACCGTAGCATGCCAGGCTTCTCTGTCCTCCACTGTCTCCAGGAGTTTGCTCAAATTCATGTCCATTGAGTCGGTGATGCTTTCTAACCATCTCATCCTCTGCGGTCCCCTTCTCCTTTTGCCTTCAATCTTTCCCAGCATCAGGGCCTTTTCCAATGAGTAACTTACTAGCTGCTCAAAAAATGGTAGCTGACCTAATTGTCATCACCACAGAAGGAATGTAGCCTGATTGTCAAGATCACAGGTTCTGGAACCAGATTTTCTGGGTTCTGATCTTGGATTTTCTACTCACTAGCTATGTGATTTTACATGCAGGTTGTTAGCTGCCTCAGTTTTTTCATCTGCAAATTGTGGATAATAATAGTATCTACCTCATGGAGTTGTTATGCTGATTAAATGAATGTGAAGGCTTTAGGACAGTGTTTGACCCAAAGTAAATGTAAATATCAGTGACAGTTTTTTCTTGTCCAACCCTGAGGAGTTGGGACCAAATATAGCTATACCATAGCTAATAGTAGATCAGATTCACCATTTATTCCCTAAGCAGAGTTAAGCACTCTTAAGCCTAGCCCTAGGTAATAGTATGTCAGTCTCCATTTACTTCAGTGACCGCTATGGGCCCTCTTGAATGACAGACTTTCTGCTTCTTGATTTTTATGATACGACTGCCTTGGGATGAAATATGTAATTAAGTGACTCTGTGTAATTATACGTCAGTTCTTATAAGAACTCAGCAGTTGTGTGTTTTGTCTGATAAGGTGTCTTGTTCTTTAGGCGTCATGAACTGCCTTGAACCGGGTAGTTAACCCTGACTTGTTATTTTTAGATTCAGGCTCACCATCATCAAGAGGAGGAAATTTGTCTTACAACTACCCTCCGATGTCCTTGCCCTCACAGAGTTAATAGTTCTAATTGCCTAATCATTAAAGGTGTAGTGTTGAGGCCCACAGGTCCCAGCTGTGCCCCAGGTGAATAAAAGAACACCAGTCAGTCCTGTTCAGCCTCCTGCAGCAGCCACCATCAGGACCGACAGGCCAGGGCAGCCCAAATCTCAGTCATGAGCACAGCAAACTGTGGTTTACGGGGCTGTCTCATGAGGCCAAACAGAAGCTTACAAGCTTCTGCATAAGTGACTTCATATCATTCTTTTAGTGCAGGGAATGAGAGAGAGCAGGTTGGGAGCAAAACATGCTCTTATGCACAGTTGGGAGGATGTTGGAAGCTGGGGACTTCCTGTGTCCCGTGGGCTCTGCTGTTGAGATGTCAGCAGGACACACCTTGGTCTTTCAGCTTGCCAGGCACAGACCCTGGTGATCTTGTCCCTTAACAACAGTGCTGGGCACAAGGAACTCTTAGTATTCATTTTCCTGGCTCTTGTAAGCCCACAACAATTCCACAGTAGATGCAGGAAGCAATGTGCGGTGGGTTCTTTCATTCTCAGAAATTCATAGCCAATTAAATGATGACCTTGATCCAGTTCTCTTTTAAAGGCAAAGCCATGTCGTCTTTATTGGGTGATGGCTGTGTTAAGTGGGAGGGTTTGCAAGATAAGAAGAAAAGACAGTCTCTACTGTAAGGACACTCATAATTTAAACCGGGAAAAATAAGATGGATCGGAAGAGAATAACAAGCACACGTGTGCACGCAGGCACACGAATCTAAAAATAGGAGCCCGTGTAAAGCTGGTTTCAGTTGTCACCGGGAGGGAAGGAAGGTGGAGAGTTTGGGGGGTACTCGTGCTTGGCTCAGCCAGGGAGAGGTGCAGGATAGTAGTTATGTTCTCAATTAGATTTGGTCCCAAGCTAATTGAAGTAAAGACTTTAATATCTAATTTCTGTGCTGCACTGAAGTATCATGCTGTGAAAAGAAACAGAGTCATATGGGAAGAGCTCAGTGTTAATGAAGGATTTAGGGAGAATGAGAAAAAAGTAGGGGTTTGGTTTTTCAGATTTGAAATCCTTTCCACTCTCTTCTGCCTTTATATACCTCCACCGGTCGTTGGATCATTGCCCCTTGGGTTTTAATTCAGGGAAGATCAATGAGCACAGTTCTGCTTCTTAGCATATTTTGGGTGCAGCTGGTTAAAAAGCCAGGATTTGAAAACGAATCGAACAAACTAGGATTATCTTCAGCAGGAGGATGCTGAGCTGTGTTTGACGATTTCTGCTTAAGTAGTTGGGACAGGGCATCCTTGCATGAAATTCAGACATCCCTCCCTGGCAGCCTCTGTGTTAAAGTAGAGGTTGCAGAACAAGTCTGGCAGCTCTCAGCCTGAACCCTTGTAAACAACAGATGTTCATAACTAAGTTCTGGGGGTGGGGGTGGGGGTTTCTGTTAATGCTTGAAATTCTTTGAATTTACAGGCAGCATCTCGAGGATTTAGCAAAAGGAGGAAGCTGTACAGAATTGATGCTGCAGCGTACAGGTGGAAATGATGCCTCACATGTTTCCTCTGGAAGACAAAGCACAGGCGTTGAGTGGACTCCGAATACAGGGCAGATAAACCCAGGAAGGCAGCACAATTAAGAAAGGCTCGGCTTCTCAGGGTTATTGACTTTCTGCCTTTCTCCCCACCTCCCTTTCTATACATGGGCTAGATTGCAGCCGCCTCCTTGATTCTGTTTCCTCTGGTCCTGGGTAGAAATGTGTGCCCTTCCCTACCACCAAATGCAACATACACACACATGCATGGGCTCAGGCAGGTGTGCCACACACAGTTCCATTAGCACTTCCTGGGGCTTCTAATATGTGGATTAAATGGGATTGTTAGGGGCTTCATCTCGGATGCTCACCTGATTCTTGTGCATTCTAAGTATTGCTTTTGCCAGGTCTCAGTTTCATCAGGAATTGGAGGTGAATGAAGACAATGTGTCTTATAATGAATTCAGTCATGCTTCTTTTTTTTTTTTTTTTAAATCCTCAGCTCACTAAACTGCCAGCTCCCAGATATACATACTGAGTATCCAGACAGATGATGACTGATTAGGAAAGCCATTTTACAATGTAGTTTGGGGAAGCCATATGGAAAAAATACATATAATACACCTTTTTAGTAGGCATTCCTGATTTCACACTAAAGAGACTATAGAAAAGTTCTCACCTTTTAATCAAATGACAAAAGTGATTTGTCAGATCTCAACCTATTTTTGAGCCATTCTAGCCAGGAAGAATTGGCTTGGTAAACTTGGATAAGATTTTTCACTTATTATTTTGGGGGCTGAGAACTTCCTTATGCTATGCCCACTCCTGGCCCTCGTGTGAGTTAGCACAGGAAGTTTTGCTGAACACCAATCTTAGTATGTGGGGTTCACTTATCCTTTCAGCAAACATTTATTCAGCACTTATTTTAGGGCAGTTCTAGGAATTAAATATTCACAGAAGACTAAGCCAGTATTTTTGTTTATAGAGATTACCACTTAATGTGAAGTATCTTAAGGTTTATATATATGCATTTATGAATGTGTGTGTTCTGACAAGGTATAGAGTTCAAGATTGAGGAGCCAGGATTGTTGGGTGATCTTCTTGGTCTCCTGTATTATGTAGTTCAGTATCAGATGATGACTGCAGCCATGAAATTAAAAGATGCTTACTCCTTGGAAGAAAAGTTATGAGCAACCTAGATAGCATATTCAAAAGCAGAGACGTTCCTTTGCCGACTAAGGTCTGTCTAGTCAAGGCTATGGTTTTTCCTGTGGTCATGTATGGATGGGAGAGTTGAAGAAGGCTGTGAAGAAGGCTGAGCACCGAAGAATTGATGCTTTTGAACTGTGGTGTTGGAGAAGACTCTTGAGAGTCCCTTGGACTGCAAGGAGATCCAACCAGTCCATTCTGAAGGAGATCAACCCTGGGATTTCTTTGGAAGGAATGATGCTAAAGCTGAAGCTCCAGTACTTTGGCCACCTCATGGGAAGAGTTGACTCATTGGAAAAGACCCTGATGCTGGGAGGGATTGGGGGCAGGAGGAGAAGGGGACGACAGAGGATGAGATGGCTGGATGGCATCACTGACTCGATGGATGCGAGTGTGAGTGAACTCTGGAAGTTGGTGATGGACAGGGAGGCCTGGCGTGCTGCGATTCATGAGGTTGCAAAGAGTCAGACACGACTGAGCGACTGAACTGAACTGAACTGAATAGATACTTGCCTTGATCATCATCAGCAGTGACCAACAGTTTCTGGCGGATGCTGGGTCACAAAGACAGATAGGACCCAACCTCTGCTTCCAGAAGGCTGAAGACTTATGAACAAGATAACACAAAGCAGCATATATTTACTGCCAAAGGAAAGATGCAAGAACTGATTTCCTTTTCATCCAGAATGAGATCTTTAAAATTTTTTTGGACATTATTTTAGACTTATAGAAAAGTTTCAAGAGTCAGTCAGAGAATTTCTGTATACCATTTCCCAGAATGTACAAAAATATTAACATATTAACATTTGCCTTATATTTCTCTTTCTTTCCACACACAACTCATGCACATACATATTTTGTTTTTCTGAAACACTGAGCATAGGTTATGGACATGAGACCTTTTTAATCCTACATACTTCAATGTGTATTACTAAAAATAAGGTTGTTCTCTGACCTAATAGTAATATCGTTATTGAAATCAAATTGTACATATTAACACAGTAACATTGTGTAACCTACAGATACTCAGATCTACAGTTTGTTTCAAATATTTCCTTTTTGGCAAAAGAAAGTCCAAGATTAGTCATTTCATTCAACTGTCTTATCTAGTTTCCTTTAATAGTGGAAAGATTTCCAAGTCTTTCTTTGACTGACATTTGAGGGGAGCACTCAGTCCAGCTATTTTGTAGAATATTCTCCAATTTGATACTTTCGTTAATGTCTAATATTTCTTTATTTGGGTTATGTATTTCAGGCAGGAAAACCATAGAAGGGATATCCTCTTGTTTTCAGTGTATTGTTCATGAGTTGTCCCATTTGAGGCCGTGTAAATATCGTGTTATTCTTCAGACCTTACACTCACTAGTTTTAGCATCTATTGATGATTCTTGTTTGAACCTATGATTATGATGGTTCAGTTCAGTCAGTTCAGTTCAGTCACTCAGTCCTGTCTGACTCTTTGCGACCCCGTGAATCGCAGCACGCCAGGCCTCCCTGTCCATCACCAACTCCCGGAGTTCACTCAGACTCACATCCATCGAGTCCGTGATGCCATCCAGCCATCTCATCCTCTGTCGTCCCTTTTTCCTCTTGCCCCCCAGTCCCTCCCAGCATCAGAGTCTTTTCCAATGAGTCAACTCTTCCCATGAGGTAGCCAAAGTACTGGAGCTTCAGCTTTAGCATCATTCCTTCCAAAGAAATCCCAGGGTTGATCTCCTTCAGAATGGACTGGTTGGATCTCCTTGCAGTCCAAGGGACTCTCAAGAGTCTTCTCCAACACCACAGTTCAAAAGCATCAATTCTTCGGTGCTCAGCCTTTTTCACAGTCCAACTCTCCCATCCATACATGACCACAGGAAAAACCATATTACCAAGTGGTAGTTTTTCCAGTTTCCATCATTCCTTCTATGTTTATGTTATCACTTGGACTCTACTGTAAGGAAGGGGTTTCTTCCCCCACCATATTTGTTTGGTGGTGTGTTGGTTTGCTTATATCAATGTGAATTCATGGATCCTGATTTTATGCAACAGATTTACAATCTTTGATGTCTTTATTTTAATGCTCACATTATCCTACATTTGGCTGGTAGAGCCCCTTCAGGCTGGCTCCTGTGTCCTTTTTACATGCCCCCATCATTCTTTGAGTACTTTTTATACTTCCTGGTACAGCAACAGGTTCTAGATACATTTTATATTTCTTTGCTTCAGCTTTGGAGCCATTTCTTCAAAGAGCCTTGGTTTCTTTTAGTGGGAAATGGTTTTTAGAAACAATGGGTGATAGATGTGGTCTTTGCTACTGGAACAGAATTGTTTATAGTCCCCCTGAGTAGATAGAAGTAGTGAACAGCTATATGTATGCATATATGCATACCCACATGCTTCTATATCTCTGTCTATCTATATTGGATCCTATGAGTAAACATCAATATCTTCAATTCAGTCCAGCACTGCATGTTTTATTCTATTTTCTCCTCTTTCCATATTTGTGACTGTGTTACCTGAACACCAAGAGACCTGATCCCCATTATCCATATATGTATTTAATTGCCCATCCCTAGAGTACACAGAAAAGGGAATGGCACCCCACTCCAGTACTCTTGCCTGGAAAATCCCATGGATGGAGGAGCCTGGAAGGCTGCAGTGCATGGAGTCGCTGAAGGTCAGACACGACTGAGCAACTTCACTTTCACTTTTCACTTTCATGCATTGGAGAAGGCAATGGCAACCCACTCCAGTGTTCTTGCCTGGAGAATCCCAGGGACGGTAGAGCCTGGTGGGCTGCCATCTCTGGGATCACACAGAGTCGGACATGACTGAAATGACTTAGCAGCAGCAGAGTACATACAAAGTAGTTTCAGAATTGCTAACCCATGCTCTGAAAAAGCTTGACTGCTACTAATTAGATTTCAATACTGGCTTGAAGGTCTTTGTTTTTGTCTGTTTTTAGCCTTGGAAACCAAAATAGTGTTCAAAGGCCACAAAGCATACATTGAGGACCATCCTGTGGACCCACACCCCCTTCCCTGCGCCTGCCATGACTCTGAGAAAGCACTCTTACGGACTGGGACCTTTGCCACTTTCTCCTAAGACTACTCCTGTCCCGTTCTCATTCTCCACGATCACTTACCATCGCATTTAGGGAACCAAGAATCTAGCTTTCCTCTCAGTTCTCAGCTGTGACTGTGCGGACTCCTGTAGCTCATGTAATGTGCTGATGTGGGGCCTCTGGAGGAGCTTGATCCAGCCCCTCAGAGGCGGAGCCTTGGGGCCCTGCTCCTGGACACCAGGAGAAGCTTCTGCCCTGTTTGCTGACTTCCAGTTCTGATGGCCCACTTGCTTCTCCTCCTTGGCCCTTCTCACTCAGATGCACCACCCTCTCCAGCAGTTCTTTTGCGTCCGTTCTGACCTGGACATTGTCTCCTCTCTGTCTGGGGATGGCTTCCAGACTCCCCTTCCTCTGCTCTGTTTAACCCTCCTCCTCTGTCTCCCACACACTCATTTCATTTTTCTCCTTCCTCCAGACGCATGTAACATGGTCAGTGCCACTGATTCCAGCTGTTCTGAATCTTGCCTGCAGCTTAAGTTCAAAAACAGATGGGCGCAAAGCATCCTAGATGCTGTGCCAATATCCACCACATGAAAACAAATTACTGAAAAGCATCAGGGAATTTTAGATTAGTTTTGAGGTCTGACTCTCTGTCTTCTCAGTGGTCCTCCCTGCCCACTCCCCCATCTCCACTTGCCCCCTCTCACGTTATACCTTCCGTCTCTCCTCTGTGTGCCTCATTCGGCAAAACCTTAAGCCCCATACTCATCCTCTCTACACACAGATAGGTATGGGATGAGATGGTGTTGACAGTCAGTCTGGGTTGTCCCTTTTTGATAACAGGCTGTGCCCATTTGGAATCTTGCATCAAGGACTAAGGAATTTCTGTCCTCTTACTCATGTAGGGAAAGTGAGGCTTGGTCTCTGTGTCTTTCAATATGGGTATTAGTGGCCAGGGAAATCATTACACTGGGACTAAAGTGTATGTTCCTCTTATGACTAATCCGTAGGGGTGTACGAGGTGCCAATGCCACAAGCTGCCATGGGTGCTCTGGACAGGGAGCGTGCTCTTCGGATCGCTGTGACATTCAGCCCACACCATCGCTTTCAGAAACCTTGTGCTTGGAATTTGCCATCAGCTTTCTCCCAGTGTTCAGAGAGCAAGGTTTCACTTCAACATTTCTAGTCATCTTGAATACAAAAGGAAGGGAATCAGTGTGGTGGGGCCACATATCTTACAGGGTACGTCGCAACACTGGTAGTCATTTACAGAGCATCAGGAAAAAGTTGTTGAGATATTCCAGTAATTATTAGATGTCTACTGTGACCAGAGCACTAGACACTGTAGCAATTGGCCCAAGAGAAGTCCTCAGGGGATGGGCTTCTGAAGGTCAGGAACCCTTGACTCCTGCAAATTAAGACGTGTGTGCAGATGAGACCCTCCCTGCTCCCTCCCTCTAAGCTCTCCCTCTCTCCCACTTTATTCCTCCCTTCTTTGAAGGTGAATCAGTTCAGTTCAGTCGCTCAGTCGTGTCCAACTCTTTGGAACCCCATGAATCGCAGCACGCCAGGCCTCCCTGTCCATCACCAACTTAACTCAGGCTCACATCCATCGAGTCAGTGATGCCATCCAGCCATCTCATCCACAGTCGTCCCCTTGTCCTCCTGCCCCCAATCCCTCCCAGCATGAGAGTCTTTTCCAATGAGTCAACTCTTCGCATGAGGTGGCCAAAGTACTGGAGCTTCAGCTTTAGCATCATTCCTTCCAAAGAAATCCCAGGGTTGATCTCCTTTAGAATGGACTGGTTGGATCTCCTTGCAGTCCAAGGGACTCTCAAGAGTCTTCTCCAACACCACAGTTCAAAAGCATCAATTCTTCGGTGTTCAGCTTTCTTCACAGTCCAACTCTCACAGCCATACATGACTACTGGAAAAACCATAGCCTTGACTAGATGGACCTATGTTGGCAAAGTAATGTCTTTGCTTTTCAACATGTCATCTAGGTTGGTCATAACTTTTCTTCCAAGGAGTAAGCGTCTTTTAATTTCATGGCTGCAGTCACCATCTGCAGTGATTTGGGAGCCCCCCAAAATAAAGTCTGACACTGTTTCCACTGTTTCCCTTCTTTTCCAATGAGTCAACTCTTCGCATAAGGTGCCCAAAGTACTGGAGCTTCAGTTTTAGCATCATTCCTTCCAAAGAAATCCCAGGGTTGATCTCCTTCAGAATGGACTGGTTGGATCTCCTTGCAGTCCAAGGGACTCTCAAGAGTCTTCTCCAACACCACAGTTCAAAAGCATCAATTCTTCTGCGCTCAGCCTTCTTCACAGTCCAACTCTCACATCCATACATGACCACAGGAAAAACCATAGCCTTGACTAGACGGACCTTAGTCGGCAAAGTAATGTCTCTGCTTTTGAATATACTATCTAGGTTGGTCATAACTTTTCTTCCAAGGAGTAAGCGCCTTTTAATTTCATGGCTGCAGTCACCATCTGCAGTGATTTTGGAGCCCAAAAAAACAAAGTCTGACACTGTTTCTACTGTTTCCCCATCTATTTCCCATGAAGTGATGGGGCCAGATGCCATGATCTTCGTTTTCTGAATGTTGAGCTTCAAGCCAACTTTTCCACTCTCCTCTTTCACTTTCAACAAGAGGCTTTTTAGTTCCTCTTCACTTTCTGCCATAAGGGTGGTGTCATCTGCATATCTGAGGTTATTGATATTTCTCCCAGCAATCTTGATTCCAGCTTGTGCTTCTTCCAGTCCAGCGTTTCTCATGATGTACTCTGCATATAAGTTAAATAAGCAGGGTGACAATATATAGCCTTGACATACTCCTTTTCCTATTTGGAACCAGTCTGTTGTTCCATGTCCAATTCTAACTGTTGCTTCCTGACCTGCATACAGATTTCTCAAGAGGCAGGTCAGGTGGTCTGGTATTCCCATCTCTTTCAGAATTTTCCACAGTTTATTGTGGTCCACACAGTCAAAGTCTTTGGCATAGTCAATAAAGCAGAAATAGATGTTTTTCTGGAACTCTCTTGCTTTTTCTGTGATCCAGCGGATGTTGACAATTTGATCTCTGGTTCCTCTGCCTTTTCTAAAACCAGCTTGAACATCAGGAAGTTCACAGTTCATGTATTCCTGAAGCCTGGCTTGGAGAATTTTGAGCATTCTTTACTAGCGTCTGAGATGAGTGCAATTGTGTGGTAGTTTGAGCATTCTTTGGCATTGCCTTTCTTTGGGATTGGAATGAAAACTGACCTTTTCCAGTCCTGTGGCTACTGCGGAGTTTTCCAAATTTCTTGGCATATTCAGTGCAGCACTTTCACAGCATCATCTTTTAGGATTTGAAACAGCTCAACTGGGATTCCATCACCTCCACTAGCTTTGTTCGTAGTGATGCTTTCTTAAGGCCCACTTGACTTCACATTCCAGGATGTCTGGCTCTAGGTGAGTGATCACACCATCGTGATTATCTCGGTCGTGAAGATCTTTTTTGTACAGTTCTTCTGTATATTCTTGCCACCTCTTGTTAATATCTTCTGCTTTTGTTAGGTCCATACCATTTCTGTCCTTTATCGAGCCCATCTTTGCATGAAATGTTCCCTCGGTATCTCTAATTTTCTTGAAGAGATCTCTAGTCTTTCCCATTCTGTTGTTTTCCTCTATTTCTTTGCATTGATTGCTGAGGAAGGCTTTCTTATCTCTTCTTGGTATTCTTTGGAACTCTTGCATTCAGATGCTTGTATCTTTCCTTTATAAGAAATGTATTCACCTTTGAAGGTGAATGCTTGGAAGAAAATCCTCAGATTCTCAAAAGTATCTGGGGTATGTAGTCACCCCCTAGAATATCTCATACTGTGAGCTGGAATGCATACACAGACATATATATATGTGTGTTCTTTATGCCAGTGTTATAACCAAGAAGAACATGTTTTTAAGCAACACCTAGGTGCCTTTGCTCTGTGTGATATGCTCTGGTTTTCCTGCTTTGATCTGTGTTATTCTGTCCCACTGTCTTCTGTTTCGCTTTCTGAGAAATGCTAACTGCTGACCTGCTAAGTTGACTTTTTAAATGCCGCTGACGGGCTGTATCCCACAGTTGGAAAAACACTGCTTTAAGAGCATTGGTTCTTAAAATTTTGGCATGCATAAAGTTACCTGGTATAAATATTTAAAATGCAGACTTGAGCACCCTGAGCTTGTAGCAAATCAGAATCTCTGGCGAGAGGGCCACAGGAATCTGGATTTTAAACCAGCACTGCAGGAGATCCTTGATGTAAGGTGATTTGGGGTCCTGAACACTCACACTTGGAGAAATTCCTCCTTCATGGACTTTGGAGGTTAGCAGCTACAGGCTTCAGATTACACATTTGCTTGGAGATGGTAGAGCTTGGTGAGTATCCTCTGAATCCAAACTAAGCATCTTCCCGTTACAGTTGCCCCAGTTACCCACGCTCACTCCTGGACCTTGCTGTGCTTTGATCTTGCTCTTTTTCCAAGATCTGTTATGGCCCCTGTGAAGGCAGAGGAGGAGTTAACTGGGGCCACGGCACGGGGCGCGGAGGAACTGAAGGTCATTGTACAGAGTGGCCGGGGTGTGGTCAGCCACCAGTAGGTGCCCAGAGTCAGCCCCAAATTAGAATGGGGCGGGATTGGAGACCGCTCTTCCTGCTCGCCCGCCTTTCATGTGTAACCACATGCAGTGCGTCAACATGCTTTCCGGCGCCGTCAGGCACCAGCAGCTTTGCTCCCTCTGGGTTCACGGACTCTTGGTATTCCTGTTATGTGTTGTCTTAGAATAGCTCTGCGCTCTGGGGCTTGGGCAGCTGGACACTGTCCATTAACTCTTTCTGCACCGGTGCTTTATAGTTGCTAAGGGCATCTCAGTTGAAATAGAGCAGCAACCACAATAAAATAGGAAAGCAATTGCTGGTCAGGAGACCTGGATCCTTGCCCTTGCTCTGCCACTATGTGTGACCCCAGGCTCCCTGAGCCTCAATTTCTCACTTAGAAAATAAAATGAGAAGTTTGGTTAGACTTTAGACCATCTTGAAAGTCCCTTCTACCTCTGAAATTCCACAGTTCTGTTTTGTTTTTCTTCTTATTTTTGTACCCTCTGCTGCTTCCTTTTACACTGTAGAAGTCTTCCCTTTAAAGCCTCCCCTAGGTCTCCTGCCCACTGAGGTTGGGAATTGCCAGAGAACCAGATGAGTAATAACAACAGAATGTATTCCTATTTAGTGCATGGACAAGGTACAGAATTTTTAAGCAAGTTCATTGCAAACTTGTATAATAAGGCCTGGGAATTGGGGGACATGTTTGTCTTTTCTGACATGACTGGCTACTTTGTTTTGTGAATGTGAATACATTGTATGAACTATCATGTAATAATAGTGGTTACAACAATAATAACACATGATGATACTGATTTGTAGGTGTAGAACCCTTTAGGGTTTATGATGTTTTTTAATGGACATCACCTCCTTTGACTTGACCTTTTTGATAGCCATGTGAGTTAGGCAGGGAAGGTCTACTCTCCCCACTTATTTTATTAAGCAGATGAAGAAATATTGAGGCCCAGATTGCATCTGTGATGTATCCAAGTTTACTTGGTCAGCAAGTGGCAGCATTAAGACTAGACGGTAGGTCATCAGCATGGTTCAGGGCACTTTCCACAGAGTACCGTCTTGCTGGGATGGGGTAATCACTGTTTACCCAGATGCCTTAAAGACCTGTAGAACTCAATAACCTGCTAATCTGGAAATTGACCAGGGCATCTCTTATTCCATCCAGCCCTTTAAACTTTTGCCAGCAAAGTATCAGCTGGGTAATAATATGCTGTTAATTTAGAGCACACAAACCAGTGGGAGCACAAAGCCAGTCACTCAACAGCCACCCATTTTCACGCTGCAGTTGCTGATTAGGCGGGGTTGGTGGAGGCTGAAGATGTTAACTATTCTTTACGTGAGTTGTCTTACTGTGCACCATGCTTACTGTGGTGCTCTGTGGCTGTGACATCTGTCATTAATCAGTGCTGATTAACTACCCACCCATTCTTGGTGATAGACATTCATGGAATATTCCAAACTATCCCCTGTGCTCAAGAGACTTCCTTCCAGTAAGGTAAGATGAATTTCAAAATAACACATGAGAACAGACGACCATGCAGGCAGCTGATCTGATGACTATTTAGACTTCATTCTATGTAGTTCTACAGTTTCACAGATCCCTAGGTGGGAAGATCCTTGGAGAAGGAAATGGCAACCCACTCCAGTATTCTTGCCTAGGAAAGACATCTCATGGCTAGAGGAGCCTGGCGGGCTACAGGCCATGGGTTGCAAAAGAGTTAGACACGACTCAGCAACTAGATAACAATTGTAGTTTCACGGGACCAAATCATGTTGCTTTATTTCTCCTTTCTCATTGTTATCCTGAGCCAAATAAGGAAACACATTGTCTCAATAACAGGTATTCTGCAGGGGGGGGGGGTGGTTAAATCTTAGGGATACCCTTTCTTCCCAAGTGGCTTGTTGGTACTTGATATGTGTAAGGACCATTTGCCAGGCAGGAAGAGTTATTGGCTGTCAATTAAGCTCCTCCACTTCTGCCTGATGCTGGAGAGATGCCTTCTCCCAAGGTAGTGGTTACTGCTTTGAAAATAAATGTGTGGATATCTGAGTGACATCATTCCAGTTTGGCACAGATAGGTATTTATTTTTCTACGATGAACTACCAGGAGTGAGCCAGACTGTCTGTCTCAGTCATCTCCCAAGATTTCATTCATTTAAAAAATCTGCTAACACATCTGCGAGTATTTTTTTCTCTGTGTGTTTGTCATGTGCTATAATTACTTATGGGGTTTCTGGTGACATCTTGATTAACCAGACAAGAAAAAACTGAAGAAATAATTGTAGTGTTGTTCACTGATTATTCTATGGAATACGTGGATCCAACTGTTAATGTAGATGGTTATAAAAATTTTTTAAATGAGAAGCATATATGACTTTTTTGTTCTTTGGTTATCAGTCATATCTTTGTTATATCTTTTACTCTGCTATGATATTTTATTTTAATTAAGTGAATTAATCAGCTCAGAACTTTAAATGATTATAGCCTATTTTGGGGAGCTGTCAGGGGGAAATTTTAATACTTAAGTAAATGTATAGGCCCTTAGTTCTCTGGATCATATTGGTATAGTTTTTCTTCTCCAACATTTAGATTGTACCCAGAGTGCATTAAGAAGGTTTACTAATCTCTTGATTAGGCCTCCCTATAGTTCTAAGAATGCTAGTGGCAAGATCTGGGATGTAAATAAAGGGAAGGACCCAGGTCTACAGCAGCCACGAGTGGTCTGGTGGGCAGATAGATCTTCTAAGTCAGCCAAGTATCAAGACTGGGGTAAGATAAGATGTGGGCTAAAGCTGATGGACAGTTTAGGAGCAAAAAAGTCATGTCTTAGATCCAGGAGGTCTGCAAACATGGAAGAACCTGGTCAAAAGTAAGAATTTTGCTCCCTTTAATGCTCAAAACAGTGCCTGGTACATAGTAGGCGCTCAATCAGTCTTTGTTGCATCAATGAACGAAATAAGACTCTTGAGATCAAGGAAAAGTCTTTCCTTTCGAGAGAAGGAGGCTGGACAGTAAGTTGCCAGAAATCTTGGCAAGAAACCAGGGTGGAAAATACTCATATCTTAGGCCAGCCACCCTTCAACCAATTCTCTTCTTATGACCCACAGAGCTGTCTTGAGTGAAGCTCTAACCTCCCCTCCCCACCATGAACATGGGTGGGGTAGGAGTGGTTGAAGGGAAGGCAAAATCTCTCATCTAGCATAAATTGATGGAGACATTTCCATTCAGCATCTATTAATACAATGGCTTGGGTTTGGGAACCACTCCCAGTTCTCCGACCTAACTCAGGGCTACCTTCATTCAGGAAATAGTCATTAAGATGTCATACGCGTGCTAGGCCAGTTCTCAACTTCAAAGCAGATTCCTAAGCTCCCGGCTCTCGAATATGCCATTATCCCAAGGGTGTGGCTGGACTCCTTGGAACTGATCCAAAGCCACAAGAATTCCATTTCCATACAGCTCTTCCCCTACACGTGATTATAGGGGGCAGTTTAGACTATTTTGAGTAAGGTGGGTACACCACTGCGTGAATCCTTTCTAATCATCTGTCTAGGCCGCTGAAGACAATTTGTAGTATTAACTTATCCTTGAAAAATGGAGAGCTCATTTCTCCATATGTAGAATATATATTTTCTGCCTTTGGCCTTTTTTCTTTCTGTCTCTGAAAGCTCATGCTCTGATCTCATTGCTGGCAAAGCTGAAGCCGTTGCTGTGATAATCTCAGGGAAGTGTGCCTGCCCCCTCCCTGTCTGCCCGCCTGCCTATCTTTGAAAGATGCCTCCAGGCTCCCGCTGTACTACTGGGTCACACAACCAGCAGCAACCATTACCGGCAGAATCTTTTTCAAGTCCGTTCCCACCTTGGTGATTTTTTCTTCTTCTTCTTTTAACACCTTCCCCAGCAAATCCCATCCATCCTCTGGCTTATCTGGGTCAGCAAGGGTCTGATTTTATGCATGGCACTGTCAAGCCATAAATCCGCTGAGGCTTTGCCTCTCTATCCAGCAGGTTTGCTTCTGTCAGCATCAGCAAAATGCATAATAGAGAAAATAAGCCAGAAAGGCTAATAACACTCATCTGAATAAAATAATCTCTTTGGCTGCCTCAGTTCATTTCATTTTAATCAAGGCACCAGGAAGGAATTTAGGTATAGAAATCTAGCCTCCTCCTTGTCACCAGTTTCCTGTCCAACTATCACTAAATGGTCCCTTTTATTATATATATATTTTTTTAATTTTAATCCTCCTCATAGCTAGGTAGTGAGTAATCTGTATTGGAAGATGTATTTAACTCATTTGGATTTTTGTCTAACAGCACATATATGTCAATTTTTTTAAAAGTGAGAAACCACCTTCTTAGATGTATCAGTAGTTGCATCTTCATATACAGACTGGCAGGTTTGAAAGGAGTGGTGGGAAAGGGGGCCCAGTGGAAGCACAGAGCATCCAGGACTCTGGCAATCTGGTCTCACTGTGGCTTCCTTCCTGTCGCCCTCAGCACAGTTCCCTGTGTGGAACGCAGGGCTGCTCCTTCACCTTGGCCCTTGGGGGAAGGACAGTGGAAGATTAAATTCTGCTCCCCCGTTGGCATCTCCCTCACGCCTCCTAGAGACTTGCAGCTGCTTGGGTAACTGCCTGTTGCTGCTGTCTGATCCCAGCCGTCATTTGCCGAGGCTGTGCATTTGTAGCAGGCTGCGCTCTTGGCCCTGGCCCAGGGCCGGGTGAGGAGCATGTCGGAAACTGATGAATGCTGAATCCTAGTGTATTTGGAAATAAAAATAATACGTCTTCACATTTGTATAGTGCTTTAGTGTTGATATAATTCTTTTGCACCCACCATCTCATTTTAGCCACACAACAGCCTCGTGAGGTGGGGAAGGCAGAGACCACTGGCCCAAAGGGAAACAGATCTCAGTAGAGCACCGCAGAAGCTCAGGCCATCCCAGTAAAGCCAGGCTTGCCTCATGCAGCCTGTCTGCAGATCTGTGAACGTAGCAATCGTTAATTAAATGGTACCTTAAGCCAGGAGAGCTTGCAGGTTTGCAGTCATGCTTTGGAGATCTTGGGGGAGCTAGATGTTCAACAACGGGGCATGTGTCCATTTTACAGGTGAGACAGCTGAAATTGGACAGGGGGGATTGAGAAAAAAAGGGACGTACACTCCCGAGGTCGACGGAGACTGAGTCACCTCTTCACCTTAATGTTTTAGAGGAATCCCTTTAAGGATCTGGTGGCTAAGTGTGTTGAATGTCCATCAGTAGTTTAAGCTGAAGGAGAAGAACTGGGCTAATGTATTTGATTCAACTGTACAGGTTTAGCTCTTTCCGTGCATGTATAGTGATCATCTCGTCTGTGGATTCTTAGTTGGCTTGTGACTTTCTGGGCCTCCTTTTTTTTCCCTCTTTTTTTGGACTCCAGAGTCGTTCCCTCTCAATTACAATATTACATTTTCTTGATCTTCCTCCTGAAAAAAATTTTTAAGTAAGAAAAATCCTTCTGGATATTTTGTCTGCTTTTTAGGGATTAGCATTTGAGGAGGTTTGCAGCTGTTCAGCACATGCCTAAGGGATTCAGACCCTTTTCTTTAAAGGCCCAAGTATCACACAACCTAAGACTCCAGGGGCAGGGAAAGTAAAGAAACTGTACAAACAAATGATAGATGGAAAAGATATAAAGACAAATTTCAATCTCCTGACAAACGAAGCTCCCTTGGCTCTAGCAGTCCCAAATAAAATCAAGCTGCAAAGCTGCTGAAGCAGGAAACCACTCTAGCAGAACCTTCATATGCTCCCTATGAAATCACGTCTCGTTGACTTGTTCGTTTTCCAGCCTGAAGTGTGTTTCGCCTTTGTTCGTGTTGGCTGGGAAAATCATCTCTACAGCAGAGTTGTGTTCCCCTCCTTCCACATGCCCCATGCCTCTCCCACATCACTGTCCCAAAATAAATAAATGAATTAATTAAAACACCTCTGTTGGAAGGAGAAATAAGTCCAAAGAACTTATAAGTCCAAACTCAAATAAGAAATAAGTCCAAACTCAAAGAACCAAAAATATTATATGAAAGCTACATTAATAGTAAAAGAGAGTGGGAAATCCTGGGAGAAACAGACGGCGGAGTCTAATATTGTTTTAGGGCCAGACTCCTTTTTTAAAACAAAGATTTTACACAGAGCTCTCATATATGCAGCAGATTAAAGCAGTTTTTTATTGGTGTAAATCTACTTTTGAAGTACCAATTTATAATCAGAGGGAACAGTGAGGCTGGGTTTATGAACCCCGATTATGAATCAGAGTTACAAGTTTATATCAGTTTCAGCATCAAAGTTATTTTAGGTGCTGGTTTGTGTTGTTTGGCATCAAGAAATCCTGACTCATACAGATGAGTTGTCATAATCTTGAGATAGTTTTAAATTGATTTAGATGCTTGAAAAAGAAGGATGGTTCTTGTTTTAAATTTGAATCACTAACATTACGTAGAAGCTATTCCCATTCTCCTTCATCAGTATTAACTGGATAAATGGGAATGTTTAATAAACTTTACAGCATTGGTAATGAAATTAGGTGATACTGAGTGTGTTTACCCTTATTACCCAGCCGTGGTCTACCATGGGCCCAGCAGAGGCCCCCGAGCCTTCTGTGGCACGCTGTTGAACTTGGCCACTGTGTGTCAAATCAGGTAAACCTGAATAGCTTTACCCAAGGAGACACGTAGGTTGAATAAAAACTAAACCTGTACAGAGCAACATTCATTCTAATCGATAGCGTATTTTTCAACAGTCTGGACCCATACATTGATTCTTTATTCCAAAACACGCATATAACAAAGCTCACCTGGGCAGCCTATGAGACATTGGTGGAATCTGCTGCAGGGAAACTGGGTCCTGGGCCCCTTACATATTTCAATAGAGGTAGCTCATTTGAATGGGTGTATTACAGTTGTTTGAAATTGAAATGTAATGTTCTGTAATTCTAGCGTTTCTCAGAACGCATTATAAAAGCTCCTACTCACTGAAACTAATGATGGCTGTCCCACCGCATGCTATAAGAATGGAAATAAATGCATGTGGTAAAAATATGGGTACTTGTAGCACCTTAGAAGTTCTGAATAAGTATAAATTTATGAGTGGTAAGTGCTAAGGCATTTATAAAGATTCCCACCTCTTCCCATCCTTTTTAATTTATCTTTGTTTCCTCGGGTCTCTGCATCCTTTTCCGTGGAACTTGGCTGGTTTCACCTCTCCTGCCTCCACCTGTGATCTCTGATGGATTCAGTGCATGGTGGACGAGCTGCCCCTGCGCCTCTAGGCTTCTGTGGTATTATAGGTCTTTCTTTGTCTCCCAGCTGTATTGTGATAGTATCACTTTTATAACCACAAAAGCACCTACTACCGTACTTTGTCCATTTAAAGCGCAGCTGTTTATACACTTATAAATTCGAAATGTAGCATTGTTTTTATGTATGTAGACTGTCATAGAGAAGAACAAAGAGGGACCACCAACCCACAAGAAACAGATTGAAACCAGTTTTAAAGTTAAGGTCACGTGAGATCTGCCCCTTTAAAAAGTGTGTGCATTTGTGTGGTGTATTCCAGGCTTACTGAGGACATAGATGCCTTGTCACCCAGTAAAAATTAGATTATTTAGGATTTTGTAACCGGGGGCTGATTGGAATCAGTCTGAAAGTTCTCATGCAGTGGAAACATCGAATGTTACTGAATGCCTGTGCTCTGATCTCACTGTTTGAATTTAGGATTGTTTCCCATTTACCTCTTTTTTGTACCCAGGCGCTAGAAATTTTGAAAGGAGTCAACTAATTACATGTGTCTTTCTCTTAGTATATATTTTTAATTTCCATAGAAATCTTTTAATTTTCTTAGAAAGTGGATACAGTTGTTATCACAGTGATCAGCACATACGTGATAGGGACTTTGACCACAGAAGCATGGTGCCTGGGGCAGGGGCTGAGGGTAGAGGGCAGGTATAAAGTAGTTTCATACTGTTCATGGTGTTCTCAAGGCAAGAATACTGAAGTGGTTTGCCATTCCCTTCTCCAGTGCAAACTCCGGGAGTTGGTGATGGACAGGGAAGCCTGGCGTGCTATAGTCCCTGGGGTTGCAAAGAATCAGACACGACTGAGTGACTGAACTGACTGAACTGATAAGGCAATTTCAGTTTGAACTCTTAATATTCATTGGTTTGGAGCAGCCTCTTGGTACTGTTTAGACAGATATTTTGATTTAATGGTCTGGTGTGTTCAGAAGCCCGGAGAAGGCAATGGCAACCCACTCCAGTACTCTTGCCTGGAAAAACCCATGGACCGAGGAGCCTGGTAAGCTGCAGTCCATGGGGTCGCTAAGAGTCGGACACGACTGAGTGACTTCACTTTCACTTTTAATTTTCATGCATTGGAGAAGGAAATGGCAACCCACTCCAGTGTTCTTGCCTGGAGAATCCCAGGGATGGCGGATCCTGGTGGGCTGCCGTCTATGGGGTCGCACAGAGTCGGACACGACTGAAGCGACTTAGCACCAGCAGTCGCAGCAGTTCAGAAGCCAGAGTAGGTGTGGTGTGATTATTTGTTAATGGTTACCTTACGTCTGAATTGAAAGAGCTCCTCTAAGTTGAATTCTGCCCTACAAGTCACAGGTGCCTGGCACAGGAAGGGAGGCGGTGCAGACTCGATAACCAAACCATTCACAGCTTGCTTTCTTTGCATTGAGAGTCTGACTGTAGGGAGGCAGGAGGAGAAATGCAAACAAACAGGTGTGATACTTTGCAGTGATTAAGAGCATTCTCTTTGCAATTACAGGGCTCCTTCTTGAATTCCAGCATTGCCACTTTTTAGCTGTATGAACTTGAACAAGATATTGTAACCTTTCTTAGTCCAACTTTTCCTCATCTGCTGAATGTGGTTGATAACCCCCACTTTGTCAGGTTTTGTCGGGTTCAAATTAAACAAGAGTATAGGGCCCAGCCATATGCCAAGCACACAGTAAGCTCTTGATAAATAGCCCTACCTTCTGTTTCTTTCCTTAAAGAAATCCACATTGCAGATGCAAAACTTTCTGTTGCTTCAGTTAGTGCTGGGAGCTGCTTATCTCATCAATAACTTTTTGAGATCACATCCTTTGCAGTAGCAATGAGCGTCTCGGTCTAGTGCTTTACTGCTCCATTCAGGCTGGTAACGTCTTCACAATACACGGCGCAGATAACGGTTTATGCTCTTGATTGTATGGGACATGAGAAAATGGCTCAGTCAATGAAATCAAACCTCCATGGATGTGTTCTGTGGGACTGAAGAATTTTCAGTGACTTTCTCATGGCAGATGCGTCCACAGGTGTCTTCATTGAATCCTGTGGGAGAGAAATGTGAAGGATTTAGTCTGTAGCTTAGATTTTGTCTAGAGACTAACTTTTGCCTGTAATCCTAGACACAAACCAAATACTGTAGTGGTTGAGGTCATGGAATTTTGAGTCAGACCTCCTAGAATCATCCCAGTCCGTACAGAACTGTGGTCTGCTCCTGACTTCCTTTTACTGTCTCTGAGACTCCTTACTAGCTGTGGGCAAGTGACAACTCTCTGAGTATGTGTTGTTTTGGTTTTTTTAATCAGTGAAATAAGGATAATAGTAATTCTTTTCTGACAAGATGATGGAGCTTAGATGAGATAATGTATATAAAGCTTTTACCAAGTTTCTAGAACACACAGGTGTGGATGCGAAGTTGCTTCCGTTGTGCCAGACTCTACGACCGCATGCACTGTAGCCTGCCAGGCTCCTCTGTCGTGGGATTCTCCAGGCAAGAACACTGCAGTGGGTCGCCATTTCCTCTTTCAGGGGATCTTCCCGACCCAGGGGTCGAACCCGTGTCTCTTATGTCTCCTACGTTGGCAGGCGGATTCTTTACCACTAATGCCACCTTCTAGAACGTAATAGATGCTCCGCAGATAATCCTACTTCTCTTCTTTCCTTCTTCCTATCACCGCCTTCTCCTTCTTCTTCTTATTTTCTCCCTTTTTCCTCCACTGAGCTTTCAGAAAAAGAGAAAACTAGAGGTGCAGCTTCAGGAAAGACATCTTTAATTCTGGTTTGGCTCCGATTGCTCTGATTTTGTGACATGGACTGTAGTCAGAGATGTTGACCCTGCCTGTTCACCAGTGCTGATTTGTTTTCTTGCCGTTTCTCTGCAGGAAGGATCAGAATGTTCTCTCTCCAGTCAACTGCTGGAATCTCCTCTTAAACCAGGTGAAGCGGGAGAGCAGGGACCACACCACGCTGAGTGACATCTACCTGAATAATATCATTCCTCGGTTCGTCCAAGTCAGCGAGGACTCAGGAAGACTCTTTAAAAAGGTAAATAGGCTATTTCTAACCACAGACACCATCTTGTAAATGAGAGAAAGAATATCTTATTGGCCCACTTTTAAAAGGCTTTCCATGGGTCTTGCCCTAAAAACGTACTTATGGAGAGAAAACATTGAACTGGCTCTTTTTCTTCCTTTCTCAGATGTTTTATAGCAGCCCTGGGAAAGGAACCATTTGCAAGGTACACCCCAGGTCTGGCAGCATAATTCATAATTTGTGACTATTAATAATGACCGTATTTGGTTAATTTCCCAAGTGATTTGTGAAGCTCTTGAGATTCAGAGATGTTCTGTGTTGTTTTGTGATTTCCTCTTCTAGTTCCTTTAGCACATCCATGCATGTTTATGTTTTCAGTTTAGTTCTATTTCCAAGTTCTCACCTTGGCCAAGGTGAACTCGTGAATTTGGTTATTCTTATCATGACATATCTTTGTCTTTGGTCCTGAATGTGGTTTTTTTTTTTGTTTTTTTTTGTTTTTTTTTTGGTGCTCCCAGGTGGAACTTGAACTCATCCCTGAATGTTTTCTGAAGCTCAATTGTTCGTCACAATTCCTTGGGTATATGTCAAAAATTTTTACTAAGGGAAAACTTAAAATTAATTGTGATAAGCTTAGGAAATTTGTGCCAAATTCACTGGTCAATAGTGGAACTAGCCTTTTGGAAACCCAGGGAGCTCTTTTCTAAGCTCTCAACCTGACCTCTTAATGGTGTCATTTATTCATAACTTTTGGTTACAAATGGTGGCAAACACCCCAACCATTGTATGTGATGTACCATGTCTAACATTCAAGCTCTGACATTTCCAAAAGATTTTTTAGAAGGTGAATAACCTTCCCACAAGTGATATGTAAAAAGAGGATATATTTATATAGAGGGGTATCATTGGTTTCGTACATAGGGAATTCACTGGTTTCCAGTTGACAAAATCAGTGTTAAAATTTGAGGCTGGGGGAGAATGGACTTCGGTAAATAAGACTGTGGTCCATAGTAGCCTAGCTCTTGATCGGTTTTCTGATTCTTAACATTAGGAAGTATACAGATCTCAGTAGGTCTGGAATTAGAACCCAATTTCTTCTATTTTTTTTACCAACATGAAAAAAGAACTTCTTTCGAATTGTCCATCTACATAATTGCATCTGTGAAGGGGCTTTCCCTGTGTCATCCAGATGGGATGTTAAGAGTAAAATCATCTGAGAATGAAAGAAGGAAGAGAAAGATAACTCCTTGCAGAGTTCATTGGCTATTTTTAGTGGCCCGGCTGTGCTATGGTTGGGCCCATACTTCATTTAGGGACGAGGGTACTTTTCACCATCTCCGTATGCTTCCTAGCATCTGCTCCAGCTTGCTTGTCATTAACTTAAATTATTCTGTAACATTTGGTGACATTGTATGTGACTAAAATTAATGACTACAGTTAATAATACTGTATTCAATACTGGAACACTGCTAAGAGAGTAGATTTCACGGCTCTTTTCATACACACAAAAAAGGTAACTATGTGATGAGATGACATATTATCTTGATTGTAGTAATCATTTCACTGTGTATATGTATAATAAATCATTTTATACACCTGAAATATATAGAATTTGTATTAAAATTTTTTTAAACCTTAGATGGAACCAGTGATCAGATACCACTCCTCTACCATCTTGACAGACACAGACCATCTCGAGAAGAAAAGGGGTTGATGGACAGTGTCCTCCTCTATTTCCTCTGTTCATCTGAGAAGAAATTTTTACGAGAGATGTTTAGCTATCTAGACTTCATCCCATCTCTCAGCTCCCTTTTCTCCAGTTTCAGAAGGTTAGAGAAGAACCAAGCTGAGAGAATCTTATAACCCCTCCAGATTTTAGAGATGTTTGTGCCAAAGGCAGTCAGTTATTAAAGCCACAAGTGTCCCTGGTTCCGGAAATGCCATTCATGTTTCACCAAAGGCCTAAGGGCATGGCAGGTATATAAAACATGGCAGGTATCCCCATCCACTCATGAATGATATTCCGAGCTTTGTCTAAGCATTGGCCTCCTTAAGCAATGCATTTCTATGCTGAGGGTGTAAGGAAGAATTTCTAATTAATCACTGGATTGTTTATATATTACATTTCATTGAAGAAAAGTGAATATATCATCAGCTTAAAGCTAAATGCATCTGTGTAAACTGAAAACACCTGGGAACCAGCTTCCAGCTCAAGAAACAGAATATTTCAGTACCCCCCAGAAGCCCCCTCATGCTCCTTTCCTGTCACTAAGGGATTGGGAGGGGTGTCCCCAGTCCCTCAGAATAGCATCACTCCTGACTTTACACAGCAGAGATTAGTTTTGCTCACTTTCATACTTTATATAAATAGAATCTTGCCGTGTGTACTCTTTTGTGTCTGGTTTTTCTCATTCAACATTGTATTTGTGAGATTTGTTCATATTGTTGTAGGTAGTTGTAGATCATAGGACTTTCTCTTGATCTTTATAACTTTTCATCAGTTAAATTAAGTGGATTAGAGATATCCTTAGGATTGTCAAATAACCAATGTTTACCATCCCACAGGGTGAATAACCTCTTTTCTTTCTCCCCTGGGGTCCAATGTAGGCAGAGAACTCTAAGGCAGAAGCTAGCTTGGCTGACCGTAAGAACAGATTAATTCTGTTTGGATGAGAACTCTCTGCTTTCTAGTAATGGGCAAAGAAGCAGTTTCCCTCCATACCTCAGTTTCAGTCTCCTTTGCTTAGAGTGTGTTGCACATGAAGAATTGGGATCCCACAGGTTGAGCTGTAGTAATCGGATAAGAGAACCGAGGCGTGTCCCTGGCCACCCTGGCAGTTTCATGACGCTTCTTGGGGTTGGCTTTATGCTCTTAAAGCAGAGCAAGGCCTTCCCTAAGAGATTCTTTCTCTTGGGTTCAGCTTAGCCAGTAAATCTGAAACTCTGGACAATTCCTTCTTTTTTCTCTGCCTTAGTTCTCTCAAGTTTAAAGAAAACTCGGCTATAGGACCTTCATTCTGCCTCTGAAATCTAATGCACTGTAAACTGTATGATAACAAAGACATCCTACCCTGGGGGCTTCCTTCTGGTTGCTGGGTGACCTTTGTTACATTGTGATAAGGTAAGCTGCAATCCCTGAGATAAGGACGGACAAAAGTGCATGTGGGTATAGAGAAGGGGCTGGCTTAAGCGCTGGAAGACCACATTTCTTAAAAGATTGAAGTATTGTTTCAGATTCTTTTATTTGTAATGTCCAGCAACCAAGAGGTACCACACTGAAATCCAAATATGTAGAATAAATACACCTCTTATTTTACCTGTAAATTTGGTTCCAGTAGCAAAAGAAAAAACCCACATTTCTCTGGAGACACAAAGAAAATGTACCTTTATTTTTGGTTCAGCTGTGGACACCTGAAAATTTACCAGTATTTTATGTGAATTTGAATCTTCTGCTTGTCACTGGGAAAAGTCAGGGCTTTTCTTCCTTTAAAGAAATTTATTTTAATCTATAAAACTTAATGATTCTCTGGCAAGGTTATAAATCATCAGAACCAAAATTTGTGAACCCTTGTGTGCTAGGTACAGTATTAAGCACTTTGTATGCATTATCTTATTGAATCCTTGCAACACTTGTATAAGGTAGTTATTATTATTACCCTTAATTTATGGAGGAAAAAACTGAGACTTTGAGAGATTAAGCAAGGAAAGAAATGAGGCTGGTATTTAAATACAGCCATCAGGCTCTAGAACCCAAGGTTTTCCACCTACATGTTCTATTAGGCCTCTCTAGGTATTGTATGCAGAGTAGAGGGTGCTCCAGATTATCTTGCTCTTTTTCATCGAATCCAGATATTTCACTTAGTTTCAGGAGTAAACTAACCTTTTCTTCAGCACGCAACCCTTCAAAGGATCTGGAGGTGTTAAACATCAACCTTCAGTTGTCTCCCCTACCTTGTGTCTGGGCAAGCACCTGATGGTGAAAGTGAAATACGGCAGCACGTGTTCTCCCTAGGGGCAGAATCTCTAGGAAGAGGGAGACAAAGACTCATTAAAGATGAGAGCTGCCCGAAAACCTGACTGGAAGCTAACTCAGCTCATTTGGAGATGTCAGGGTGGCTGCACAGTTGGCCCCTTTTTGGTCTGAACCCCCTTAAGGGATGCTCCCTGCTGGCCCTCTGGTTTGTGGTTATGTCTGCTGGGACATATTTCACATGTTGCCTAAAGTCCTGGTAGAGATTCCTTTAGCTAAATATAACGTGTAAAGAAAGTAGCCTCCTGTCCGCAACTTAGAAACAGGCGCGCTTTGTCTAAGACTCCAGGGGAAATTGAGCCCGTTTGGTGCTCCTGACATCTCCTTTCATGTTATGAAAGCTTAGTCTGTCTAACCCCTGTTGGAACTAGGGTCTGGGCAAATATTATTGCTGCCACCTTCATTTGTTTAATGCGGTGGCTTCCAAGACAGGGGCCAAATTCTACCAACTCTGACTCTCAGCTCCATCTCGTCTCTTTGCAGGGCATGTCCTACTAAAGGATCCCACCAAGAAGAGAAGTTGTTCTCTCACTCTCTTAGTTTAAACTGAAATAAACTTGGATGTGCTTTTTCCCACTGGGGAGAAGACCACCCTGTTCTCTCTCCACCCCCTCACTTAGCTGGGACACTCTAAACGTACCTCCAACTTGGCTTTTCCAGTCACACTTTCTAGCCCTTAACAGCTGTTTACTCTTAGGCTTGGAAGGCAGTCAGTTCAGACAGTCCTAAGACTGAATTTTATTCTGCCTGTTATGGTATTTCAGGTAGCTGTTTTATCTTTATTACCCTAAGGTTCTATGGCAGGAAGTCAGGTTAAATTGAGAAAGCTAGGTCAGATTCCCAATAGACCAGTAGTTCTCAACTTCTTTTCGAGAGAGTCACTTGGGAAGTTTTTTTAAAAAAATCTTTGCGACCTTGAAGAGACAAAGATTTCTTAGGATATCAAAAGCATGAACTATGAAAGAAAAAAAGAAAAAATGGACTTCATCAATTCTTAGACTTTTATTCTTGGAAAGATTTTGTTAAGAAAATGCAAAATAAGCCATAGGACTGGGAGACTGTATTTGCAATACACAAGACTCAATAAGAAGAAGATGGAATACCCAAATTTTTTTAAACAGGTAAAAGGTTTTAATAGACACATTCACCAAAGAAGATATATATAAATGGCTAGTAAGCTCATGAAAAGATGCTCAATATCACTACTCATCAGGGAAATGCAAATTAAAACCACTATAAAGAGATATACTACATATGCACTAGAACGGTTGAAATTAAGAAGACTGACAATACCATTAGAATGGATGGAATTCTCATATGTTGCTGGTAAAAAATGTAAAAATGTACAACTGTTTTGGAAAGATAGTTTGGCAGTTTCCTATGAAGTTAATGATGTGCTTAACCTTATGACCCATCAATTCCATATCTATGTGCTTATCCAAGAGAAATTAAAGTATATATCTATACAAAAACTTGTACCTGAATATTCATAATAGCTTTTGTTGTAGGCTGAATAATGGTCCCACCCCCAAATATATTCCTGTTTAATCCCTAGAACCTGTTGATGTTGTTGAACTTTATCCATAAGTCTTTGCACATATGATGAATTTGAAGATCTTAGGATGTGGATTTAATTCTTGTTTACATAAGTGAGTCCTAAATGCAATCATGAAGTGTCCTTAAAAAAGGGAGGTGGAGGGAAATTACAGGCAAAAGAGAGGAAGGCCATGTGAGAGAAGTGAAGGGAAGGAAGCAAAGTCACAGAGAAGATACTAGGCCACTGGCTTTGAATACGGAGCCGAGGAGCTCGGCTCTAGACGCTAGGAAAAGAAATTGAGAGCCTTGCTGCTGATACCGTTTGGCCCAGTAAAATTGGTTTTGAACATCTGATCTCCAAAACTATACAAGAGTAAACATGTGTTGTTTCAAGCCACCAGGTTTGCAGTAATTTTTTATGGCCACTGTAGGAAACTAATATCTTATTTATTAGAGCCAAAACTGGTAACAGCTCAAATATCCATCAACAGATGAATAAGCATATTGTAGAAAGTCATATTGTGGTATGTCCATATATGAATACTAGTTGGCAATAGAAAGAATTGAAATGCTATTGGATACAATAATACAGATGAACTCACAAAACATTCTATTGATAAAAAGAAGCCAGACATTATGAACACATTCTGTATGACTCCATTTATATGAAATCTTATAAAAGATAACTCTAATATATAGTGATAGAAAGTAAGTCAGTGATGGCTTTGGGGCCAGAGTTGGGGTGAGGTCGACTACAAAGGAATACAAGGGAACTGGGGGTTGTGGAAATGTCGTACACTCTTCATTATGGCTGTGTGCATTTGTCAAAATGTGTCATCATATATACTCAAAATGTATACATTTTATTGTATTCAAATTATGCCTCAGTAAAATTGATTTAAAAGATAATAAAAGAATACCATGCCAAGGATTGAATCGTGGTCTCTAGGAAAGAGCCCACTGATCCTTGCATATAATCAGGGTTGAGAATCACTGCTGTAGATACCCTGGTTTCCATCCTGGGAACATAGGGTATATGTGAAGAACCCGAGAACATAGCGGTATATGTGAAGCAGTAAGATCCTGTCCGTCTGTCTGTGAGCCACATTTTCCTCTGCTGCAGACAATGTTGAAGCATCTAGGTCAGTCTGTCTAGGCTACCCATTATAGTTTACCTTTATTCTTGGAGGATGACAAAGGGTGAATCTGGCTTTAGAGGTCACACTGAAAATAGGAGATGCAAGAAGGGTGCTGAGGAAGAATCATAAGAGGACCAATTAGGAGTTTTCTCCAGGACCCTGAGGTGTTAGACATGTCCTTTTCCCGGGAGATCAGTCAGAAGAGAATTGACATGACCGGTCAGATTTTCTCTGGCCAAGGAAATGGCTCTGGCAGTAAAACAAGATAAAAGGCAATTTGAAACTAAAAGCAGTACTTGTTACCTACTGTTGCTGCTGCTGCTGCTAAGTCGCTTCAGTCGTGTCCAACTCTGTGCGACCCCATAGGTGGCAGCCCACCAGGCTCCCCCGTCCCTGGGGTTCTCCAGGCAAGAACACTGCAGTGGGCTGCCGTTTCCTTCTCTGCTACTACCTGTTTATCCCCGTTGGATAGGACTTCCTATGGAGCCTTTGAGTCTAGCTATTCGGCATATATGAGGGGAGAGGATGATGACTCACCACCACGTTCTGTGGTGGTGGTGACAGAACTGGGAGGAGAAGAAATGACCTATGATGCTGGTAGAGTTGAATGTCCCTTATTGGTACCATAGATTGGATGTATGAAGAAAGCAATAGATTTCCAAAGGTTTTCTTCTGCCCTCTTGAGAACAGGTTTGACCTAAAGATGTTTCTGGGGGAAGGAGTAGATGATTGACTTACCCCTCCCTCTCTTCCCCAGTCCACCCTACAGCTTCTCCTCCACAGAATTCAGTATTGATTGTTGATTAAATTTCCCCCCTGTTCTAACAAGGTCACTCACAGCGGCGTGTGGTGCTTTATAGACAGCTGTTAGCGTTGCCCAATTTATCTTGTTGGTAGCAAAACTGTTCCAATTATTGAGCTTTAATCTCTCATATCTGATGAAGAGATCCCCTTTGGAAAAAAGAATAGGATGTGAAGCTGAGCTTATTTGAGTAGGGAATGGAAGGCTGCCAGCTACTTCAAAGGTATCTCTGATGATAGGGGGGCGTCAGGTTTGCTGCCAAAGCCGGCACTGAGGGGAGCTTTGTATGTAGAGCTGTTTGTGGCATTTTAGCTTTGGTTTCTGTGACACTGGGTCAGAAGCATCTGTATCCTGCCTCTTGGGGCTTCTCTCTGGGTGTCCCAGGGTTCTTTTGGTCTTAGGAAGATTCAGCTAAGAGGGAACGTGTGCATCAGAGATGCCTGCTTTGACTGAGGTTAGTTTATACATTGCCTCTTTGGTGCTTCAGTTCTCAGGTACATATGTGCCTTTTTTGAAAGAGCACAAGGTGCTCTGTGTAATGGTACTCCATCTTCATAATCAAGGGGTGGTTAAGAGTATCAGAAGAGCAATTTTAAATTACGGAAAAGAGAGATGCAGTGGACAAAAAGCAACAATGTCTCCACGCCACCTTGTATGTATTGGGCTACTACCCTAAGCTAGGAAAGCGTGTAGTCAGGAGGTATTATAGTGAAAACTATATACACACCACTATGCTGGTGCTCAGAGAAGGCAATGGCACCCCACTCCAGTACTCTTGCCTGGAAAATCCCATGGATGGAGGAGCCTGGTTGGCTGCAGTCCATGGGGTCGCTACGAGTCGGACGTGACTGAGCAACTTCACTTTCACTTTTCACTTTCATGCATTGGAGAAGGAAATGGCAACCCACTCCAGTGTTCTTGCCTGGGGAATCCCAGGGACGGGGGAGCCTGGTGGGCTGCTGTCTATGGGGTTGCACAGAGTCGGACATCACTGAAGTGACTTAGCATGCTAGTGCTAAAGGGAACTTAAAATCAATTGAGGAGGAAGATTTGCCCCCAGGGGGCTTTTCAGTCCATTTAAAGCTCCTGAAACTTTCTACGGGAGGATGATAAGAACACTAATAAATAATGAGCTCCTTGAAATGCTTATATACTTTTATTGTTGTTGTTTAGTCACTCAGTCGTGTTCAACTCTTTTACGACCCCATGTACTGTAGTCCACCAGGCCCCTCTGTCCATGGGATTCTCCAGGCAAGAATACTGGAATGGGCTGTTATTTCCTTCTTCAGGGGATCTTCCCAATCCAGGGATCAAACCCTCGTCTCCTGCATTGACAGGCAGGTTGTTTACTGCTAAGCCATCAGGGAAGCCCTTTATATACCGTGCTGCTGCTGCTAAGTCACTTCAGTTGTGTCCGACCCTGTGAGACCCCATAGACAGCAGCCCACCAGGCTCCTCTGTGCTAATTGCTAAGTCACTTCAGTCGTGTCCGACTCTGTGCGACCCCATAGACGGCAGCCCACCAGGCTCCCCCGTCCCTGGGTACTTCACTTTCACTTTTCACTTTCATGCATTGGAGAAGGAAATGGCAACCCACTCCAGTGTTCTTGCCTGGGGAATCCCAGGGACGGGGGAGCCTGGTGGGCTGCTGTCTATGGGGTTGCACAGAGTCGGACATCACTGAAGTGACTTAGCATGCTAGTGCTAAAGGGAACTTAAAATCAATTGAGGAGGAAGATTTGCCCCCAGGGGGCTTTTCAGTCCATTTAAAGCTCCTGAAACTTTCTACGGGAGGATGATAAGAACACTAATAAATAATGAGCTTCCTTGAAATGCTTATATACTTTTATTGTTGTTGTTTAGTCACTCAGTCGTGTTCAACTCTTTTACGACCCCATGTACTGTAGTCCACCAGGCCCCTCTGTCCATGGGATTCTCCAGGCAAGAATACTGGAATGGGCTGTTATTTCCTTCTTCAGGGGATCTTCCCAATCCAGGGATCAAACCCTCGTCTCCTGCATTGACAGGCAGGTTGTTTACTGCTAAGCCATCAGGGAAGCCCTTTATATACCGTGCTGCTGCTGCTAAGTCACTTCAGTTGTGTCCGACCCTGTGAGACCCCATAGACAGCAGCCCACCAGGCTCCTCTGTGAAAATTGCTAAGTCACTTCAGTCGTGTCCGACTCTGTGCGACCCCATAGACGGCAGCCCACCAGGCTCCCCCGTCCCTGGGATTCTCCAGGCAAGAACACTGGAGTGGGTTGCCATTTCCTTCTCCAATGCATGAAAGCGAAAGGTGAAAGTGAAGTCGCTCAGTCAGGTCCGACTTAGCGACCCCATGGACTGAAGCCTACCAGGCTCCTCCATCCATGGGATTTTCCAGGCAAGAGTACTGGAGTGGGGTGCCATTGCCTTCTCCGAGGCTCCTCTGTAGGAGGCCCTAAATATATTTTCTCTAGTCTTTCCATCTATTTTAAAAGGTTTTTTTCCCTTAGCTTTTTACATAAGTATAAAGTTGTTAGAGAAAGTGCTTGTATTGTAAAGTGTACAGCTCTATGAATTTTTACAAATGGAATCAAGTGTGTAATTATTACCCAGGTAAAGGAAAGAATGTTCCCAGTATCCCACGAGCCCCTTCTTTTGCCCCTTTCCATTGATTATCCTCTGAAAGCCACTAGCCTGACTTCTAACACAATATGTGTTTGCTGTTTGTGAAAAAAAAAAAATTATATAAATGGAATTTTACTTTTTCAGCTATTTAACTATGGCATTTTTTTCTTCCCTTGTTTCTACTGTTTATTATGAGAAGTCAGCTATGATTCTAATTGTTGTTCTCCTGGATATGTTTTGGGGGATTGGGCGACTGCTTTTCATATTTCCTCTTTTGTTAAAGTTTGTTTATTCTTGACTGCTCTGAGTCTTTGTTGCCGTGCATGGACTTTCTCCAGTTATGGTGAGCAGAGGCTACTCTCTAGTCGCAGCATGCAAACTTACTGCAGCGGCTCCTCTCTTTGGAGAGCATGGGCTGTGGGCTGCACAGGCGTACCTAGTTGCGGGGCAAAGGCTTAGTTGTCCCTGCAGCACATGGAATCTTCCCGGACCAGGGATCAACCCTGTGAACCCTGCATTGGCAGGTGATTCTTAGCCACTGGACTACCAGGACAATCCTACTCTTTATCTTTGCTTTTTAGCAATTTGACTATAATGAGTCTAAGAGTGGTGTTCATTTTTTTTTTTTTTTAATTTGACTGGGATAAGTAAATATTTAAATAGCCTGAATCCATAGATAGTGGTTTTACCTCAATTTGGGAAAAATTACAGGAAATATTTTTTCTGTCCTGCTTTCTCTTCTTGCTTTGACTCCAATTGCACACTTGTTGGACTGCTTGATACAGGCTCATAGGTCATTGAGCTTTTTTTTCCCTGTGTGCTTCAGTTTAGATAATTTCTAAAGTTTACTGATCCTTTCTTGTTGTATCCAATCTGCTATTCATACCATCCAATACATTTTTTATTTCAGCTGTTATAGTTTTTAGTTTTATGATTTCCATTTGGTTCTTCATTTTTTTCTTACAGTTTCCATAGAACTCCTGAAAGTACCCTTCTCTTCATTTATGATTTTTAAAACATATTCAGCAATTATTTTAAAAATTCTTGTCTGCTGTCTTCAGCATCTGTATCATCTGTGGTTCGTTTCTATTTATTATTGACTTTTTTCTCTTGACCGTGAATAACATTTATTTTTTCGCATCTGCTAATGTTTTATTTTGTATTAGACATTGTAGATGTCATTATTGAGACTCTTATTGTGTTTAATCTTCCTCTGCAGAGTGTTTTGATCTACTAGGCAGTTAAATTGATCACCTTGACCTTCTAGGGAACTGGTTTTATGCTTTGTTAGTTCAGTTCAGTTCAGTCACTCAGTCATGTCCGACTCTTTGTGACCCCATGAATCGCAGCACGCCAGGCCTCCCTGTCCATCACCATCTCCTGGAGTTCACTCAGACTCATGCCCATCGAGTCCGTGATGCCATCCAGCCATCTCATCCTCGGTCATCCCCTTCTCCTCCTGCCCCCAATCCCCCCCAGCATCAGAGTCTTTTCCAATGAGTCAACTCTCCGCATGAGATGGCCAAAGTACTGGAGCTTCAGCTTTAGCATCATTCCTTCCAAAGAAATCCCACGGTTGATCTCCTTCAGAATGGACTGGTTGGATCTCCTTGCAGTCCAAGGGACTCTCAAGAGTCTTCTCCAACACCACACTTCAAAAGCATCAATTCTTCGGCACTCAGCTTTCTTCACAGTCCAACTCTCACATCCATACATGACCACAGGAAAAACCATAGCCTTGACTAGACGGACCTTAGTAGGCAAAGTAATATCTCTGCTTTTGAATATACTATCTAGGTTGGTCATAACTTTTCTTCCAAGGAGGAAGCGTCTTTTAATTTCATGGCTGCAGTCACCATCTGCAGTGATTTTGGAGCCCCCCAAAATAAAGTCTGACACTGTTTCTACTGTTTCCCCATCTATTTGCCTTGAAGTGATGGGACCAGATGCCATGATCTTCGTTTTCTGAATGTTGAGCTTTAAGCCAACTTTTTCACTCCCCTCTTTCACTTTCATCAAGAGGCTTTTTAGCTCCTCTTCACTTTCTGCCATAAGGGTGGTGTCATCTTAAAATGGGTCTATTTTGGTTTTGCCTGTAGTTCTGAAACATGTTCTATACACGTAAGTTATGACCTTTCTGGGGTTCCCATAGAAAGCCCAGGATGTTTATCAAGCCCTCTAACTTGTCAGGCTTTGAACTCCAAAGTCCATCTCCCCTACAGTGGCAGCAGCTAGGATGACCAGCAGTCCCAGTTTGCCTGGGGGTGAGAAGGGGATATGAGACTTTTCAGTTTTATCCATTCTACTGTTGATGACATTTGGATAAGTTTTCACTTTTAGGCTATTATGAATAATGCTTCTATGCACATAATTTTGGAAAGTTATTTTTCCTCCCACTGTATAGTTGAAAAAACTAAAGCTCACATTGGTAAAATGCTCTTTTGTAAGACCAAGGAGAGGTGACAATGGAATTTGAAACCCCATGCTCTTTCTACAGCATCACCCTGCCACTCACATTTCAGGATTTATAGGTGCCATCCTTAAAACATAGTTATTGCCAAATCAGATTGCTGAGCCTGGTCACAATTTGAGCTTTGATGACAGTGAATCCAAAACCTGCTTCTCTCTCCCCATTTCCCCTTCCTTCTCTCCTGGTCTTGTCCCCGTCTTCTGTACCTCTCCTTTTCCCTTTCTCTGTTTTCCTCTCTCTTCCTTCTTACTTTCTGTTCTTTTGAATAATCTTTTAAATTTTTATAGCACATGTGCATTGCAGAAATTAGAAAATATCAAGAAGCAAAAATATAACTAAAAAGCAGATTGTATTGTATATACTATTTTATAATCTGTTATTTTAGTCAAAATCTCCACTTACCCATTTCAGTAAATTTTCATTTCATTTAATGTCAAACCATGTAAACATTTACCTAATTGTCCTAGAATGTCCTTGACACCTGGTTTTCCCAACCTAGTTCTAATACACAGTGGTTTTATGTCCCTTAAGTCTCCTTTAATCTAGTACTGTTTCTTTGCCATGACACTGATTTGTTACACAGACCAGGCCAGTGTCCTACAGATTCTCCCTCCTTCTAGATTTGCCTACTTGCTTCCTTGTTTTGTTATTTAACTTCTTCCCATATCCTGTATTTCCTGTAAATTGGAAAGTGGTTCTATAGGCCAAACCTATTCACAATATATATTTTTGACTAGAATATTTAGTAGGAGATGTTGGATACTTCATATTGCATCACATCGGGAAATAAACCCACCAGTAATGATGCCACTATTGACTACCTCCCCAGATTAGGAGGATAGTCTGAATCCTCTTATTTTGCAGCTATATTTTTCTCACACAGTAAAAAGCCTGTTGTATGGTATTATTTATGGTGCTATCATACATATTTTGGGTGCCAGTTCAGTTGTTCATCTGATATTTTTTAACATCAATTGATAATCTCTGTACTTCTTATATTTGATTACAAGATGCTGCTCTGAGAAAAGATTACTAATATAATTCATCAGGCACCATGAAAATAGATAGCAGTTTGTAAAAATGTATTACTCCCAGGAGAAACTACACTAATGGTGTAGAAGCTGGCTAGGTATCAATTGTTTATTATGACTCACAGCAATAATAAAAATAAAAACTATAACTAATACTAAAAGGACTGATGCTGAAGCTCCAATACTTTGGCCACCTGATGCAAAGAACTGACTCATTAGAAAAGACCCTGATGCTGGGAAAGATTGAAGGCAGGAGGAGAAGGGGACAACAGAGGATGAGAAGGTTGGATGGCATCACTGACTCGATGAACTTGAGTTTGAGCAAGCTCTGGGAGTTGGTGATGGACAGGGAAACGTGGTGTGCTGCAGTCCATGGGGTCACAAAGAGTCAGGCATGACTGAGTGACTGAACTGAAAGAAAACAAGAAAGAAAGTGAAATCGCTCAGTCGTGTCTGACTCTTTGTGACCCCCATGGACTGTAGCCTACCAGGCTTCTCCATCCACAGAATTTTGTAGGCAAGAATACTGGAGTGGGCTGCCAGTTCCTGCTCCAGAATATCTTCCCTACCCAGGGATCGAACCTGGGTCTCCTGCATTGCAGGCAGATGCTTTACCCTCCGAGCCACCAGGGAAGCTCCACTGAATACTAAGAGTGGTAACCATGCCTAAGGACTATGCTAAGTACTTTATATGTATTGACCTATTTAATCATCACAACAACCCTTTAAGATGGTGGGCTGCCGTCTATGGGGTCGCACAGAGTCGGACGCGACTGAAGCAACTTAGCAGCAGCAGCAGCAGCAGTGGTTCTATCATCTCCATTCATAGATAAGAACATGGGCAGAGGTTAAGCAATTTATTCAAGGCCGTACAGCCAATTGGTGGCAGAACTGGGATTTGCGGCTACGTGGCCCACTTCCTCTGTGCCATCGCTTCACATCACTGTGGTCTGCTCCCTCGCATGGAGAAAGGTAGCAGTCATTGTATTGGAAAGTCAAAGGGCCGGTGCTTGTGAAAGGAACTAATGACTCGGGCATTCCGCAGTAATACCTTGGGGTACTTTTGCCAGGCCAGGATTTCCCTTGTGCTCTTCTGACTCAGCTTCTTGCCCAGCTTGTCCAGAGAGAAAATAGGTATCTGATTTCATCTCCCTCCTCGCTGGACTGGCTTCTTTTGATTCCCCTATTTGTCTTTGTCAGGAGTTTTCCTTTGAGTTTCTTCCTGCTTGAACATGATTTTTAATTAAAATGTGAAAAAAAAAAATCTCCTTCTTTTGAGATAGCATCTTCAGTTTTTCCATTCTCTTCTTCTTTCCTTTAAGATACTGAACTTTTCAGATCTGATGGTTTTTCTACCTGACCATGCCCACTCCTCAGCCTTTTTGCCTTTTTTTTTTTTTTTTTTTCCATCTTTGACTCTGTGCTCCACAAATCATTAGGGTCTCTACCAGCTTTTCCTAGTATTTAGCCAACAGGAAGCTTTCAGTTACTGGCTAATTGTGTCTGCACTAACTCTTGTCTTTGAGAGTCCATAGGAACTTATTCCTTACGAGCTCTTGGAATCATCCTGTGTTGAGCTAAGTAGTTATGGTTAAAGCCCAGGGACAAGACTGAGTAGCAGCATTTTCTGTCACCTTTCATTTGGAAGCAAACAAAAATCCCTTAGCTTCGTTTATTTTTTTTCCTAATTGTTAAAGTAATACATATTCTTCCAGCACATTGAGGGGAAAACAAAAATAATAAAAAGAAAATAATGATTACTTAGAATTAGTATTAACATTGTAAGGTGTATTTCTTTATAGTCTTTTTCTATGTGTATTTTTCTTTAGAAAATTAAGATTATATTGTAATTATTTTGTTTAATTTTTTTCATTTACCATTTTGGCTGGACATTTTTTCCATGTCATTGCATCCTCTTTGAAAACGTGGTTTTTAATGGTTAGACAGCATTCTATTTGCTGATTATCCCACAGCTCATTCCTACATTCTTTATGGTCCTTTGGATATGTTGCTTTATCTGTCTGCTCGAGCATGTTCTGGTGTGTTCAGAAGCAATCCAGAATCTCATTTGTATCTTCCTGCAAGGCACTTGTTGGTAGGAATGCTTTCATTTGAAAATACCCTACTTGCACATGATATAAGGCAAGGAGAGAGGGTTTCCCCTCTTCTTGTTTCCCCTTTTCTTCCTCTGTCTTCCTCTATTTCCGAGTTCAGCCTGGAGCCTAGACCTCAGACCTATGGCTGACGTGGGTGCTGGCTGGCTCAGTGGAATTCTTTCACTACATTAGGTTTCAATTTCCTCATCTTTGCACTGGAGAATATTGCTCATATGCTCACTTTTCCTTCCCAGAATGTTTACACACACACACACACGTGCACGCATGCACACGGACTTCCCCAGTGGCTCAGAGGTAGAGAATCTGCCCGCAATGCAGGAAATGCGAGTTTGATCACTGGGTTGGAAAGGTCCCTAGAAGAGGGCATAGCAGCCCACTCCAGTATTCTTACCAGGAGAGTTCCTTAGACAGAGGAGCCTGGTGAGCTATAAAGTACATGGGGTTGCAAAAGAGTCAGACATGACTGAAGCAACTTGGTGCATGCACACGCACGCGTGCGCGCGCGCGCGCGCACACACACACACACACACACACACAAGAATATTATTTGTCCATTAAAAAAAACCAAGATCCTCCCATTTGTGACAACGTGGATAAAGGAGGAGGGAATTATGCTAAGTGAAATAAGCCAGACAAATAAAGGTAAGTGCTGTAAGGTATCATTTATATGTGGAATCCTTTTTTAAAAAGCCAGTTTCATAGACACAGAGAACAGAATGGTGGTTGCCAGGAGTTGAGGGATAAATGCGCTGACGTAGCTTGAAGGGCATTTTCAAATTTTTAATTTTTAATTTTTAAAAGTTCTGAGGCTCTATAGTAAAGCATACAGTTAATAATACAGCATGTGTACTTGAAAGTTGCTGAGAGTACATCTTAAGCCTTCTCACTACACACACAAAGAGTTAACTATGTGAGGTGGTAGATGTGCTAATTATCTTGATCTTGTATTTATTCTACAATGCATGTGTATACCAGATCATCACTTTGTACACTTTCAGTTCAGTTCAGTTCCTCAGTTGTGTCTGACTCTTTGCGACTCCATGGACTGCAGCACACCAGGCCTCCCTGTCCATCACCAACTCCCAGAGTTTACTCAAACTCATGTCCATTGAGTTGGTGATGCCATCTAACCATCTCATCGTCTCTCATTCCCTTGTCCTCCTGCCTTCAATCTTTCCCAGCACCAGGGTCTTTTCTAATGAGTCAGTTCTTCGCATCAGGTGGCCAAAGTACTGGAGTTTCAGCTTCAACATCAGTCCTTCCGATGAATATCCAAGACTGATTTCCTTCAGGATGGACTGGTTGGATCTCCTTGCTGTTCAAGGGACTCTCAAGAGTCTTCTCCAACACCAAAGTTCAAAAGCATCAATTGTTTGGTGCTCAGCCTTCTTCACAGTCCAACTCTCACATCCATACATGACCACAGGAAAAACCATAGCCTTGACTAGACGGACCTTAGTCGGCAAAGTAATGTCTCTGCTTTTGAATATACTATCTAGGTTGGTCATAACTTTTCTTCCAAGGAGTAAGCGCCTTTTAATTTCATGGCTGCAGTCACCATCTGCAGTGATTTTGGAGCCCAAAAAAACAAAGTCTGACACTGTTTCTACTGTTTCCCCATCTATTTCCCATGAAGTGATGGGGCCAGATGCCATGATCTTCGTTTTCTGAATGTTGAGCTTTAAGCCAACTTTTTCACTCTCCTCTTTCACTTTCAACAAGAGGCTTTTTAGCTCCTCTTCACTTTCTGCCATAAGGGTGGTGTCATCTGCATATCTGAGGTTATTGATATTTCTCCCAGCAATCTTGATTCCAGCTTGTGTTTCTTCCAGTCCAGCGTTTCTCATGATGTACTCTGCATAGAAGTTAAATAAGCAGGGTGACAATATACAGCCTTGACATACTCCTTTTCCTATTTGGAACCAGTCTGTTGTTCCATGTCCAGTGCTAACTGTTGCTTCCTGACCTGCATACAGATTTCTCAAGAGGCAGGTTAGGTGGTCTGGTATTCCCATCTCTTTCAGAATTTTCCACAGTTTATTGTGATCCACACAGTCAAAGGCTTTGGCATAGTCAATAAAGCAGAAATAGATGTTTTTCTGGAACTCTCTTGCTTTTTCCATGATCCAGCGGATGTTGGCAATTTGATCTCTGGTTCCTCTGCCTTTTCTAAAACCAGCTTGAACATCAGGGAGTTCACGGTTCACGTATTGCTGAAGTCTGGCTTGGAGAATTTTGAGCATTACTTTACTAGCATGTGAGATGAGTGCAATTGTGCGGTAGTTTGAGCATTCTTTGGCATTGCCTTTCTTTGGGATTGGAATGAAAACTGACCTTTTCCAGTCCTGTGGCCACTGCTGAGTTTTCCAAATTTGCTGGCATATTGAGTGCAGCACTTTCACAGCATCATCTTTCAGGATTTGAAACAGCTCCACTGGAATTCCATCACCTCCACTAGCTTTGTTCGTAGTGATGCTTCCTAAGGCCCACTTGACTTCGCATTCCAGGATGTCTGGCTCTAGGTGAGTGCTCACACGATTGTGGTTATCTGGGTCATGAAGATCTTTTTCATAGTTCTTCTGTGTATTCTTGCCACCTCTTGTTAATATCTTCTGCTTCTGTTAGGTCCATACCATTTCTGTCCTTTATTGAGCCCATCTTTGCATGAAATGTTCCCTTGGAATCTCTAATTTTCTTGAAGAGATCTCTAGTCTTTCCCATTCTATTGTTTTCCTCTATTTCTTTGCACTGATCACTGAAAAGTTACAGACTTTAAATAAATACAATTATGGTTTTTAATTATTCCTCAATAAAGTTAAGAAAGGAGAGAAAGAAAGTGCTCTGCAGAGTGTGCCCCTTGTGTCTTCTCCCTGCTAGGGTAGTCCTTGCCTCTCTAAGCTCATCGCTTTTAGCACTGTGTTATCATATGGGGTAGTGAGGAAATACAGAAGGCACACTTGGTGATCCAGTCTCTAGCTTTAATCGTCTCTTCTCCAAAGCCAAGATAATCCAGTCCTTCTGCCCACATTAGCATCACATCCTTTCCTGCCTTGCTTATTCCCATGACCTTGTTTTCCTTTCGATGTTCATTTTGAGGATGGAGAGTAGAAAAAAGCTTTCTCTTTTTGCATCTCTATGAGTCAGTGGCTTTTCTGGGTTCTTGAGTTCTCAGACAGGAAAACTGCAGAGTCCACCTGATTTTTCTTTCAGGGACACTTTAAAAAGAGAGAGAGAGCACACTGCTTTATTTAAATCCAGGAGTACCACTATCAACTAGTTCATTTAGTTCAGTTTAGTAAATACTATTAGATTGTCTTTAATTGCTTAGTAATCAAATGGCACTATAAAAGAGCTGCAGAACAAGCTTAAAACATGGTTCAAGATCTTAGATTTCTTACCTCTCAGTTGGATAGACAGGCCATAGACTCCAGAAGCAGGTTACAACTTAAAACATCAATTTAATGAATGGTACAGATAGTTGGTTATCTATAGAAGTTTGGACTTGCACTTTCACTTTCCATAGAAGTTTGGAGAAGGCACAGATTTATGAGAGGTGAGTCAGGCAGGCTTCATACAGGGAAACAAATTGAGCTGATGTTATTTTAATTATCTGCCAGGATTCTTAATTAACCATCCGCGTCTTATCTTCTGGAAATATCTTTTGATTATTTCCATATTACCTGGTGCCAACTTCCTCTCCTGTCTCTTTGTCCCCATGAGAGATGCCATCCATGAGAGCAGGCTGGCAGCTGCAGAGGCTTAGTTTCCCCAGCAGTGTGGGATGAGCTTGGAGCCTGAATGTACAAGGCTTTGAATGCCAACCCAAGGAGTTTAAGCTACTGGTCAAAGAAAGCCATTGACCCTTTTAGGTAGGGCAGTGAAATATTGAAAACCATTGTTTCCAGCAGCATTGATGGCTCAGTAAGGTTTAGAGTGGAAGAAAGTATTTGAGAGCCCACTACAGCAATTGAGGGGATAATAGAAACCAGTTTTTGGATAATGGCAATGGGAACTGAAAGAACAAGATTTTTTTTTTTTTTTTTTTTTTGCCATGCTGCTCGGTGTACAGGATCTTAGTTCCTCGACCAGGGATCAAACCCATGCCCCCTGCACTGAAAGCACAGTTTTCAATGTTTTGTCAAAATAAATAGGGTAAAGATGATGGAGGTGCTGGGACAGTGTTGTTTCATGTAGGGTGCTCAGGAAAGGCCTCATTGATAAATTGGCATTTGACTTGATTATTGGAGGAAATGAGGGAGTTTGCTATTTAGCTCTCTGAGGAAAGTATTTCAGGCAGGGGAAACATGTCTAAGGCCATGAGATGAGAATATGTTTCTCATATTAAAAAAGAGCCCGATGCCTTGCACACAGTGGGCAAGATGGAGAGTGGTGAGTGATATGGTTGAGGATCAGGGGTGGAACAGAGAATTGATAAAGTCTGACTTCTGTTGAAATAGGATTGTTCTGGCTGCTGTGCTAAAAGAAGACTGGAGGAGGGACAAGGTAGGAGCAGACCAAGAAGACCAGTTAAGGAGGCCCCTATAAGTACTTCAGGCAGGAGGCAATGGTGGAACACAGCGGTATTCATAGATGTGGAGATAGTGAGATAAGGTCAAAGTCAGATATATTTTGAAGACGAAGCCAGTAGCATTTGCTGCTAAATCAGATGTGATGTGTGGGGAAAAAAGAGTCAAAGGTGATTCCCAGCATTTTGGCCTGAGCAATTGGAAGCTGGAGTTGCTGTTTATTGGGGGAAAGTGTGTGAAAGAATGAAGCTTCCCTTGTGCTTCAGACAGTAAAGAATCTGCCTGCCATGCAGGAGACCTGGGTTCAATCCCTGGGTCAGGAAGATGCCCTGGAGAAGGGAATGGCAACCTACTCCAGTATTCTTGCCTAGAGAATCCCATAGACAGAGGAACCTGGCAAGCTACAGTCCATGGTGTCACACAGAGTCTGACATGCTCAGTTGAGCTACTAATGCTTTCATTTCACACATGTGATGGAGTCACTGATTCTAGGTCAGCACTTTAATTAGTGAAGAATCTGAGAGTCAGGCGGAAGGGACTTGCCTTCAGTCACCCACTTAGGTAGTAGCAGAGGTGGGACCAACGTACCAGGTCAATGCAATGCTTCCTGAGTTCAGTTTTAGGCATGGCAATGTGAAAGTTCAGTGAGGGTTAGGGTTGGACGAGAAATCTGCAAATTAACCCCATAAAACTGGCAGTGGAAAAGGTGACAGTGGAAGGCTTACAAGTGAGTGTGTGAAGAAAGGAGAGGTTGAGGCCCGGAGAGAGGATTTTAAGGAGCCAGCAAAGAGGAGAGAAGAGCGAATTAAAAGGGGTAGAAGGAAAACGAGAATAGTATGGCTCACAGAACCTAATGAGAAGAGCAGGATGCGATGGTGTTGTTCTGAAGGCTTCGGAAAGAATGGTGTCTGAGCAGATGTCATTCGATTTGGACTCTGAAATCTTGGGAGACTGGTGACTCACTGGAAAAGACCCTGAAGCTGGGAAAGATTGAAGGCAGGAGAAGGGGATGACAGAGGACGAGATGGCTGGATGGCATCACCAAGATGGACATGAGTTTGAGCAAGCTCCAGAAGTTGGTGACGGACAGAGAAGCCTGGCAGGCTGCAGGCCATGGGGTCACCAAGAATTGGATACAAATGAGCGACTGAATTGATCTGAACTGCGGTGTCCTCAACAGAATCTCCACTCATGTTTTACATACTTTTCTTAGCCTCCCTTTACTAATAGTAAAGAGAAATACAACAGCATAAGCTGGAGACAGGGAAATTTGTTTTCAAAAAACTCCCTTCCAACTCTAGTGTTGTTCTTATGAGTCTTACAGTAAAGTTTGACCATCCCAGACTTCTGCATGCCCTTTGGTAAACTGAATGAGCAAGCATCCTTCTTGCTCACTTTGTGAGGATAATAGTGGGAAAGGATCTAAAACTGCTTGGAAGAGAAATGTTCTATAAATCAAGATTCCTTTTCTAGTTGATGTTAACAGGTTTTTTATTTGAAAAAGAAACTTGATAGAGGTATAAAAACACTTTACATTAGGGATACATTAGATGCAGAGCACACTGATTGATAAAGTTGATGTTGCTCTTTGAAACAACATAAAAGAGTTCAGTTATCATTTGGATTAAATCTTGCTAGATTCCTAGGTCCATTAGAATCATAGCAAATCCTGCTTTTGAATGTGATTTAATTTCATTGACCTTTGCTCCCTAGGGCACACAGATCTTTCAAGCATTCATAGACCAGCATCAGTCTAACACAGGATAAGGTTTTCTGTTCTGAGTTCTGAACAATCTGTCTGTTTTGGAGCTGCAGGCTAAAGCCCCAGTGGAGTTTAATTTTGTCCTTCCAGTCCCCTTCACATAACAGTCTATGAGAGCAGGAATGGAAATTAATTGTACCTGCTGGCATTATTAAACTTATCAGTGCATATCCTCTCCTGGGCCAGGAAGATTAAAAAGGGTGTTGTAATCAGAGCAGATGATTTCTGACACAAGGGGTGGGCTTCCTCAGCAGGTTGATGTAAGGATGTGATCCGAGCATGTCGCCTCTGGCCTGATACCACATAGCTCAGGGCTATGCGGAATCTCTGCCTCAGCCTCCCACCAGCCCTGGAGGAAAGCCAGGCGTCTGCTTTCTCCAGATAGGTCTCTTAGGTAGAAACCCCGTGCTACTCACTGAAGACTAGCCTATTCCAGCTGCACCTTCTTGACTGCAGGATGCAGTCAGATGTCTCGGGCAGGTCGGGCCTGAGAGTCAGCCACACCTTGTTCAGCTGCCCCTGAATGAAGTAAGGCACTGTGCCACTGCTCCCTGCTGATTCAGTTCGCTTTAGCAAGCGTTTATTAAATGCTTCCCCAAGCGCCACGCTCGGCCCAGACATTTCTGCCTGCATAGGTGCTTCAGTATTTTGTTGGTTTGGAATAAAGAGGCCTTTTTTGTAGTTTACAAATCAAAGAAGACCCTGATTTGGGAGTAAGAGTCTCTTCCCTGCTTTGACACTGACTCACAATGTGACGTCACTTTTTAATCTAAGACTTGGTTTTCTAATCTGTTCAACTACAGGTTTAGAGTCATATTTCCAAGGCTGCTCCCTGAAATCCTGGAATGAAGCGCAGGCATTTTTAGAGAAGTGTTTGGTATTATCGTGGCTCTAACTGAAGACAGTGTTTGAGTTCTCACTCTGTGCAGCCTGTTGCCAGAGACGGAGAAGATGGCATGGCAAGGACCCTGATCTCAGAGCACGGAGTCTAGTGGGCAAGGGCACAGAAATAAGCAATGATAATGTAATATAATAATGGGTTCTTCCGTGGAGAAATGCATGAGCTGAGGTTTGCCTTGTGAAGTCCTTTGAGTCTTAGTAGGGGAGAAGAAGTGAGTAGGGTGGTGAACAGAGATCCTAGGAGATGAAACAGCCTCTACAGAAGACAAGCAAATCATGTCCGGGAACTGTAGATGCTCTGAGTGAGGACAGCAAGTACGCCCATGGAAGATGGCAAGTGATGAGGCTGAAGAGGCAGGCCGGGCTTGCGTGCCTCACTGCAGAGCTTACAGTCTGAATTCAGCAAAGGGGAAGGCTCGTAATGTTATTGTGCCTTTTTTTTTTTTACTTTTCATTTGGAAAATGACTTCAGACTTAAAAAGTTACAAAAGCAGTATAAAAAATCCTATATACCCTTCACCTAAATTCCACTAATGTTAAAATCTCATATAACCACAGTACTATGATCAAAATCAGGAGATGAATGCTGATTCAATACTGTTACCTAATCTACTGGTCTAAATCAAATTTTACCAGTTGCCCCACTCATGTCCAGTTTCTGGTTCAGAATTACACGTGGCACCATCCCACTGGTCCCCTCTAATCGCTGACATTTCCTCTATCTTCCTTTGTCTTTCATGACTGACACTTGTGGATAGTTCCAGCCAGTTACTTTGTAGAATATCCCTCAATCTTGGTTTGTCTGCTGTTTCCTCATGATTAGATCTGATTAAACAGGTTTTGGCAAGAGCACCACATAAGTGATGCTGTATATTTTATCAGGAGCCACTTCTGGTTGATTTTCCCATTACTAGTGGTGATTATTCTGATTGCCTGGGTAAGATAGATGTCTGCCAGATTGCTTTACTATAAGTTACTTTCTTTCCCTTGCACTTCAGATAACTTGTAGAAAGCATTTTTGAGACAGTGCAAATATCCTATTTCTCCTCATCTTTGCCCACTACTTTTTTAACATCTATACCTGCTTCTTAACTGAAACAGTCACAGTAATGGGTTTTACCAAGGGAGTACCATGGACAGATTTGCCTTTTAGAAAGATTACTCTGAAATCTTTGGTTGTGAGAGAGTTTAGTAAAGCAAATACAGTTAAAACTGTCTTGATAGTTCATGTAAGAAATGATAGGGTCCTAAATTAAGAAGTAGGAGGAGGCAAAGAGAAGATGGGGGAGACATTCCAGCTATATTTGAAATCAGAATGCACAGGGCTTATATTTTGTGCAATAGATTTAAATCCTAGAAAAATCATGAGATTTAAAAAAAAATCATTTTCTCTAGATTATCCCTGTATAACCACTGAGTTATTCTTTTAAGAACTAGAGTAGCTGATTTTATTAAATATATTATAGATCTCATTACATGAAGTTTTATAAGTTGTTGTTTCTCCTCTTGGGCAACTCTTGGACCAAATACCTTTTGTTTAACCCAGAGCCATTTCTCATCTCCAACACAGAGGTGCTCATCTTTTGGTTATAGAATATGGTAAAATGTGATCTTCTCAATATCCCAGAGGCTGTCTCTGCTGGCCCTGCCCAAATTTCTGCCATCCTTTCTTTTCCCTAACAAAAAACCCAGAGCAATAGGCCATAGTTATGATTTGACAGCATCAAGGAAGCATTTCTTATCAGTTTTTCCAGAAAAAGAGAGAAAATATGCAAGTCAGCAAAAAAGAGGTGGAGGGCAAAGGCTCATTTCCTACCTTAAGACGCAGTGTGGAGAATGTTTGTTTACTAGAGGGCAGCGAGCTTTTTTAGCACAGCTTTGCAAGGGAGCTGAAAATCAGTTTAGTTTTTCATGTCAGGGAGATTAATTGGGTTTGTAGAATTACATGAGAACTTAGGGATTAGCCTAGGCATTTAGGATGGTTTCTGACCCCAGACCAGTTGTTGACTTGATCTAGGCAAGAAGAAATGGAATTGAGCTCAAAATTCTTCTTCCTTCAAAAGCTGTAGAGGACACACCCTGTTCTAGTCTGGAGTCCTGCTTACTGGGTTTCTGAAAATCCTCTCATGGCTTGTGAAACAGTACTCCTTTGGCTATATTTCTGTCCGTGGTGATGGGAGTTAATGAAACTGGCAAGGAGATAATGGAGGGAATGGGTTAGATGTCCCCGGCAAGAGGTCGTGACGAAATGGATCTGTGGTTGACGAGAGGAATTTCAACCAGACCCAAATCAGTTCCTCAGATAGGTCATCAAAGTTCCCCAGCTCTGCTTCACGCTTCCTTGAATCTGACTCCTGGCCTGCAAGACTCAGACTTCAGAGGCTCTGCTGTGCATCACACAAATCAACTTAGGAAAGTGGTGATGAGCAGTGAGGCTCTTTTCAGGAGATACCACAGCATAGAAATCAGGTAACCTGGGCAGGGACCCAGAGCTCCAGATGGTTTCCTTGTTTATTTTTCTTACTAGTTTAATTCCCTACCACAGTTTTGAGATTTACTTCTGGCTGTGGTCTAGAGAAGCAGCTAAGAAAGGCATGTTTGAATTTAAATCTAGTTTGTAGGTAAGGCAATTGAAGTTTTTAGATTTTGCAAAATTATGGGTGAGTGGAGTAGAGACTAAGAGAGAAATAGCAGGCAACAAGCTGCTCTTTTTTAGTTCTACATTCTAAAAACACGACTGATGAGTAAATCCTGTCTTTCCTCCCCCCCCCCCCCCCCCCACTTTGTTTTCTGTTTGGCTTTCTTTCTTTCTTTTCTTTTGCTTCTGATACAGGCATGTATTTTGCTTTAGAAAATATTTCTTGACCTCTCCAGAATATTTAGGGTTAATGAAAATTTATAAGAGTGTGTCATAAGCCTAGTGCGCTCTTTAAGCCTAGGGTTTACACAAAAGATTGCCACGCTCTGGCTCAGTGACCCTGACCCCATCTCCTCGACTAACCTACATGTTTTGCTTCGAAAGCCTAATACTGTGAAGAATGCGGAACTGACGAGTCCACGCATCTACAAGCTAGGACATCTTGATTAAATTAGTGTCAAGGGGGATGGAAAGGCACAATGACACAAAGGGCGTTTTGAGGAGCCCTGTATTGCCTGTAGAGAATGAATGTTCTCGTTAAATATGGCTCTGACCTGCAGCTCCATACATGCCAGAGACACAGCTCAATTGTCCCCAGAAGTTGGGGGGGGCGGGGATAATCGGGGGGAGAGGACAGCCTGGCATGGAAAGGCAGGAATGTGGGAGGCCCATTGTTACTTTCTTTTTGCTATAACTTCAGCAAATTGATTCTTTGATCACAACCCTTGTTTTTGCAATGGATCAATAAGTACTTTCCTTTCCCCCGGATATTTGAACCTTCCCTCTGCTCCTCTCTTCTCTTCTGGGTACTAAGGGAACTCTTGAAAGCACCCATTGTCTTAAGCCTCTTTTCACTCCCTTCCTTGGGGCTCCCCAAGACTGCTGCTTGAACTCTTTAGCAGTGCCCCAAGACAGTGCTCACCCTTATCATTTACCCCCATCCTCATCGCATTCATCCTGAATTCCCAAGACTGGATGAAGAACAGATGATCCGTTCAGGGCTTTCACAGAGCCACTGCCTTGGTGGGAAGGCAGTAACCAGGGACCTCTTGGCTTGGTACCGATGGCCGGGGTGCTTCCTGAGGTGTGCGTTTGCCAATTGCCCTTTGAACTGCCAGCCATCCAAATACAGCAAATGGACTTAAAGCACATTAAGTTTTGGATTCCCGCCTTATAACTAGAATATCCTAGCAGCTTGTTTTTATGGTTAACATACATGATTCTCTTTTTAACAGATGGAATCATAACCTTTTTTATATATACCCTAGGATTTTAAAACTGATGCATCAAGGATATTCTTTTGTACTATCCCTTTCTTTCTTGCTATAAAATTTCATGGCCCTTCACCCTCTCATTTTCATTTAATAATTATTGGGTGCTTACTATATTGAAGGCATTGTATAAGATGAGGAAAATACAAATCTGACAAAAGAGCATTGAACAGGAGTCTGTGGGTTCAGATTATAATAACTCTGCTATTTCACAGCTGTTTCCATGGACAAATAACAACTTCTCAAAGACTTAGTATCAAAAATATAGAGATAATAATAAATACCTCATAGATTAATACCTCCTCATAGATGACTACAAAAGTGAAAGAGGAGAGTGAAAAAGTTGGCTTAAAGCTCAACATTCAGAAAACAAAGATCATGGCATCTGGTCCCATCACTTCATGGCAAATAGATAGGAAACGGTGTCAGACTTTAATCTTTTTGGGCTGCAGCCATGAAATTAAAAGATGCTTACTCCTTGGAAGAAAAGTTATGACCAACCTAGATAGCATATTGAAAAACAGAGACATTACTTTGCCAACAAAGGTCTGTCTAGTCAAGGCTATGGTTTTTCCTGTGGTCATGTATGGATGCGAGAGTTGGATTGTGAAGAAAGCTGAGCACCGAAGAATTGATACTTTTAAACTGTGATGTTGGACTTCTCCAACTCTTGAGAGTTCCTTGGACTGCAAGGAGATCCAACCAGTCCATTCTAAAGGAGATCAGCCCTGGGATTTCGTTAGAAGGACTGATGCTAAAGCTGAAACTCCAGTACTTTGGCCACCTCATGCGAAGAGTTGACTCATCGGAAAAGACTCTGATGTTGGGAGGGATTGGGGGCAGGAGGAAAAGGGGACGACAGAGGATGAGATGGCTGGATGGCATCACTGACTCAATGGACATGAGTTTGAGTGAACTCCAGGAGTTAGTGATGGACAGGTAGGCCTGGCGTGCTGCGATTCATGGGGTCGCAAAGAGTCAGACACGACTGAGCAACTGAACTGAACTGAACTGATGCCTGTAAATGATTAGTGTACACTAAGCACTGGGTAAATTAAGCTACAGTTAACTGTCAGTTCAGCACGCCAGGCCATGAAGCGATGGGACCAGATGCCATGATCTTCATTTTCTGAATGTTGAGCTTTAAGCCAACTTTTTCACTCTCCTCTTTGACTTTCACCAAGAGGCTTTTTAATTCCTCTTCACTTTCTGCCATAAGGGTGGCATCATCTGCATATCTGTTACTGATATTTCTCCTGGCAATCTTGATTCCAGCTTGTGTTTCTTCCAGCCCAGCATTTCTCCTGATGTACTCTGCATATAAGTTAAATAAGCAGGGTGACAATATACAGCTTTGACGTACTCCTTTTCCTATTTGGAACCAGTCTGTTGTTCCATGTCCAGTTCTAACTGTTGCTTCCTGACCTGCATACAGATTTCTCAAGAGGCAGGTCAGGTGGTCTGGTATTCCCATCTCTTTCAGAATTTTCCACAGTTTCTTGTGATCCACACAGTCAAAGGCTTTGGCATAGTCAATAAAGCAGAAATAGATGTTTTTCTGGAACTCTCTTGCTTTTTCCATGATCCAGCAGATGTTGGCAATTTGATCTCTGGTTCCTCTGCCTTTTCTAAAACCAGCTTGAACATCTGGAAGTTCACAGTTCATGTATTGCTAAAGCCTGGCTTAGAGAATTTTGAGCATTACTTTACTAGCGTGTGAGATGAGTGCAATTGTGTGGTAGTTTGAGCATTCTTTGGCATTGCCTTTCTTTGGGATTGGAATGAAAACTGACCTTTTCCAGTCCTGTGGCCACTGCTGAGTTTTCCAAATTTGCTGGCATATTGAGTGCAGCACTTTCACAGCATCATCTTTCAGGGTTTGAAATAGCTCTACTGGAATTCCACCACCTCCACTAGCTATAAACTACTAATTGCACGATAGAGTCCAGACCCTTCAGAAACTTATGCTGCAGTTGAAAAGGAAGAAGGCATTGACATAAACAGCTGTAATCAAGGCATTGTAAATATGAGGTGTCCCATAAATGGCATAGATAATAATTGCTAGAGAATGTGAGACAGGCAGTAAAGGAGCTCATGTTTAGCTTGATTGTTGAAAGAAGACCTGTGAACCAACGTGTATCAGCACAGACTCATTCCTGCGTTTGTGGTAGACATCACCGAGCAATCTGGGACTCTGTTTTTCAGTTTTTAAAATTTGCTGTGGTGATATAGAAAAATAGGTAAAATATATATGCATTATAGGTGAGTAAATTATAAGCAAACGTCAAAGTAAATAACCACCCAGGTCAATGCATAGAACCTTATCAGCATTTCAGAAGTCCCTGCTGTGTACTCTTCCCCAGTGAGAGCTCTTTCTATTCCTCCTCACTATCCTAACTTTGTGACATTGATCATTTTTATCATTGCTTTTGTTAAACTGTAGCCTCTAGGTGTTCACCTTTAGAAGCATCGTTTTGCCTGTTTCTGAGCTTCACAGAGTGGAACTGTACTGCATGCGTCCTTTTCTGTCTTGCTTCTTTTGTTTGCCATAGTTGGTGAGCTTCTTCCGTGCCGTTGCATGTAGCTGTACCTTGTGTATATTCCCTGCGGTAGGGTTCCACTTTATGAATTCACCACAATTTGCTTATCCATTTCATTGTCATTGGGCATTTAGGTTGTTTTCAGTTAGGACTAATGCAGATGATACTATAGTGAACAATTAAGTTTGTGCTTACTAGAGTGTGTACCTCGTAGTGGAATTTCTGGTTTAAAAAATTGGCATATCTTCCTTTTTATATAATGCTAAATTAACCCACTCCAGTACTCTTGCCTGGAAAATCCCATGGATGGAGGAGCATGGAGGCTGCAGTCCGCGGCGTCGCGAAGGGTCGGACATTGACTGAGTGACTTCACTTTCACTTTCAAACTATTTCCCAAAGTCAGTTCAGTTCATTCAGTCAGTGAGTTTTGTCCAACTGTTTGCAATCCCGTGGACTGCAGCACACCAGGCTTCTTTGTCACCATCTCCCAGAGCTTGCTCAAACTCATGTCCATCCAACTGGATGGTGACGCCATCCAATCATCTCATCCTCTGTCATCCCCTTCTCCTTCTGACCTCAATCTTTCCCAGCATCAGGGTCTTTTCCAATAAGTCAGTTCTTCGCATCAGGTGGCCAAAGTATTGGAGGTTCAGCTTTAGCATCAGTCCTTCCAATGAATATTCAGGACTGATTTCCTTTAGGACTTTCCCAAAGTAGTTATTAGTAATTTTCACCTCCACCAGCAATGTGTAAGAGTTTCATTTTTCTGCAGCCTCACTACTGTTTAGTATGGTAAGATTTTTAATTTGAGCTATAGTTTTACATTTAATTTTAGTTATTGTCTTATCAGTTTTAATTTGCTGATAGGATTATTAATTATCAGCAAATCTGCAACAATCTGATTACTATGAGTTTGAGGGCTTTTCTAGTTTGTATTGACCATTTAGATATATTGTTTAAGGAAATGCCTTTTAGGAATGTTAATCCTTTTATTGGTTATATGGGTAGACATATTATTCTACACTATGTTTTACTTTTTCCTTTTCATATTTTCTATTGGCTAATAAAAGTTCACGATTTTAATGTACTTTCATTCGCTTTCCTATGGTTAGTGCTTTTACTGCCATATTTAAGAAAGCCTTTCATGCCCTACGGTCTTTAAGATATCCCATTGTATTGTCTCCTGATGGTCTTACAGCTTTATCTTTTACTTTATAGCCTTTAAGCCATCTCCATATCATGAAATCAGTTTTTTTTAATTTGTTTATCTGTTTGGCTGTGCCAGGTCTTGGGTGCAGCACGTAAGATCTTCAGTCTTAGTTGTGGCATGTGCGATCTTTGGTTGCAGCGTGGGAACTCTTTAGTTCTCTGACCAGGGGTCGAACGCAGGCCCCCTGCATTGGGAGCACAGAGCTTAGCCACTGGACCACTGTCCTTTTTAAATATAATGTGAGGTACACAGTTTAATTTTTTGAAAACTTGCCATGCAATTTACATTTCACCATTGATTGAAAAGTGCATCACACTCACACGCTCACTTTATTTTAAAGTATATATATTGAAGATTTTATCCTGTACCAGACATAGTAAATCCTTTACATACAGCAAGTAGACAGGTGACATTTGAGCTCAGTTTTTAGTGAATGAAAATGCTTTCGTAATTAGAAATGGAAAAGTAAGGAGTTCATGAGTGTGGAAGGGAACTTAGAGTGGAAGGACAGTCCAAAAAGAAAGAAGACATTTCAGGACAAAAGAGAGCATAGCAACACACTCACCACCTTCAGAGGGTGGTGAGTAAAAGAGTTTGGCTGAACCAGAGTATTTATGAGGAGAGCGCTTGAAACAAGGCTGAAGAGGGCCCTGAATGCCAGACCAAGGAGTCTGCACTTCATTCTGAGAGTCCGTGGGAGTGAAGGGAGATTTATTCATAGGAAAATGATATAACAGAGCTGTTGTTTCAGAAAGACTGAGCCTCTAATCCAGGGACAGAGTAATACGGGCCCCCTGTAGTAGCTTCCCTGATGGCTCAGTTGGTAAAGAGTCTGCCTACAGTGCAGGAGACCCCAGTTTGATTCCTGGGTCAGGAAGGTCTGCTGGAGAAGGGATAGGCTACCCACTCCAGTATTCTTGGGCTTCCCTTGTGGCTCAGCTGGTAAAGAATCTGCCTGCAATGCAGGAGACCTGGGTTCTATCCCTGTGTTGGAAAGATCCCCTGGAGAAGGGAAAGGCCACCCACTCCAATATTCTGGCCTGGAGAATTCCATGGACTATATAGACCATGGGGTCACAAAGAGTCAGACACGACTGAGTGACTTTCACTTTCACTATGTGGTAGCAGTAGCAGAGGGAATGAAAAGGAGTCAGATGTTACATATATCATAAAGGAAAAACCAGCAGCACATGGCCACTTATTGGAGACAGAATTAGAAGTCAATGATTACTTTTTTTCTGTTTTTTACTATAGTGTCAGTTAAGAAAGGCCAGTGTGCTATTAAGGAATTTGGGATAATTGGTGGAGCTGTTTTCACATATGGCCCAGGAATTAGATGGCCAAGCCTTCACGCCCCAAATGGCCCCATAGAAGACTTTGATATGTACTCACTTTTAGAATTTCGTGGGTAGTTCCTCCCTTTGGTGGACTTAGGGTTACCAGAGGATGCCTGAGATTTAAATTGGGAGTCTCAATTACTACAACTAATTACTATGCCCTTGTGAGGTGGATTCATCCTTCTCCTATCCTTTGATGGACTGTGGTTTTTGAAAAGCCCCTAAGGAAGTAATGAAGACTATATTTTAAACCTCAGGCTTGCTTCTCTCTTGTTTTACCAGAGTATGTTGGTTATCATGTCCTGGGAGATGAACAACTTTAAAACATAAATGTGGTAAGCCTTCACTTTGACCAGTATCATTCTTTCTTTCATACAAAGCATACTTATTAGATATCCACTATTGCGCTGGACCTGATGAAGGCTACACATAAAGTAATGCCTGTCTTCCAAGTTTAAACTTTGAATTTTGCTACTAGGACAGCAGTTTTGGTAATTCAGACCAGCCTTTCTGCTTTTTTGGAGCTGCTTTTGCTAAGAGGCACCTGCTGTTCTAGAAGAGAAGCCAAGCATAGCTTGTGATAATACCCTTATAGGGTTAACAGGACAAAAATTGAAATTCAGGCCAAGGAAGGGGGAGCTGTAGTAAACTTCCCCAGGCTTTGGGACTCTACAGGAATACAATTTAGAAGTAACAGTGAAGCAGAAATAGACTTTAGCAGTCTCACAGGGACTAAAACCTAGCTTCAAATTATCTTAATCTCTCATTGGATTAAGTTGATTCAAGATATCTAGTGACTATAAGAAATTTAAATCCTCTCTAATGGAAGATGCTATCATCCTAGCCCTAATACCTCTAATTGTTTTGTATATACACTAGTAAGAAAAGCAGTAGTAACTCTTACAACTCAACAATCAGGAGAGAAACAGCCCAGTCTTTAAAAAGGCAAAAGGCTTGCATAGACATTTCTTTAAAGAAGGAATGCACATGTCCAGGAAGCACAATGGTGCTTTGTGAATTGTTTGGAATATGAGTTTTATCTCAGTGTTTAAAAAAAAAAAGAATCAAACAGAAATTTGACTATTGAAAAGTACAGTAACTGAAATAAAGAGCTCAGTGTGAATTAAATAGCAGATTAGACAAAACTGACTAAAGAATTAATGAATTGGAAGATAGGTTAGAAAAAAATACATACTGAAGCTGAGAACGAGAAAAGGATGGAAAATACGCCCCCTCCCCCAAAACAAAGAGCATAAGAGACTTGTGAGATATGATAAAGGATTATGAACCCCAAGCAGGATAAATACAAAGAAAATTACACTTAGGTACATTATATTAAAATTGCTGAAAACTAGGACATAGAGAAATCTTAAAAACAGCAAAAGAAGAAAAAAAAACTTAACATTACTTTCAAAGGAACTTCTGGTCGCTGACTTCTCAACAGGAACAACAGAAGAAAAGAGATAGTGGAATGAAATGCTGAAAGAGATAGCTTTCAAAAATGAAGGTGAACTAGACAATTTCAGACAAAAACCTCATATAACTTCTCACCAGTAGGACTTGCACTAAAAGAAATACTGAATGGTATGTTTTTAGGCAGAAATAAAAATGATCTCAGATAGAAGCATGGAGATGCAGTAAAGAGTGAGAAGAAACAAAAGTGTGTGTGAGTATACACCTAACTGAATATTGACTTTAAAAAATAATTTCTTGCAGGGTTTTAAACATATGTAAAATTAATGTAAATAGAAACAATATAGTCTATGTCTAGGCAGAAATTGGGAAATAGATTTAAAGAAACTGTCCAGAAAGTGGTAAGAGTATTCATTTATTTTGCTGTTGTTGTTTAGTCTGTGGATTGTGTCCAACTTTTTTGCAACCCCATGAACTGTAGCCACCAGGCCCCTCTGTCCATGGGATTTCCCAGGCAAGAATACTGGAGTGGGTTGCCATTTCCTTCTACAGGGGATCTTCCCAACCCAGGGATGTTTGTCTCCTGCATTGGCAGGTAGATTCTCTACCCTGAGCCACCAGGGAAGCCCATTAATTTATACTCGCTTTGGCAAGTCAAGGATATATGTCATAATTTAGGGTTATCACTAAAAAAATAGTATCTCTACTGATCTAAGAGAGGGGAAAACTAGATAAATAAAAAATAGCCCCCAAATTGGTAAGAAAGATTCTGGTAAGAGCAAAACTGTAGGCATATAGAACATAGCAATGGCTTCCAGGGGTGAAGGGTGGAGGAGAGTTGGACTACAAAGAGGAAGCAAGAATGAATTTTTTGGTGAGTTATAGAACTGTTCTGTGTCTTAGTTGTGGCAGTTGTTACTCATTTTGTACACTTGTCAAAACATTTAGGATAAATCAAAAAGTGACTTTTATTGATTTTTTTTCAATGGAAGGAAAAAAGAAGATTAAAAATGAGAAAAAGAGAACAAATAGCATCTAGGTGGTTGGTGGACTTAAGCCTAAATGTGTCAGTAATTACAATGAGTGTAAATAGATTCATGCAAAATAGAAAAACATTTTAAATACACAAAACTGAAGTGTATAATTGCTTATAAAAGAAAGGATGCAAGGATATAGAAAGAGTTAAAGCAAAATGATGGGAAAAGATAGCTGTGATAAAGTCATACCAAGTAGATTTTAATGCAAAAAGAATTACTAGAGATAAAGAAGGACATTTTGTAATAATTAAAGATTCAAATTATCAGGAAGACGTTTATACTTAATAAGGCAACCTTAAAACATAGAAATCAAAAATGGACAGAATCAAAAAGAGAGATAGACAAATCATCAACCCCATCAACACCTGACTTAGTGAATAATCAAGTAACTAGACAAAAACAAACATAAAAAATCGGTAAGATACAGGAGATTTTGAAAAGACAGTCAATGAACCTGGCCTAAATGACATGTGTGGGCCCTATGCCCAGCACCCGCGGGCGGGCAGATGTTCTTTTTTGCAAATCTGGAAAATTTATAAAGCCTGAAGTAAGGAGAAAAACTGAAGTGCTTAGGTGAGAAATCAGAGCTGGAGAGTGGAAATCGTCCGTTCCAAACTCTGTGCGTCCTCTTCTTACAATTCACTGATTTTTCACTGTGGATGAGGGAGGGTGCCTTCCTCCGAGGATGTAGATGTTTTTAACTGTGAGCTGGCAGGCGTGGCTGCGAGTGTGGGCACAGTGTGGACAGAGACTAAGGCGTGCAGACTGCCGCTGTCAATGAGGAGAGCTGTCCTCACTCAGAGCCCCACCCAGCCCCAAGGAAATGCTTCCTGATCTTCTGCCAGTGAGGACTCTGTCTCCTAGAGCTGGCTTTATGCTCCTGTCAGGTCTAACTCTGGCACCCGAAGTGTCAAGCAGATGCTCTCTTCATAAACAAACACCCTGCTCCCCTTTTACTCTCTGGACAGTGGGACTCTAAGGCCATTCCAGAAGTATGGGAACGACACAGATCGCTCAATGAACTGACTTTGCTGCCAGGTTCCTCTTTAAATTGTCTAATCAGCGATTTTCCCAGTGCCCTAGGCATTTCCTGTAGGGTGCTGCTGACTGGTTTACTTCCTACCCGGCTGCCCTGCATGCCATGTTCATGCTGCCAACTTTCAGATGGGCACTATTAACCCCTATTCTCCCAATCTCCTCCCAATCATCTGGGAGCCCCAGGGGTATTCGTCCTATCCCCCGGCTCCTGGAATTCCTTCTTGTAGGCATGTGCTTACATCCACTTACCAGTCTGGCTTTCCCCCCCATTTCTTGCTGAGTTCCAACCTATTGTTTTTTCTCCAGAGTTCATTTTACAGCTGCTGAGAGATTTGTGTTCTCATGTTGCATGTTTGCCTTTGCGTCTTTTGTCCCCTGTGTACCGATCTATACAATGATGCCACGGTCATCAAGACACCATTTCTATGCCTTTAGTGTCCTGCCTGGGGTATGGGATGATCACTCACCTTCAACATGACCTCAAGGAGTCCTTTAGCATTGGAGATCAGGACCTAAAGACACCATTCTGCTTCCACAGATCATTATCCTGAAGAGTTAAAGATGCAAATTTGCCAAGTGATGGTTTAAGAAATGAAGCCTTGGACTTGTCTCTTCCTTTTAAGGGATATTACTTTCAGCTTATTTTCTTAGTATTCAGTTCAGTTCAGTCACTCAGTCGTGTCCGACTCTGCAACCCCACGGACTGCAGCACGCCAGGCTTCCCTGTCCATCACCAACTCCCGGAGCTTGCTCAAACTCATCTAATTGATGATGCCATCAAACCATCTCATCCTCTGTCATCCCCTTCTCCTGCTGCCTTTCCCCACATCAGGGTCTTTTCCAATGTTCTTAGCATCAGGTAGCCAAAGTATTGGAGTTTCAGCTTCAGCATCAGTCCTTCCAATGGATATTTAGGGCTGATTTCCTTTAGGATTGACTGGTTAGATCTCCTTGCAGTCCAAGGGACTCTCAAGAGTCTTCTCCAAAACCACAGTTCAAAAGCATCACTTCTTCGGCACTCAGCTTTCTTTATAGTCCAACTCTCACATCCATACGTGACTACTGGAAAAACCATAGCCTTGACTAGACAGACCTTTGTTGGCAAAGTAATGTCTCTGCTTAATATTACTTACCATTCTAAATTTTTACTTACTGTTCTAATTTCTTAGTATTAGAATAGTCCATTCCGAGATTGAAACAACCATGGGAGGACATTCCGATTGCTATAGGGTTGTGTTTTATGAATACACTGTATCATTCCAAGGTCTTGGGAGAGCAGAGGGCCTTCAGTCTCCTCCTGTCCCCGGGCTCCATCCCACCCCTGCCTTAGTCCAGTGGGACTCAGCCTTATCTGAATCAGATGTTTCCCTGACAGGAGGCTCCAGTCTGTTGTAACAGAGCACAGTAAGTGTCCATGGGAGGTAGAAATTGAATCCGTAGAGTTCACTGTCATAGCAAAGGATGGATTTTCTCCCAGGGCCTACTAGCCTTACTGTGGATTATTAAGTCTGACTACTCATACATTCCTTAAGGCTTCTGGAAAAGCCTTAAGGAAATGGCTTTCAGAAACAAGTGCCCTAGAGGAGAATGCTCTTGGATTTCGTTAAACCAGAATTTAGTAATGGGCATTCTTTGCTTCTCTGACCTAGGCAGCAGGGATTGTCCTACCTTTAGACATTTAATTTATGACCCCAATTGAACTAAGTCCCAGTTGTACATCTGAGAAGGATCTTTTCTGTTTAATCTACCTAGAGAGATAGAAAATAAATCTATCCTTTTTACTTTGCTTCTACAACCACTGACCCCCATCCCCACCAATTTCTTCCTTATTGCTGAACACCTACTCCTCTTCTCCTGTAGGAAAATTGCTTATTTCTTGCAGAGTTATTATTACTTTTGTTATTAGTGAAACTGGGGAGGGGAATAGATTGTGCAGTAGCAGTATAAGAAAAACCAAAAATTCTTCTTCCCTGTGTTTGATAGAGCCTCTCTATGGATTTAGCTACAGTCCTGCCTGGGGAGTAGCTTCTGTGAAAGCATGATGTGTAAGTCTAAAATTTTACCTAATTGATTCAGCAACTGGTTATCTTACTGGCTACTGTGTACAAAGCAGTGGGCTGGGCACCATGGAAGACAGAAATAGGGTTTAAAGTTATAGTCTGTCTCTTTCTTAGTTTTAGGTGGTTTCATATTTTAGTAGCTTTGGGATTTTTTTAAGATTAAGTTATTTAGATAAATAGGAATCTAATTGAGAAACCAGGTGTATTTCAAAAGGCAAATTCTGAGATGGATAACGTGGCTCAGACTGTGTCAGGCTTCTGACATATTTCTTTTAAAATATGACTCTTGTTACGGAGAGAATTTAACTATGCTCATCTACTTGTGAGTGAAGGAGAACCTGGTGAGTTTTTAGTTTGTATGATGCTGAGAAGCTCAAGGGATTCTTTAAAAATGAAATGTGACTGCTTTGGGGGTCACTTATATTGATGCAATATCTTTACAAGTGGAAATACCTATTTGTAACTTAGAAAGGCAAATTCAAAGAAAAGTTTTGCTATGTAGTAGCAAGATTTTTTGAAATCACATTTCTGTTTCTAGTAAGCTAGGTTCTAACTTGCTCTGGAGTCAGGTCAAGTGTGGAAACCTCTTGGCTAAGAAGAAAAAAAAAATTCATTTTGAACTAGAAAACTAAGATAAGAATTCCATCTCTAGTAATGCTTTTGAGACTGGAAGAGCTGCATTCTCATAGGCTCAGACATCAGCTTACTGTCCATCTTTCTCAACAGACTGTAAACTTTTAAACTTTTGCATACTGCTATGTGTGTGCAATGCTCACTCATTTGTGTCCAACTCTTTGCAACCCCGTGGACTGCAGCTTGCCATGCTCCTCTGTCCATGGGATTTTCCAAGTGGGAATACTGAAGTGGGTTGCCGTTTCCTCCTCTGGGAGACCTTCCTGACCCAGGGATCAAATCCATGTCTCCTGTGTCTCCTGCATTGGCAGGCGGATTCTTTCATCACTGAGCTACCAGGGAAGCTCAGTATACTGCTATATTTCCAGTTAAACCACAAGTTCTTGACACATAATAGATGTTCTATAAATATTTGCCAATGGATTCTTAGAGATCACTCCTTAAAATCCAGCGTTTCCCACCTTGCCAGCAGCTAGTAATTAACCTTCTTCGGAGCATGTAACTAGCCAACTTGAGGGCCAAGTTACATAGCACTTATCTTGGTTGGTGGGCTTGTGCCATTATTTTCTTTATCAATGCCACAATTTGTGGGTCTAGTCTTTTTAAACCTGTGTATAATGACTCATTGATTAATTGTAAAATGAATTTAGTAAATTATGATTAGCGTTAAAAACTCGAAAAGAGAAAAGAATAGGAAATATCAGAATGCACTGCACATAAAAAGCTATTTTTACTGTAGACACACACACATTATGCTGCTGCTACTGCTGCTAAGTCGCTTCAGTCGTGTCCAACTCTGTGCGACCCCATAGACGGCAGCCCACCAGGCTCCTCCATCCCTGGGAGTCTCCAGGCAAGAACACTGGAGTGGGTTGCCATTTCCTTCTCCAATGCATGAAAGTGAAAGTAAAGTCACTCAGTCATGTCCGACTCGTAGCGACCCCATGGACTGCAGCCCACCAGGCCCCTCCGTCCATGGGATTTTCAGGCAAGAGTACTGGAGTGGGGTGCTATTGCCTTCTCCGCACACACATTATACTGGATTACAATTTTTTTAATGTATTTTTAGAAATCCTGTTCTACTCTTTCTTCAGAAGGTAGAAGAACTTCAAGGTGTTTCTTTCATGGCAGCTCCTAGCCTGCCTCTCTATATGTCTTGCAATTGAGTACATTTGTAGTTTTATGCTACCGTGGGCTCTCCAGAGTATCGTCAAAGCACGGCCTTGCTACAGCCACCGTGTGGTATCTTAGTCAGCGAGTGAAAGCTGGATAGAAAGTGTCCCGCCGCACAGCCACAAGTAGTGTGGCCACAGGGAAACCTAGAAGTCACTCCTGAGCTCTGACCAGATGCCCCCAACCTGCACGCCCACTGCCGCTCCCTGTACCACCTGTTTTGATGGGCTGCGTTGGGTTGGGGAGAGGCCGGACACAGTGCCCACTGTCTCCCATCGCTGGCTCCGCCACTGCACAGCCACTACGTTTAGCCCTGTCCTCCCCCCAAAAGCATTTCAGGCATAGCTCTAGCTCTTGAAATTTGGCCACTTTGAAGTAGTGAGCCCCAGTGCCCCTGAAAGTGTCACTGTCCATCTGGTGACGCTCCTCTTGCTGCCAGAGCTTTGTATAGGGTTCATGTCTCTTTCTTCTGAAATCTGTCCATGTAAATTCAGTTTCACCTTTTTTTAACAATCAGTCTCAGAAAGATCTTTTGGGTAGAGAGGAGGGTAGCCCTGGTGGAGGGAGCTATATGCCCTTGAAAATTCGGTTCTTTCTTGGAAATCTGCTGACACAGCTAATCGGCGGAAGAGCTAAATGGCCCTGCTGTTTCTACCTGCTGACAGGCTCAGCCTTGAGACGGGGCTGAAATTAGCTCTCACCACATGGCGGAGACATGCCTTCCTCTTTTTCTCTTTCATTCAAATAAGGGGTAATTTGGTGCCTATCAAATAATAAAGCTTTGTAGTATAGGTTGAGAGCCAGTAAGCCGCAGCCCCTCCTCCCCAACTTGCCAGCCACGTGGGTGCTGTACATAGAGAGTCAGGTAACCTCCCTGATGAGGACTGGTTTGAAAACCCTTTCCTAATCAGTGTTCTTTGGGAGGTGCTCACACAAGGCCCATCCCAGCTCAAGGATGCATATTGCTCCAAAGCTGAGGGACCAGTGTCCCACCAGCCCAGCCCACGTTTCCTTATATTTCTGCTGCTGTATCCTTGCTGTGGGTGAGGAGCTTTCAGAACTTACTGGTCTTGGGGAAACGAGGCTGTGTGTTTCGGTTCTGTTGTCGCTGTTATCTGTTGGAGTACTCCCTGCTCATTTTGTAAGCACACAGCTGGCAGGCCCTGTTGCAATCTCGCTGCCTTCCGATCAGCCCCGCCCCGGCAGCAGGCAGGCAGGGGAGGGCCTGGGAAACACGCGGCCAAACAGTTGTGGTGAGTGTCAAAATAAAAGCCCTGGCCTGGGCACACCAGGGCCCTCCCCCCAGAGAACCAGCATTGTTCACTGTGCCACATCTCTAGTCTAAATTTAGGCATCTTCTCTTTTTTTCCAGGCAAAGATTACTATGCAAACATTTAAGAGAAAAACTTTGCCCAAAGTCATTTTTTCCCTCGACTTCTATTTGGTTTCCTGCGATATTTAGATGACTCATTCTCTTCCAAGAAATTTTAAAGAAAAGAGATGCAGGCTGTGTGATCGTGCACAAAGCCTGCTCTGTAGGCTCTCTCTCTTCCCTGCCTCGGCGGAGCCCCTTGCTGTTTTTCATAGGAAACGGAAAGGCCCCACAGTCTACATTGTCACGGCCTCACCAGGCCCTGTTGTTCCCAGGAATAAATGTCCCCCTTGTCTTTGGGCGGGGCCCCCTTGGAGCTTCCCCGTTCCGACAACCGCTCCCGGCGGACGCCAGCACGGAAGCCCTTTTTGGGTCGCCGGGGCCACGCTGGCCCCTAGAGGCACACAGCTAAGGTTTCGGAAATGGAGAACGGTGGCCTTTTATCATCTGTGAAAGGAGAGGTACAGGCTATTTCCTGCCTCTCCCTCAAGTCAGAATGGCTCCCGATGGTGGGGGGGCTTTCTCATAACTGTAACCCTGCGAACAACACGTGTGTTCCCCACCCAGCCCGCAGCCAGAAGGAGAGTAAGTCAGGATCACTTCAGCAGCCTGTTCAAATAAACAGGGTAACAGTTGAGTCGGTCCTTTTCCAGCTAATCAGTACAGGAAAGGAAACATCTGCCTGGGCTTAATTGCTGTTCTATTGGTCATGCTTTTTCTCCCCTCCCCGTCCCATCTCCTGTGGAGGGCCAGGTTATTTAAGTCATGGGTCGGCAGCAGGGTAGAGGAATGGGAGCCTTCTCCTGGAATGTCTGCCATCGAAACACCAGGAGGTGTAGGGGAGGCTGGGAGGCAGGCAGGGGGCTGGCCTGGAGGCTGGAGGGTAGGGCCTTTGCAAGTGATACGTGGTCACTTCCTGGCCTTGTTGCTGACTCTGGGACTGGTGGGTGAGTCATTTCGCCTCACTTCACCTCCTTGGAGCCCTGCTACTTCCATGGAGCTCAGCTCTGCTCGTGATGGGAATCCTAGATGAAAGGCGTTTCCTCTTGTGGCTTCTTCCAGCGGTTGAGGGCATTGAGCGAGAGTCATTTGGGGATAGTAAATTTAAGGTTGGCAAGATACTCCTGAAGCCATCCATTTTGTAAAGCATCTTGGTCCCTGAGGAGAACCTGCTCATTATCTTCTACTCTATGGAGGAAGGCCAACCCACCGTCCACTGAAGTGGCCGGTGTTGGAATCTAATGTGGACTCAAGAAGCTAGGCAAGAGATGGTGAAAAATTATAGAATGGCAGAAGTTGGAAAAGAACTTAGGAATGTTTAAGCCAAAGACTTTCATTCTTTGGAAGGAAAAACAGAAGTCCAGAGAGATGACCAGGTTGTCCAAAGTTATCTTCTTGATGGTGGAGGAGCTAGAAATAGAAGTCTCATGATTGGCAATTCAGGGCTCCCTCCATCCCTGTCCACACTACCAAGTGTAAAAATTCATGTCTGCTCACAACAAAGGTCCAAATGGGTTATGTTCCATAATTAATTCCATAATAGAAAAGTGGCAAAGTCTAAAAGAAAAGTGAAAATGACTGCTAAGCATGTAAGAAAAAAGTTTAGGCTCACTAGAATCAAAGGGCTGCAAATTAAAAGAGGATGCCATATAGAATTTTCAAGATAAAATAACGTAAAAGAACATTCTTATATGCTTCTGGTGGTATTTTAAATGGGTACAGTTTTTCCCAAGGGCAATTTAATGGTGTAAGTTAGCAGTCTTTGACTCAGCAAGGTTACTTCTAGGAGAAAATAATCAAGGTGTGTATGTAAATTATATACAAAGTAATTAAATGCAGCATATTTTATTATAAAAATGTGTATGCAAAGTTAATGTGCAAGAGTATAGGAACTATATCAATATAATCTTACTATAATGCTATGGAAGAATAATATATAGGGGAATATTCACAGCTTATGTCTAAGTGGATGTTACAGTGTGTATAGTGCAATCCAAATTCCATAAACATTGTAGAGAGAAAAATGTATAACAAACCTAAAGTGGTGATTTCTTAGGAGTAGGAATTAAGGGTTGCATTTTCTTTTTTTGAGATTTTCTACAGTTTTCTTATTTATTGCAATAAATGTATATATTCCTTTTGTAATCAGAAAAAAAATTTTTAAAGTCATATATCTTGAAAAAAAAGCAAAATCTTAAATAATTATTTGGCTGACATGGAGGATGTCTTCCTTTCTTTGCGTGGGAGCTGAGGTGTCCCAGGGAGTAGTATTATACCACCTATTAGAAGGGTGTTGTTGGTATCTAATTTTTCGTAGGAAAGACCTAGGAGCTGGCAGAAGATAAAACAAGGGCTTTCCCTCTCAATAACCCGGTGATGCCAGTCAGTTTTATGTTTCTGCTCTCATGGGCTTTGTATAAACATTCAGTATCAAAGGCATGGCTCTTATTTCCTTCCTGCTTCCTTGTTCTTTATTTCTGCCCTTCTCCCCATATAGTTAGATACCAGCCCTGGGCAGCAGCAGCAGCAAGAATCTGAGAGTTACCACTGCTTAAGGTTAACCTGTTGGAAACTCTTAATGTGTATTATGGTCTTGCCTTGTGGCTCAGCTGGTAGAGAATCTGCCTGCAATACAGGAGACCTGGGTTTGATCCCTGGATTGGGAAGGTTCCCCTGAAGAAGGAAAAGGCTGCCCACTCCAATATTCTGGCCTGGAGAATTCCATGGACTACAGTCCATGGGGTCGCAAAGAGTCGGACACGACTAAGCGACTTTCACTTTCAATGTGTATTATCAGTCTCAAGTAACATTAGCAGCCAGTCATGATTGACATAGCACTGCCCTGGGAGTCTGGTGTTTCTACCAATAAAGCAATTAAGAGGTATAACTTCTTTTTGCTTGGAGGTTCCTATTTAGTCAGGTACTTTGAAGTCCTTGGATATTTTATTTATATACACATATCTACCTCATCCTATTTCACATCTTCTTACTTTGCTCCACAATTGTCAGGAATGCCTGACTACAAGGATTCAAAAAAGCTCGTCCTACCTAACTATTGCTAAGTAGGTTGTAGCTTTCAGACCTTCTCTTTGGCAGCCAGTTGAAAAATCAAAGGCTACAACCCATTTTCCCTCCACACAATTGCCTTTGCTAGACTCTCAAAGGGGCGCATTTCATTTTATTAAAACTCTTTGAGTAATCCGACCATAATTTGGCCTGATCGGAGTGGTTATCTGATTTGCTGGGTTAAATAATGGCCCTTAATTGAGTCTGCGTTATTTGTGGAGTCAGTGCTGCTCTTGCCTTTGTTGCCTCCTCCTCCTTCCTTCTGTTTCCCAGTTAACCTTCGTTCTTCTTTCTTTGCAGAGTAAAGAAGTCGGCCAGCAGCTCCAAGATGATCTGATGAAGGTCCTGAATGAGCTCTACTCGGTAAATCAGCTGGGTTGCTTGGCTCTTTCACAAGCAGAGGGAAGCAGCATTTGGCAGCTTGTGGCCATAGTCACGTCAGCAACAGAGCTGAGCCGAGGTTGAGGACAGTGCATGGTCCCCATGGGGATGACGTCACCCGTCTCTTCTTGCACTCTTATTTTCGAACTGGATTGAGCCCAAAAACACTTTCTCAAAATAGGGTCCCTCTTTAGCTTTGCAGGCTAACTCTGGCTTCTTTGGGGGCTTAATCACCAGAGACCAGCCAAGGTCTAGGTCGCCAGCACAACTGACCCTCATGGATAGCAGATGAGGGACCCCGAACCTAGTAGTAAGGAGCTTAGTTTGCTATTGCTCTTTGAATGGCACACACCCTGTTGGAAAGGACCTGTTGTTCTAAGTTTTGCGTCAGTTCTCGGATTTATCTCCTGGTTTGAGACCAGAGTGAGCACGCTAGAGGGAAGCAGAGTCCTCAGTGCCCTTAACATAAGCGACCAGTTCAAGCAGAGAGGGCTTTGCATTGACTCCCTGGGGTTTTGTGAAGGCCACACCTTAGTGATGCACCAGGCTTTGGGTTTGGTGGAGAAAACAGTCTGTTCTGAAGTGACCAGCACTGCAGGCACATGATAGCTGTGACTGATGCGTGTCTCTTCAGGCACAGAGAGGTGGTGGGGCTGTTTTTGTGCTAGTCATGTTTCGTAATTAAAACAAACATGCACACCAAAGAAATCCCTGCTGCCGTACAGGGACTATTCCTATTGTGCAGCTGACGCCTTTCAGGGCCCCTTCTCCAGCTGGGCTGTGCCAGGCCTTTGTGTCATTCTCCAGGGTTGCCCCATCCTGTTTTGGAGGCAAAATTAATTTCCTGTGTTTACTTGCTTATTCACTACAGGTTTTTGTTTTTGTTTTTTTTTTCCTTTTTTTAATTCACAGGAAGACAGGCAGTGGCGACACGTATCACAGGCATTTGGGATCAGAGAATTCCATGTTCTCGATCCAAAAGCCGAGGTGTGGCCACGCTGTCAGGGCAACTGTTAAGCAAGTAAATAGGGTAGAGTGGTCATCAGTTTTGTCTCCAGTGACGCTCAGTTTGTTTGCAATTTCTGCTCTGTGACTCTTCTGCTCTGAAGCCAAGTAGATAGATGGTCCCTTTGGTTCAGTTCCCAAGTCTTCATTTCTTTCAAATGAAGTTAAGCCTTTTTAAAAATAGAAGCTTGTTCATGAACCATGTTCAGACTGGATGAGTTTCCTGAACCCCCTGGTCTTTTTAATGTTTTACTTCTGCTCTTTATTTTTAGAGCATCTTCTAGGCACCATGAAGAGCTATTACTCAGTTCACCAGGATAGAAAACAACATGTGTAGTCATTATATGAATCCTTTCATTTTCCCCTAAGCATCTTGAGTCTCTGCTGTTGCCCTTTCTAGGGAGGAGCAGGGTGGATAATCAGCAAGCCCCAAACCAATTTGAATCCAGTAGGCTGTTTCTGCAGGGGACCTGGAGGCAGCAGAGGAAGAGCAGAATCTAGGGATCTGTTAGCTTTACTCTGCATCCTGGATCTCCTAATGTACCATGATATTTTTAAAAATAAATAAATGAAAAGGCATAATATGTTTTGGTATAAGAAAGAAAACCTTGGAACTCACTGCTCTGGTCTGAGGAGGGCCAAGGTGGCACTTGCAGCTGTAGTCGTAAGGCAGTCCAGCATTGACTAGTGTTCACTGGCCACCGTGAGGCCACAGTCAACACAGAGCAGATCTTCCCACTGGCGTGCAAACCAAGAATTGGCTGGGCATGGTGTCCCCTTCCATTAGGTGAGTTGGCACATACTCTTATAATCTATTTAAGGCCAGTAGACAGTAGGAAGAGAGAAATGAGCAGAGATGGAAAGTTCCAGAGAAGGCAAAACAGTCTGGTGCAGGGATTCTCAATCGGGATTTTTCAGGCAAGGGGACACTTGGAAATGTCTGCAGACGTTTGTGACTGTCACAACTGGAGTCAGAGGTGTTGAAAGTCAGAATGCAACTGAAATCTTATAATGTGCAGGACAGGTCCCCACAACCAAGAATTGTCTGGCCTAAAATGGTCAATAGTAGCAAGATTGAAAACCCCTACTCTAATGACTAGCGTTTCCTGAATTCGGCAACCCGGATCCCACCTGGGCTCCGCCGCTGTATGATCCTAGGGGGTACTCCTGGCCTCTTGAGCCGGATCTCCACATATTCCATGTGCTGGTGCCTCCCATTTCCTGGGGCAGTGGGGCATTTGGGGAAATCATGCTTCATGAAATATCAGACTATAGTTAAGGGTCAGATGAATTTGCAGATTGTTGGCCGTTAGAAAGTTCAGAGAATAGAAGTATAAGTTTTTTCTTCTGGAGTGTAAAATAAGTATAGGTAAGGTACCATGGCATTAGGGTGACTAACTATCTCAGTTTGCCTGGGGCTGAAGCCTTTCCTGGGACATGAGATTTTCAGTGCTGAGCCTAGGAAAGTCCTGAGTAAGCCAGGGTGATTGTCACCCTACATGACAGTGGTTTCAAGCAGGAGCTTGGGACTTTTGTATGCTGGCTCCAGGAGATATTTGTTGTATACATTCTGTCTGTCTCTCTCCCCCTCAGAGGTGTTAAGAAGAAAACAAGGAAGGACTTTCTGTAAGGAACTTTCCCCTCGTTTGATCTTCAGATAAGCAGTCCAAGTTATTTGCAAGCATGAGATGAAGGAAACCAAGGATGTAAAGGAACCCAGCATATTCAGTGCTCCTCTTGCCTTGTATCTGTCCTTAATGCCCACAAATACCTCTTTTGGGGAGACTGATTACCTTTGGGTTGAGAATTTAGATATTTTTGAATCTTGGGAATCTAAGGGGTGGGACCCAGGTGTTCCCAAATAAAGATGCCTCTGGGCAAGAGGCCCAGATGCTCACCATCAGTGGCCAGCTGCCTTTCTGCACCTTCTTCTTTTCTGCCTGAAGGGCCTTTGATTTTCCTGACTTGGCACTCTGTGCCAGAGGCCACTTGCCACAGCTGCTCTCAGAGAGCAATCCCAGGGAGCATTCTCCTCCACGTGCTCTTTACCCCCTAACGGACCAGCTGGTTTTTGGGCCATGGTATCAGTGGTTTTCATTTTCTGACTGATAAATCAGGAATGCCTTTGAAGTCAGAGCACACTGCTTCCCAAAGAACTCCAGAATCTCTACCTAAGTTATACTCTGAGGCTGTATCTGGAAAAGCCCAACCAGCTCCCACAGGAAGGAGTGAAGGTGGGGGCACAGAAGGCACGCAGACTGGCTGAGCAGAAAGAGCCAGCGAAGCCTTAGGATTGAGAAAGACGAGGTGTGGGGACATTGAAGCTGTTGTCGCCCCACAGGTTTCAAGCTCCTGTACTACCCATGAATATATATCCCCTTGATTTGGTGTGGCAGCTGTCTGCAGAGCCACTTCACACTGGAATTTAGCACCTGCTTCCTTGGAACAATGTCAGTTAATAGTCCCCAGCACTTGGCACTAGGGATACAAAGACATATAAGAGATGTCCTTGAACTTGAGGCATTAATTTTAACATGAGACAGAAAAGTAAAGCAGTAAGGAAAAGGTGAGGTGATGAATCTTCCACGTATACACAGAAGAAGGGCATGAAGTCAGGCTCCTTGGAGAGCTGTTTGAATTAAATCCTAATTGCCAAGGGCTCTTTTACTGTTCCTTTTTTGTTGCATCCTGCTCTTGTTTCATGATGTATTGTCTTTTCATTTCTCAATGATCTCTCTAGGGATATTATTGATGGATTAATTTTGAAGTTTTCTTCTTTCTGTATACTTTCTGTTTTCTCCCCAATGGCTTGTTTTGGTCTTGGTCTTTCACGTTAGATATTTTCCTTAAACGTCTGGTAATCTTCAGGTGCCTGCTCATATTTTAAAGTGAGACACTAAATGGTGCTTGAAAGTTCTGTGTCAACTGTGGTCTTCACTGTAGGGTGAGCTGACTGGACTATGTCCTTGGGAAAGCCCTGATGTCAGTATTTGTAGGGCTTTTGTATCAGGTGAGCGGTTTCCCCATATAAGGCTTTCCTGATCTCCTACCTATATCTAGGGTCTGGGTTGTGAAGAGACCTGGCCATCTCAACATTCAGTATAGAATTTTCCTGTTTTAGTTTTAGTAGCCCTATCCTCAGCTGGGCCAGCTGTCCCCAGACATAGGCCCTCCCTAAGGAAATAAACTCTAGTCTTCCCAGCAGAGAGGCAGGGGAGGTCTGGAAGTCTGATTATTCTCGGGCGCTCAGTGATTTTTGTTCTTAGCCCCACCTTCGTCCCACTTCCATTGACTCCTCTGACGGTTTCTGTGATTTCAGTCTGGTTGCTTCTTGCCTCTCCACTTTTCATCTTCTGCTTTCATTCTTTTTCTTAGTTTGCTGCTACTGCTAAGTCGCTTCAGTCGTGTCCGACTCTGTGCGACCCCGTAGATGGCAGCCCACCAGGCTCCCCCGTCCCTGGGATTCTCCAGGCAAGAACACTGGAGTGGGTTGCCATTTCTTTCTCTAGCGCATGAAAGTGAGATGTGAAACTGAAGTCGCTCAGTTGTGTCCAACTCTCAGCGACCCCATGGACTGCAGCCTACCAGCCTCCTCTGCCCATGGGATTTTTCAGGCAAGAGTACTGGAGTGGGGTGCCACTGCCTTCTCTGTTTTACAACTAAAAAATAACATAAAAACTCTTTTCTGTTATTTTGGTATGGCTTGGGGAGGGAGCAGAATTAAAGACATGAATTCAATATTCCGTTTTTCAAAGTAAAGTGAATTCCTTTGTAGAACTGAGAATTTAGACTTCAGAATTTTCCCCTTAGTTTGTATTTGCTTCACTATATATATTTCTCCAACTCCTATCTTAAGTTCCCTATTTCTCCAACAATTTTTTTTTTGCAATCAATTATTCAAGCTTTATCCTTAGTTTCCCCTTGAGTTGAAGGGCCCTAGTTATACTTCTCCTGTATTTGCACAGAGGAGAAATTCAGTCATTTGGGCAACGACATTGATTGTAAATCTACCACTGTGTACATAACATATTTCTTAACTGTGGAGAAGAAAGAAAAACACAAAAGAAGAAGTGGTACTTACCCTTAGGAATTTATAGTTTCTTAGACGAGGTAGTGTTTTCCTCTTTTAAAGTGAGTTCTTTAAGTTCTCTAGGGGAAAGGAGTAATATGCGTTGTTAATTCTTATTATTTCATTTGTTGTCCTGTTGGCTTTGACCTCCCCCTTTCGTTTGGTCCTTCATGTTCATTAACAGCATTTCCTCTTTATTTATTACACATCTTCATGGATGTGTAATAAAAAGTCACTTTCTTAAAGTCAATTCACTTTCATAATGGTTCATTCAAACTTTTGAATCCCTTAGTCACATTCAGATGAAAAGAGAAAAAGGAGCTTCCTATCTACCCTTCTTCAGCTAGGATAGCAGATGCCTATTTCTTGCTTCTTAGTCAATCTGGAAACCTGGAAGACAAATTACTTAGGAAGGTTTTTAATGCTGTCAGATGCTAATATTGCTTCTCCTATGTAGAGAATATACAGAGTAGATATTATACTTCAGGGAAGTGTCAGGTTCAGAATAAGGTGGAGCTGATTTTAAGCAATCTCCATTGAAAGTAAGACACCATTTAATGTCTAAAGCACTTTGATTTTTGTCAGTATCCAGTATTCTGTACTCCTATCTCCACCTCCAGCTAAGGGAGGAGTATACGTGCCCACAAAATTCCTCTAACCCAGCACTTCTCGGCCTTGGAATCATGGACATTTGGGGCCAGGTAATACTGTGACAATGAAAAATCTCTCTAGGAATTGTTCCCCCGGGGGCCAAATTAGCCCCCATTTGAGACTACGGCTCTAACTCAACATTGATAAGGAAACCAGATTCTCTTTTTAAGCCTCTCGACTCAGTTTAGCCTTTCTCCCCAACTAATCCAGCCGTGGCCCATACAGAAGGGAGACACTGGTGCTCGGTGACTAAGGACATGAAATTTGCGGCCTGACAAACCTGGGTTTAAATCCTGATTCTGATTTATTTACTAGCTGTATGACCTTGGATGTGAGAGTTAATCTCTTTGAGCCTCAGTTTCCTCATCTTTAAAAGTGGAAATAATAGCATGTCCTTCATAGGCTTGTTGTGAATGTTAAATGAGGTGACATCCATCGGGCCTCTGACACACAGCGCTGATCCAGTGATCGAGATAATTATTATTACGCCCTGGCCCGCCTCTGTTGTTCAGTCCCTGCTCTCACACGCGCATACACCCCGGCTCCTACACTCTCTGCTCCTCCCACTCGTGACATCAGAATGTCAGCACTCTTGAATTTGGTTTGCCATCAAGCATTTTGAATTTCCAGACTTGACCTTGGATGTGAGAGTTAATCTCTTTGAGCCTCAGTTTCCTCATCTTTAAAAGTGGAAATAATAGCATGTCCTTCATAGGCTTGTTGTGAATGTTAAATGAGGTGACATCCATCGGGCCTCTGACACACAGCACTGATCCAGTGATCGAGATAATTATTATTACGCCCTGGCCCACCTCTGTTGTTGAGTCCCTGCTCTCACACGCGCATACACCCCGGCTCCTACACTCTCTGCTCCTCCCACTCGTGACATCAGAATGTCAGCACTCTTGAATTTGGTTTGCCATCAAGCATTTTGAATTTCCAGACAGAAGCAGAGGCTTGCTGTGTGGAAACAGAGAGCTCCAACAGGGAGGTGCAGACACCTGGCAGCTGGCAGTAGTGTTCGGGAGGAAATGAAGGCAGGTCCCAGGCTTCCCAGCCTCCTCTTTAGGAAAAGGGACTAGACTTTCAAACCGTTGCTGTGATAAAAAATGTGGAAGTTGTATCTTCTCCTTTGGTATTACGTCCTTCCCTTGGCAACTCCAGTTTCACCTGATACGGATTCCTTCTTAGACTCTTCCCTGAATTGTTCTGCAGTTTAGTCTTCTTAGGGCTGTTGTCTAGACCACAGGATTGCTACAAGAATGACAAAATGCATGCATAGCACTTGGCACATAGTAGGGAAGTACGCTCAGTGCTCAGTAAGTGGTGGCTGCCCTGTTCTTGCTGCGAGAGAGGGCATTTGACCTGGATAAAGTGAGAGAGGGCATTTGACCTGGATAAAGCGAGAGAGGGCATTTGACCTGGATAAAGCAAACCAGGCAGACCCCCAGGACACAGGCCAGTAGAAAGCAGGTGTGGAGCTGTTCCGCTTCCCCTTTTCGTATCTGAGAGTCTCCAAGTGTGGGCTGCTCTGCAGGCTGTGCTGCCCTCTTCAGGGTCCCAGCCAGCCAGCCCAGGAAGGCTTTGCTCTCGGGGTCTGAGTGCTGATGTTTCCTATCTTGGTCTTGTGAGATGACTAGTAACAGAAATTACCCATATAAAGTAAAAATGCTCACAAATGTTCATAAATAGGAGTAAATGATTCCTATGGAATCCTATGGATTCCACAATCCTACGGTGGGAGACATAAAGTCATTTAAACAATAAGACATGTTGGCTCAGTTCAAATACTGCTTTCCTGTGCTTTGGAGTGGTCTTTAATATAAGAAGTTTGCTGAAACAAACACGTATGAATTTTGCCCTTAAGGGTATGAGAATATTGCTCATGGAGGAGAGGTCCAGCTAAGTCTCTTAGCCTATAAAGCAAAGAGTTGACCCCACTGGCTTGACCTCTAGGGGTGGGGGTGGGGGTGTCTTGCAGGTCATGAAGACATATCACATGTACAATGCCGACAGCATCAGTGCTCAGAGCAAGCTAAAGGAGGCGGAGAAGCAGGAGGAGAAGCAAATTGGAAAATCTGTAAAGCAAGAGGACCGGCAGGCCCCACGCTCCCCTGACTCCACATCCAATGTCCGCATTGAGGAGAAGCATGTCCGGAGGAGCTCGGTGAAAAAGATCGAGAAGATGAAGGAGAAGGTGTGTAGGCTCTGGGGAGGAACACTGTGGAAGTCGGGACTGACAGGAGATTTCCATTATGCCCTGCGGAGAGCAGAGCAAGGAAGCTGTGGGTTCCTTTAGGGCCTAGTGACCTTGCAGGCGCCCTGAAAGAAATCCTAGTTATTGGAAGAACCTGGGCATCTATAGCAGACCAACAAGAAACAATAGTCGCCTTTCCCAAGCCTGGGAGGGGAACTGTAGACCTAGGGTTTGGCTTCAGATGTCAGGCGTTCAGAGGCAGATATAATGACACTCCTTCAGGGTGGCGGTGCAGGGGTGGAGGATGGAATTTACAGATAGAACCAAAGTGGGACACACGTCTAAAGTAGGAGCCTCCCTAACCTTTCCTGGGCTGTTCTACATTATGCCCTTGAATCTCATTACACAGAATTAGAACCCAATTTAAGGCAGACGCGCATAGGGAGTAGCAGCACAATTGTGGTTCTTGAATGTACTGTACTTTTTATCTTTTAGAGAACAGTCTCCCCTCTTAAAAAAATAAAAAAGTAAAAACGAACTTCTGTTCTCTTTTCAGCGCCAAGCCAAGTATACGGAGAACAAGCTGAAGGCCATTAAAGCCCGGAATGAGTACTTACTGGCCTTGGAAGCCACCAATGCCTCTGTCTTCAAGTACTACATCCACGACCTGTCTGACCTCATTGATGTAAGTGCTTAAAGCCAAAGGTGCAAGGGTGCGAGGGACACAAGGGTCCCTTCTGATTTTGAAGATCTGGTCAGGAGTCCCCCAGTTCTGTTGTCAGGCACCTTAGAGCATTTTGGGAACACTTATGAACATGGCTTGCCATGTACCAGGCATCAGGAGAAGTACTTTACACTTCTTTGCATTCAGTCCTCCCTAGAATCCTGGGAGGGAAGCGTTACTACCTCCACTGTTACTTAAATTCAGAGCGTTTAGATGACTTTACCCAGAGTGAGCTAATAAATGACAGAGGCAAAATTGGTACCAAGGTCTGATTAGTAAACCCAGGCTCACAACCACTGAGCACTTGTGTGTCCCAGGAAATATTCCCTTAGATCAGCTACTTGCCCATAGAACTGAGTGCCAAGAGCTAAAGGCTTAGAATGTCATACCTTGTTAGTTTGTGTAGCTCTTAAGTATTATTCATTTAATTGTCATGTCACTCTTTTGGGTCAATATTACAATCTCCAATTTGTAGATAAGGAAATCTAGGTAGGGGGTCGAAAGAGTTCCTGCCCAGAGTTAAACTGCAAATTAGAGTCCTGGTCAGGAAGGCACCCGGATGCCCCTGACCTCTGGCTCATGCTCACTGATGTGACGCAGAGGTGATGGGAGATCAGAATCTCAGGCATGTGTGTTTCACATGGGGCAGACACAGGGATGAGGGTGTTGTCCCTGGCCTTACGGGTCGGCCTTGGTTTGGTTTCTGCTGCTGCTTCTCCTTCGGAGGAGCCTGGTAGGCTGTGGTCCATGGGATTGTAGAGTCGCACACGACTGAGCAACTTCGCTTCTTCGCTGCTTCTCCTTACACCTTATAGTTAGGTCTCGCAATGGCTCTCACCTGCAGACACCAGTCTGGGCCAGTTCTAAGCCAGTCCTGACTGCAGCTGCTTAAGTACCCCTGCCTCTCCCTCCTGTATCGGAGTGAGGGGCCTGGAGCCATCCAGCTCAGCCTCAGCCTCCCAGTCTCCAGTCTCCCAGGCGGAGCCTGGCGGTCTCCTCACAGAGGTCTGAAACGTGCCTCTGGCTGTCAGCAGGCAGTAACTGAGTTTTGTGAGCCTCTGGCCAGACCTCACACACTTGCCTGTCTACCTTGGTTTCTCTGCAAACGGACCTGCCACGTTTCACCATGCTGTGTATGGTTCTGGTCTAAGATAGGCCATTGTGTAACTAGCTGGTTGACCTGAGGCTTATCGCAGAGCTGCTTTGGAACTCTGCTATGTCTCCCGTCCACCCCCCTAGCAAACTGAAGAACTGGGCTAAATCACTGAGGACTTAAATCTGGCCTCACATCAGAGCTGCTTGGGGGAGGTTTCTAAAATAGCACTTTCTCTCTCCCTTCAGCCAGGGCTCTTTGAGTCAGTAGGTATCAGCCTCTTAATGCCCTGAGTGTCATTGTCTCACCGGGTAAGTGGAGCCCTGATCCCTGTTCGGGCCCTGCTTTGTCTCTCTACTTGTTGATGCCGATCCGAACACTGTCCTTCAACGGAGGTCAGAGCCTTGGATAGGATCCTTTCTCCTCCTCACGGGAACAGCTCCTCACTGTTGAGAAAGAGGCCTGTTCTCAGCATGAGGAGGAGAATCACTTCTTTCTAATGCTCAATCTCTGCTGTTTATCTCACATTCGATTAAAAAAAAAATTCATACCTTGACGGTCCACCACACCTCTGCTGCGGGTTCTCCTTCTCTCTTTCTTTTGGCCCCAGGGTAGCTTTCTCTCCCCTTTCACCAAAACCTTGGCCTCTGCAGAAGAGAGGGGTACTACTAAGTCAGTCACAGTTCGCAGACCCTCCATCAGATGTGAGTTGGTGTTTTTAAATCAGTCCAAGGAGCAGGCTATTTTGCTCCTTATTATCATTTAAAAGAAGAAGCTTGTTCGGAGCCTGTCCTCAGGATGCTGAGTGAGGCGCCACCAGCATTCAGCCAGGGCACGGCTCTAGGCCACTGGGAGCGAGTCCAGGCTGGCAGTGCCCCAGGCCTCATGGATAGTGAAACTGCTCTTGCTTCATTTTGTTTGTTTCTTGTTTGTGCTTTTGTTTTTCCTGGAGTGAAATTACTTAACCTTCTAAAAAAGAAAAAGAAAGCTTATAACATTATTATGCTCTACAAATGTTCAGTAAGTATTTCTTTGGGATGAAACTATGTGCCCTGCAGCATCAGGGTGCAAAAAGAATAAAATAATTCTTATCCTAGAGGTATTCATAGGCATACAGAGAGATCATTTTTTTATCTAGCTGGCCAATTGCAGCACCAGAGCTAAGCACAGGAAGTAGGACTGTGCTTAGATCAAACCACAGGTCATGATCTGTTAGAGGAGTCATGAAGGTCTGGCTTATTTTATTTTAATGAATAAACTAGACTAGGATAGAGTAGAATGGGAAAGGAAACATCAGGGTGCGTTACATTAGGAAGGTGAAGTTTTATTTGGTAAAACCATTATGTTAGAGGTTTGCGTGAGTGTGTGTGTTGTGTGTGTGTGTGTGTGACAATATAAGACATATTTCTTACTGTAAGTTGGAGGCCAAAAAGAGTTTGAGAGCCACTGCGCTAAGCGCAGAGGAAGGTCTCTTAGTCTCTGTAAGCTCGCTGAGGGCAGGGACCGAGTCTCTTCTTTACCGTAACACACGCATACATAAGTACAGGGCTTCCTATGTGAGCACATAATCTGTTCATTGAAAGAACAGAAGGAGGAGGAAGAAGGTGATTTCCTAAGCCAAGATTTTTTTCCTGTTTATGCCTTTCAGTACTGTTTTAATTGACATCTAATTTGCATACAATGATTGAACTTGTGTTAAATTCCAAGAATTGTGATGAATTTTACGCCATTATAATCTGTGTCTCTATCAAGATATAGCATATTTCCATCACCTCGGAAAGTCCCTCTTTGCTCTTCCCAGTCAGTCCTCCACCCCGAGGCAACCACTGTTCTGATTTCTTTGACTATGAATTAGTTTTTGCCTGTTTCAGAACTTCACAAAGGTGGGCTTTTTATATAGTATATACTTTTTAAAAAATCCTGGCCTCGGTTGCCCAGCATGATGTTTTTGAGCTCCCTTTGTGTTGTTATATGTATCAGTAGTTGCCTGCTTTTTCTTGCTCATCTGTTGCCATAAAAATGGCCAAAAAGATACTATGGCCAGGAACCAACAGTTAGGGCAGAAGTGAGTGGGGAGCCCAGTTGTCCCTTGGCTTTCTGATCTTGACAGTACCCAGAGCTTGCTTTGAGATGTGGGATGGACCTTGTGCCAGTCCATTGACATCTGCGTTATGGACACCATCCTGCCTCCTCCTTGGCAATGTCAAAGCTCACTGTGTGCTCAGGCATCAAAGATAAGTGAAAGAAGTGATTTTTGTGGACGCCAGTCCATTCAAGGACTAGCCCTTCACTTTTTTCATTTCTTATACTATAGTATAAGAGTTAATCTCAGATTGTAGGAATCCACTTGAAGCATCTGATACACACCAGGAAAACCTTGACTTTGGGCCAAAAAGACATTCTGAAGTGACTTGAGATAGTCTAAGAACCACAGGCTCCTTGGAATGTACTTTTCTCCCCGATAAGCAGATGGATGAATGAAGAACCAGGCATTGTCCTCATGGAGTGTGGTGAGTGCTGTGTGTGGGCAGAGAATCTGTGACACCATATGCACCCAAGTCAGACAGGAGCGAACCCAGCTTTCTCAACAGGACATTTTATTAAGGGCGATTATTGCTCGCTTCTATGAGAGCTTGAAGTGGGTATTACTTTTCTAGGCCTTCTCTAGATCTCTGGGTGAGACTGTCAGCTGGTGAAGGGTTAATGAACCGTCAGTTCAAGCCATCACGCATCTGGAAGGGCTATCATTAAATTCTTATAAAAATTTGATTTCCCCTGAGAGGGTTTTCATCAAACATTTATATAACCCAGAAATGGCCAAGGGAGCCCGGCATGGCCACAGAACTCATCAGAAGCCCTGGAAAACACACTTTGTCCCCATTGTGAGCAAAATAATGTGCTGCCTCTGCTCACTGGGATTCTACAGGGGATGGGGATGAAATATTCAAATCTTGTTTACCTAGCCTTGCAAGAAATTGCTTCTTTTCTGATGCCTCAGTTTCCGGCTCTTGCCCTTTCAGATATGTGGGTAGCCAAGGCTCTGGAAAACCTATTCTGAATCTCCCTGGTTGGCTGAAGGCATAGACGTGGCAGAGGGCACACCATGAGTCAGACCCCCACGCACTGGCACAGAGAGCTGCAGAGCAGTTATTATAATAGAGACTGGACTGGCCCGAGAAAGCTCTGTGTCTTCTGTAGGCCATCCAGAGTGAGCAAAACAAAAGGCTTCAGTGGCCACAGCTGCCCACTTGACTAAGATCAGTATTCAGCCTGAGTGGATTGTTTCCTCAGAGGCTAGAATCTGTACTCCTGGCATCAGTCAATCAACTGGTACTTATTAAATGCCTACTGTGAGCAAGGCCTAATGGTAAGGGATGCAAAGAAAGAGTAAGACCCTGGCCAAGCTCTCTTTGGAGCTGATGTGAAATGGCACATTACAGAACGAGAGAGTGTGTCCTGTGCCACCTTGGGCTGCAGATGAGTGTCATTCTGAGTGGAAGGTTGGTATGTGCCAGGGTTGTAGGGATAGCTGGCTTCCTGGAAGCTGAGAATTTGATTTGGATCTTGAAGACTGGGTCCGGTTCCAGCAGGTGAGAGGAGTGAGAACCATTTCAGGAAGAGAGAATGCCTGGAGCTGAAAGCCAGTGGGTCTGGAGACACAGGTGATCAGTGTCTGTCTGGTCTGCATGGTGCCAGGTATAAGTAAGCATGTATCAGCTTCACAACAACCTCCGAGGTGAGTGTTGCCCCTCAGGGCTCAGAGATATTAAGTAGCTTGCTGACAGTCACACAGCTGATTTGAGGCCTGTGGTTTTCTAATACTGGACCCCAAACAATGAGTATGTTGTTGGATTAGAACAAGAGTCTGAAGAAGAAAATAAAGGCAAATGATGTTAGATGGTAAGATGGAAAACAAATTACACTTTGCTCTGACCATTAACTTAGCTTAACTTCACTGAGCCTCAGCTTTCTAGCCTGGAAAGTTAAAATAATACCCACCTTACTGGAGTTACTATGCAGATTAAAATGCAAAATATACAGAAAGCACTTAGCACACTGGCAGATAGTAAGCACACTTAATAAGTGGAGGCATTTTTAAATTTCCCTACTGAGGAAGGTGGATGTTACTTTAGGGAAAAAAATGAGAGCTATTATAGGGGAGTAGGTATAACAGCAGGGGAGTAGGTATAACAAAAGCTGTATTTTAGAACAGTGAAACAGCACTGTAAGATGATAAGAGTATGAATTAGGGTACAGGTAGTGAGAATGGAGAAGAGAGGGGAGTTACCAAAAATATGTAAAGGCTATGAAGCCTGCCTCCCCTAATTCTCTTCTGCACTGAAAAGGTCCCCCCACCTCCACCACGTACTTGCTCAGCCCTGTGGGCATTGTTACTTCTGTTCATCATACTTACAGGCATGAAATTCATCAGCAGGATCTTCACGGAACTAGTCAGGAAGGTTTACAGGTTCAAGGGAGGCTTGGCTAGACCAGCAGCATCTCCCAGAGGAGAAAGGGCCCTTGCGTGTGCAGCCTTCCCAATCAGCCACTTTTGTCTAGCTTCCCTCCCCACTGAATTTAATGTCTTTCCATCCTCTGCCTCTAGTTAAGCTGTAACTGCTGTTCTTCCACACAGCCAGGCACCTGCCAGGGCCCACTGGCACTGAATCCAGAGCCCAGCCTGACAAGCACTCTGCCGTGGAGCTTCTTGTTAAATGCTGCGAGGAAGAGGCATATCACATGCTTTTTCTTCCCCAGCAGTGGCTGTTCCCAGTGTGGTCGTGAAGAGGGGGGAAACTGGGGGAAGAGTTAATGTGATGCCTGCTTATGAAATGAAATGGCAATCAGGCAGATGGTCTCACTCTATCCATGGAGTCTTCTCTGATATTTCATCTCAAGTTCTGGATCTCAGAACTGTTTGAGCAATAGAGGGGATAATGGGTGACTGAGGAATTTGGATCTCTGGGTCCTTTGGGAGGAATGAGGAATAGAGTTTCAGAATGCCATTGCTGAAGAGGGCCTCAGGGATTATGTTTAGTCCAAGTATTGATATTTTCAGTCTTACTCTTTAACAGAAGAATTCTTTCTTCAAATCAGACTTTACATAGAATCCTAATATATTGAATAGAAAAAAGAGCAGAGCTGGTTTGGTTGCAACAGGGATAGGACGCTCTAAGTCCTACCAGTTGGGCTGCCCTCTCTTAAGGGCAGCCTGAGTACAGAACCGTAGAGCTCTGTACTGCAGCTTGAAAACCACTGCTAGCCAAATCTTTTCATTTCACAGTCGAGGAAATGGGTTCAGGGAGGGGGAATAGCTTTTCCAAGGTTGCTTGACTTCCTGTCCAATGCTTTTTTTAATACTATTGCGTCTTTCATACCATTTTTTTTTCCATGTTATTTCAAAAAATCAGAATCCCTTAAATGATGTGAATTTTCCCAGTAACACTTATATTTGGAAATTTTGGTCTCCGAAATGCTGTTGGGCCAGAGCTTTAGTGCAAAAATCCTAATCTACAACTATGGCCTGTCCTAGAATGTTGGGAGTTTGCTAGGGGCGGGGATTGATAATGACAGGATCAGCCCTCTCCCCCATTTTTATTTCTCTCACTAGAATTCTCTTGCAACATTTCTTATTTCTAAGTCCTGAATGCTGAAACAGCCTGACTTGGTCGGTATGTTGTAATGAAATCACTGTAACCCTGAAAGAGTGGCAGGCTACATTTTTATTGTTGAATTTTATTACAGTGGTACCCACAGAAGAACCTGAAAATAGAAGAAAAGTCTCCCCAACTCTTTCATGTTTACTGAATAACATGATTAAATAATTTCGTTTTGTCCCAGTGAGTCCTCTTCCTTTTGACTACCTCACAGTCCTCTAAGGAGTCCTACATGTTGAACTAGGAGTCAAGAATGGAGAAATATCACCCAGATCATGGAAGGCCAGCCTTCTTCTGGTAGCACAGCCAGTCTCAGTGATCAGATCTGCCCTGGGGGCTGCCCTCCCTTCTGCCAAGCCTCACAGCTGTCCTTGGTTTGCTCACGTGCCTTCTCCGCTCCACAGCAGTGCTGTGATTTAGGATACCACGCCAGCCTGAACCGCGCACTGCGCACCTTCCTCTCTGCTGAGCTGAACCTGGAACAGTCAAAGCACGAGGGTCTGGACGCCATCGAGAATGCTGTGGAGAACCTGGACGCCACCAGTGATAAGCAGCGCCTCATGGAGATGTACAACAGCGTCTTCTGTCCGCCTATGAAGTTTGAGTTCCAGCCCCACATGGGGGACATGGTGAGCCCCCCTTCCCACTCCTGCACCCCCAGGGGACTTGAGCTCACTTGGGTCTAGAGTTTCTGCACTCAGGCCATGGTATTCTGGGGAGGGCAAGGCTCGGGGCTGGCTTCATGCGGTGGGTGGAACCCATTCCACCCATTCAGCAAACAGCTCCTGGGTGCCTTCTGTCCACTAGGCTTGATCATAAACACTGGGGTTAGAGCCCTCAGGGAGCTTATCGTTGACTGAGTTGACAGAAATATGCATATAGGGGGGCACCTAGAGGGACTGGCAGGATCAGAGGAGGTGAGAAACAGCCAGTGTGCTCTAGAAGCTGCTAACAGTTCCATATGAGGAAAGGGAAAGGGAGGTGGAGTCCTCCAACGGCTGAGGCTGAAAGAAGTGAGAGCTGAGATGGAGCCAGATACTCAAGGTTTCTGATGGGGAGGGAGAGCTCAGCAAGCTGATGGTGTGATCTTCTGTCATTTGTCAGAGTTCTGAAGGCACTTATTCTCATGGGTTCAGAAGTTTGTGATAAAAGGGGTAGTTTTACTTAGGTATTGAACAAAAAAGAATGGATACTACAGATAGGACAAGAGCTAAGATGTCATCCCTAAGAATGGCTGTCCAGGTAGCAGTGCATGAATGTAGGGGTCTTGTTTCTGACTTTTTACCTCTAATGGCTAAAACAAGAAGGGCCTAAATAACCTGAAGTGAGAGGAAAGAGAAGCTCTTTGGTTTTGGAACCTCCGAATCTTGAGGTTCCACTTCTGGTGGTTGTTCATATAGATCAAAGTGAATCCTGGCTTAGGAGCCACCATTTGACCTCTGGATTAAATCAGAAGGAGGATATAAAAGCTTACATAATAGAAAAGCTCAATACAGATCTTCAGGCATGGGTGAACTGAGGACTAGGAATCATATCAAAAGACTCAGTTTTTCTCTCTCTGCTTCACATCCTATGTTTTGGCTCTGTTCTCAAATAGGCTTTTATCCTGTGGGGGCAAGAAGCCTATATTTGCAGCCTTATCCCCCTGTAGATTGAAATCCAACAGAAAGAACATCTGTTTCCTTGGGAATTCCTGGTGGTTCAGTGGTTAGAACTCCATGGTTTCCCTGCTGCATGCCCAGGTGTGATCCCTGCTCAGTGGAACTAAGATCCCGCAGACCACAAGCTGCGTGGTGCCGCCAGAATAACAAACGAACAGAGTATCTTCTTCCCTCCCGGAAGCCCTACGAGTCTCCCTTTGTCTCCATGGCTCTGATTGGGTGATGTGCTTATCCCTGAGCCAGTCACTGTGGTTGGTATCTGCAGTCAGCTGAGGCCATACCCTGCATCCTCAAGTCTGGGAAAGTCCCGTCCAAAGCACAGAGCCTGAGTTGCGAGTGAAAATTTCCCCCTCAGAGGACAGTCAGGCCGAAGTTACCAGAAGGAGGAGGAAGGTATGCTGGGTGACAGAAAAACAGCCGTGTCCTTTCAACAGAGGAACAGTGTTTCCATTAGGATGAGCGTCCAGATGCTCTTTAGAAAGCGCTGCTCCAGAATGAGAGCCATGGCGGCGGCAGCAGCGGACCTGCTGCCATCAGTAGGCCACCGTGGAGAGTGGGACACTTCTGCCCTAAGAACAGAAGTGTGGAGATGGTTTCTTTCCTCCTCTCTTTCTTGGGAAAACCAAACCGTTTCCAGTTTGTCTCCATTGCTGTGGCTCAGGAAATGTCAGCCTTGAACAGATGGGGAAAGGGGACGGCAGCGTGTGCAGCTAGAATACGGGGGTGGGGTGTCACCAAGCCCCAGGAAGCCCCATTCCTCACCTGCTCTGGCTTCTGGTCAGACTTGCCTTCCAAACCCCTTCTCCAGCTGCCACGGAGATTCCTTCCCGAGAAGCAGTGGAACTTGGGGACCAGCTGAGGGGAGTGATATTAATACTATTTTCTGGTGTCAACTGCATTGCCTGCTAAGCCCAGCAGCTTGTCTCCATAAAGGGGGATTCCAGACGCTGGGTGCTCAGGCTCCCTCCTCGCCCTGTCAGAGCCTCATTCCCATACTCCGGAGCACAGCTGGAATGCATTACCTTGCACCCCGGTAGAGGACCACTGCCAAAGCATGCATCAGCAGCCCTGCTGCTGCTTAAAGAAACAAGCATGGAGATGGTTTTCCTTCCATAATTCCCACCTGCCAGATTGAAGTTACTTTAAAAACTGATAGCTCAGTCTTCTGCCTAGGCCCTCCCTTTGTGTGATGCTGGCTGATCAGTGGTGAGCCAGGCAGGGGCCAGGGCGAATCCTAGATCATCCAAAGGTTTTGCGTTCCAGCCTCGCCTTCATGTGACTGGAGAAGAAAAAGCGAAGAGGCCAGTCTTTCTTGGTCCCTGCAACCATCTGTCCCCAGTCAGTGAGGGCTGTGTGTAGACTGTGGAGGCGAGGAGAGGGAGCTGCCTGGAAGTCCTTGAACTAGGGCCAAAGTTCGGGTGGCATTCGGACCGGAAGCCCTGAAATTGGCCAAGGCCCCACGCTGATTGGCGTTCTGGGGCACTCAGCACATGGACTGACGCCAAGCACTCTCCGATGTACTAGGAGGAGGCACTTGGCTCTACCCTTGGTGCCCCCAGAGGCTCGTGGGGCTCTGGATGCCTGACCGGTGACATCAGGCAGCCAGAGAGTTTCACTATTGGCACCATCCCATCCTGGCCACCGAGCTTTCTCCATTGTGTCTGCTTATCCAAGAGCCAGGATGAAGTCAGCTCTCTTCAGATCTGAGAGCTGGCTCAGGCCAGCCTCTCAGCTGGGGGAGGAGGTCAAGTCAGTTGAGAGCTTAAAAGCCAATGGAGGAAAAGGTCAGGTCCCAGCCCCCTCCATCTGAAGAGAGGTTTTGTCTTTTCAAGCAAGAGAATGGTCTGTGGGCTTGGGAATGTGCCCGCTCGTCGCTAGGGAAGGAGGAGGCTGGTTCTATCCAGATGTCTCTCCTCAAACGAGAGGCTGAGGGACACATGGTGGCAAGGTGACAGGAGCTGCCGCACGTGGTCCTGCCTCGCAGTCTGCCAGCCTTCTGTTCCTCATCTGTCATCCTGGGCACGGTGGGTGACCTCAGGCCCACGCCATCGCCATGGCCCCACCAGGAGACAGTGGCTCAGCCATCCCCTCACTCAGGGTGAAGCTTATTGACAGCAGTCCTTGGAGGAAAGACAGACTTTTCTCCCACAGAGATCTGGTGATGACCTGGAGTGAAATGATGGCTTCTTGAAAATGCCAAGTTCCACAGGATTCCAGGCCCTCTGGGGCCTCTAGCAGCGCCCGTGGACTTGCTCCTGGCCTCACACTTTCTCTCATTGAGTCAGAGCTCTCATGCACGGCCCAGATTTATAAACACACGCTGGCTTCCAGCAGCGGCACGTTAGCCTCCTGACCCACTTCTCTCCGGCTCTCACTCTGGTGCCCGGCGGGGAACGAAGGTGGGGCCAGAGAGGTGGCCACTTGGACCTCTGGCAGGAAACCCTCCCTGTGCCAAAGCTTGTGTGCCTGGAGCCAGCACTGCCTGAAGCCCTCTTCTCTGCCCCGACTCCAGCTTCCTGGGAGCCGCCAGCCCTTTATTGAGCTGCTTCTGCCAAGCACCAGGCTGGAGGTGGGCTGCAAAGAGAGAGAGACTTTTTCAAACAGGTTCCATTCCTCCTCCTTTTCTTGTGCTATTTGGTCCTAGCAGAGGTCTACACACTTTGGCTTTGGATTTTGTTTTCACGTAGAAATTGTGAGCTTTGCAGCTTGACTATAAGTCGTTTTATTAACAGTGACGGGCCTCTGACAGAAGATCTGTGTCCTCTTCCTGACCTGGTGTTGCTTTCTTTTGGCAGGCATCCCAGCTCTGTGCCCAGCAGCCCGTCCAGAGTGAGCTGGTACAGAGATGCCAACAACTGCAGTCTCGCTTATCCACCCTGAAGATCGAGAATGAAGAGGTGAGTTTCCTGCTCAGGAGATTCACAGCCACCCTCTGAGTTTCCCTGTCAAACCTCTTGCTGTTCCCCATACGGGAGCAGGTGGAAGGAGCACGCAGGGAATGTCCGGGCTGCCGCAAACATTTCCTAGCCAAATGTAGGCTTGGATTTTCCCCTTCTGCTACATCCTGCCCTTGAACTCCAGGAAGTGGCTTTTGCATTGCCAAAGGTTGAGCTCTATTTTGAGCCTTCTGCAAAATGCCTTTTTCCCTGCCTTTACACATTTAATCAAAATGGCACTTGGCAGCTATGTGAACAATATTGTGTCTCTGAAACCACCCCCTCCTGCCTGGCTTTTTCCAGCATTTTCAAACAACAGAGGCCTTTGACTTTGACACTTCAAACATCTCCGTCCTCTTAGAAAAGGGCGACTATTTTCTTCTGGGCCCAGCGTATTTGCTTTCAACAACTAGTTCAAAAGGGCAGTGCAATCAATTATCAGCTCCTTATTCTTTTGAGCTCTTGTGACTTCTTACCTGGAATCTCAGTTAAGTCTTACTTTTCCCGGTTAGATCAAGAAAGCCTGGGGATGGGTCACTTGGTTTGCAAATGGGGAGACAAGTTCATTATTTGTTGAAGGTCAGGAAACAGAACCTGGAGCACTGTGGGACTAGGCCCATCACTCATTTCTAACCCGCTCTTTATATGATGGGGTTGGTTTGGATTTGTTTCATTCTCTCTCCCTTAGCAAGTCCAGTATAGCCAAGAGCTAATCTTAAATTTAAAAACTAAACATTAAATAGCCAGGCCAAGCAGGCAGTGTGAGGGTAGTGGATTTTAGGTCCTTCCTGAAGAGAAGAGGGTCCCTGTGATGTTTATAACTCGCTTAGCACTGTTCAGGGGGAAGCAGCTCTGCAAGCCCGCTAACACCCCCTCCCTCTTGCCTCAGCTCACTTCTCCAAGCTTCTCCATCACCTACGACTTTGCAGCCCACCCCTCATGCATTATGTTGGCCCTTATCACGACAGGTAAAGAAGACAATGGAGGCCACTCTGCAGACCATCCAGGACATTGTGACTGTCGAGGATTTCGATGTGTCTGATTGCTTCCAGTACAGCAACTCTATGGAATCCGTCAAGTCCACAGTCTCAGAAACCTTCATGAGCAAACCCAGCATCGCCAAGAGGAGAGCCAACCAGCAGGAGACAGAGCAGTTCTACTTCACGGTGAGGGGCTCAGTGGCCGTTAAGACCAGCTTCAGGTTCTGCAGCACACACGAGCCATTCAGATCCCAGGGTCCTTGGCAGGCATCTTCAGGGCAGTTTTTTAGTGTCTTCACAGGGATCTGGGCATGTTCGGAGACCATCCATCCACTTCAAGGCGCAGATATTTACAAGTGTGTGTCTACCAAGAATATTTTCTCCTTGAAGACATTTTTAACCAGCCAGTAGACTTTGTTCACAACTTTCCTTCTCATCCTTAGGGGGCATCCAAGAGGGCTGCATCTCCTGGTTCTTGAGGACCACACTGAGATATTTTGGCCACTATACCTTACAGTTAAAATCTTATCTCTTCTAGTTGATGTGATAACTTTATAATTTGTGTCAATACAAAATTATTTTTCATAATAATGGCTAAAACTCAAAGGAACAGGTAATATACAGCATTGTTGGTTTGCAGAGAATTCTAAAACATTATATTTATATTTTGTTATTCATGCATCTCCCCATCCTCTTTAGACAGATGGACCCATTTTTTTTAAGTGGTGTTAACAGTCCTTTGGAAGGTTGCTGGTTGGTCTTTGGTGCTACTTTTTAATAATTGAGTTATTTCGAGCTTGCCAAGTAGGATTTATTGCCTGAGCTAAAATTTATTTCCTAATCTTCTGACAACTAAGAAAGAAGAAATTAAGTTTGCAGATGTGAGAGGAAATATAGCCAGTGAATATGCATACTGATTCTGAATGAGCAGAATTAACTTGTTTCTCAGTCAAGAAGCATAGTCTGCAAGTAGCAAATTGAATTTCTCCTGCAACTGGAACCATTTGTTAGTTCTTCTTTGAATGCTGCCCTTTCTCCATTAGGAACACTATTGATTTGCTATCTCTTTTAAAAAAGAAATCTGTTTTTTCAAGTAGTTAAACTAAGAATTCTTCAAAAAAATTTTTAAGTCCTAGAGAAGATTGTTGAAAGGGTGTGATTGAACAGTATTGTTTTTTAAAATAACTTTAAAAATAACTTTTTTTTCTTGTTATACAAAATAAAACATGCTTATTATATAAACTTTAGAAGTAAGAAAGAAGAAACTAAAAATCATCCATAATCCCAAATATCTACAGATAATAGTGTTAGAATATATTCTCTTTCAGGCTTTTTCCTATGCTTGCATGTGGATGTGAACATATATTTATCATTTTATTTAAAAATGGCATACTGCTGTGCATATTGTTTTATAATCTGCTGTTTTCACTTAAATGATTAATTTAAGTGAAAGCCATTTAATTATAACATGCTTTAAATATATTTATGAGTAAAATGCTAAAATCAATACAAAGAAAGAATAGAATATTTTGGCTCATTCATTCATTTTTGTAAAATATATAGCATATTACCTATTTTGTAGTAACTACTCAAAAATGCTGAGAATTTATTATCCCTATCATCACTATAATTTATTCATTGAAAATTATTAAATTATTCATTGATCATTTATTTATTAAGGATCTACTCTGACACTGTGCTATATAAGCTGGGAATGCTAAGAATATCAAATGAAGAGAATGGTGGAATTAGGCCTATCAAGGGAGAACTTCTTTTTTACTGCATATATTTCTAAAGAATTATAATAGGTTAATTTTGATAATTTAAAAAATAAATGTAAAAATATTAAGTGCATACATGCACACGTGTATGAATGACAACCATGATGAATGGAGTTGGGGAAACATTACTCACAAAGTGACTTTGTGCTGATAAGGCAGAGAATCAAGAAGAGAAAAGAATTCTTTGAGACCAGAGCAGCATGTGCAAAAGCATAAAGGCATGCAAAATCTGGGACAGACTTGGGAGAAACTTCTTGTCTGTAGTGAGGGCTGTGTACCTCCCCAAGCTTCTTTATCTCTGGAGGTTGTTAAATATTCGAGAGGCTTTAAATAATAGGATTCTCTGACTGTTCTGTCTGGACTGCTTAGATATATAACACTACTTAAATGACCCAATCTTGTTCCATTGCAGAAGATTTCCATTTTTTGATTAAATGAGAATTTTAAACATAAAAATCTGTGTTTAAGACTTCAGAAATTACTTCTGAGCTTTAAGGGACACTACATTTGTATTTAGAATTGACCTTTAGTAAGAGCAGGAATGACCATATTCAAACCGGCGATCTCCCAAATCCTGCCCACCCTTTCACCTCTGTCTGAATGCACTGATGTCCACTAACCACTTCCTGTCTTTTGTGACCATAATGCTACTTATCAAAACTGTGTGTAAATTTCCTTGGCTAACAGAAAGGTTTTTTGTCCAGGCTTGTCTAGTAACAGATTTGTGAAAGAGTTCACCATTTTTGTGATTGGTGTTTGGAATGCGTCAGATAATTCAGTTCATGTTAAAAGGACTTTGGGGTGGTGTGTGGATGTTCGCCAGGATGTCTGCCTGTGCTTGCCAAACCCACAAAGCCAAGACCACTGCCAGTGTGCTTCCCATAGTCTTTGCCTTTACAGACGTTTACCCTTCTGTTTCCTGTGCCTCCCTGTGCCCTTCAAAGACATCGGAGTATCTCCGCCCAGAGGTTCCCTTCTTTTGGAAAGTTGGAAAGAGGCCTCTTGTCATGGCTTTGACTCCTGGTAGTGTGCCTAGTGACCCAGAGGGCTGCTAGGAATACTTTCTGAGCACTCTTGGCTGTCGTCAGATTGATCTGCCCAGATGACAGTGATTGGAAACTTGAAGCATGATCTATAACGGTCGGTCATTTGCAAGAATACCGGGAAAATAATCATGAAATTTTAAAACTTGAAGTGTTTTTTTAAAATCATCTAGCCAAATCTTCTCATTTGAAAGATTTTTTTTTTCCCCAAGAACTAACAACAGAAATTCAAAAAGGATGGGTAGCTTGTCCAAGGTCTTTGGCAAGAGCTGAAACCAGAACTCTGGTGTACTGGTCTCCTGGTGTCAAGATACGAGCTTTTTCTCTTTGCCCTGGTGAGGAAGCTGAGGTCAGGGAAAGGCTCGGGAACTGCTCAATTTTCTGCTCTTTTGCTCTAAGTGAGAAGACAGAGGTTTTCTGATCTCCTTGGCTTTGCATCACTTATCTTCTGTAACACGCAATCCTGCACTGTCTGCCTTTTTTCCCATTGCCTATTTTATTGTAACTATTAAAGATTTTTTAAAAAGATGCAAAGATTTCAAAAAAGCAAGGAAGTCAAGCCTCTACCTGGTCCTAACCCACACTTCCTGCCAGTGACTACACCAGTTTCTTCTGTGTCCTTCCAAAGGTGTTCTGTGTGGACACAACCACTGATGTACCCTTTAATATAATATTATTACATTAGAAATATGAGGAAATAAAATAAATAGCAATACAAATGGAAGTGTGTCATCAATACTGTTCTTCACTTTGCTGTTTTTACTTAATTTATTTGGGATATTATCTTCAATTTATTCCAAAAAGCTCTAACTCTTTTTTAAATGGCTGAGCAGAATTTCATTTGTACAGACAGATGTTACATCGTTCATTTAACCAGTTCCCTTCTCATAGGCTGTTGTTGTTGTTCAGTCACTAAGTTGCGTCTGACTATTTCCGACCCCATGACTGCAGCATGCCGAGCTCCCCTGTCCTTCACTATCTCCCAGAGTTTGTTCAGATTCATGTCCCCTGAGTCAGTGATGCTGTCTAACCATCTCATCCTCTGCTGCCCCCTTCTCCTTTTGCCTTCAGTCTTTCCCAGCATCAGGGTCTTTTCCAAAGAGTCAGCTCTTTGCATCAGGTGGCCAAAGTGTTTGAGTTTCAGCTTCAACTTCAGTCCTTTCAATGAATATTCAGAATTGATTTCCTTTAGGAATTTTTTTTTATTCCCCTCCCCACTCCCTTCCTTTAGGATTGACAGATTTGATCTCCTTGCGGTCCCAGGGACTTTCAAAGAGTCTTCTCCAGCACCACAGTTCAAAAACATCAGCTCTTCAGTGCTCAGCCTTCTTTATGGTCCAACTCTCACATCCATACATGACTACTGGAAAAGCTGTAGCTTTGACTATATGGACCTTTGTCTACAAAGTGATGTCTCAGCTTTTTAAAACGCTGTCTAGGTTTGTCATAGCTTTTCTTCCAAAAAGCAAATGTCTTTTAATTTTATGGCCACAGTCACCATCTGCAATGATTTTGGAGCCCCCCAAAATAAAATCTGTCACTGCTTCTACTTTTTCCCCTTCTATTTGCCATGAAGTGATGGGACCAGATACTGTGATCTTAGTTTTTTGAGTGTTGAGTTTAAGCCAGCTTTTTCACTCCCCTCTTTGACTATCATCAAGAGGCTCTTTTGTTCCTCTTTGCTTTCTGCCATTAGAGTGATATCACCTGCGTATCTGAGATTGTTGGTATTTCTCTCAGCAAGCTTGATTCCAATTTGTGATTCATCCAGACTGGCATTTTGCATGGTATACTCTGCATATAAGTTAAATATGCAGGGTGACAATATACAGCCTTGTCACATTCCTTTCCCAATTTTGAACCAGTCTGTTGTTCCATGTCGGGTTCTAACTGTTGCTTCTTGACCTGGATCCGATTTGACAGGTTAGGTGGTCTGGTATTCCCATCTCTTTAAGAATTTTTCAGTTTGTTGTGATCCACACAGTCAAAGGCTTTAGCCTAGTCAGTGAAGCAAGAATAGATGTTTTTCTGGAATTCCCTTGCTTCCTCTGTGATCCAATGGATGTTGGCAATTTGAACTCTGATTCCTCTGCCTTTTCTAAATCCAGCTTATACATTTAGAAGTTCTCAGTTCACAAACTTCTGAAGTCTAGCTTGAAGGATTTTGAGCATAACCTTACTAACATGTGAATGAGCGCAATTGTACAGTAGTTTGAATATTCTTTGTCGTTGCCCTTCTTTAGGAGTGGAATGAAAACTGACCTTTTCCAGTCCTTTGGCCACTGCTGAGTTTTCCAAATTTGCTGACATATTAAATGCAGCACTTTAACAGCATCATCTTTTAAGATTTTAAATAGCTCAGCTGGAACTCCATCACCTCCACTAGCTTTGTTCGTTGTAATATTTCCTAAGGCCCTCTTGACTTCACACTCCAGAACATCTGTCTCTAGGTGAGTGATCACACCATCATAGTTATTCAGGTCATTAAGACCTTTTTTGTATAGCTCTTCTGTGTATTCCTGCCACCTCTTCTTAATCTCTTCTGCTTCTGTTAGGTCCTTACTGTTTCTGTCCTTTTTCATGCCCATCCTTGCATGAAATGTTCCCTCCATATCTCTAATTTTATGAAGAGATTTCTAGTCTCACACTAACCAGCTACGTACTATCAAACCCTACAGGTATTTCCTTGTGTGAGGATTGGAGTATGGGATTCTTGAATGGGGGATGAAATGGGGATGAATTGTTTATAAAATAAACAAAGCTAGGCTGCCTGAATTTGAGGGGACAGATTTGGGTAAGGTAAGAAGTTGTAGAGGAACCTGTTCCTTGGCCATTGAACAGACAGTGCTCTAAGACTGCTAGACTTGATGTGGTCCAAGATCTTTTTTCTCTTGGTACTCTCCAAGAATAAGCAGATAGGTGATAAATGTGTACTAAGTGGGTATAACTGAATGCATGCCCCTGCCATGTCAGTTCAACTGGGGAGATATGCTTCTGTTGAAAGGCTTGCTCTATTATGTATTCTGTCTGACAGCTGTTTCTTGCTTTAAAAATTGACAGGTAGGAGGGGAAATGTCAGTGTGCTTGGCTGGTGGGGAAGAAGGCCCAGAAAGGACATCTGTGTGTATCTGTGCACTGCATGGGGCTGACTAGGCACAGCTCACTCCTCCCAGCCACCCCTTTCTCATCATGGTGGAGACTTGTGACTTTGGGTTCACTGATTAAATTTAATGCGTAGGCAAGGTCCATGAGTTGTATAGCACCATGGTAAGAATGTATTTAAAGGGAAGAGGCATTTTAAAATTGACTTTGAAAACCATTTTTGTGCCTTTTTTTCTTTTTAAAGGATGGAAACCTGCTTTGAGTTTGTTTTGTTTTTGGTTTTGGTAGCACCACGTGGCTTGAGGATCTCACCTCCCCGACCAGAGATTGAACCCCAGGCCCTTGGCCGTGGAAGTCCTAACCACTGGACCACCAGAGAATTGCCAAGCTTTCTTAAGTATTAGCATAGAGCAAAGAAATTTAGGGAAGGGCTGTTTTTCAGTTAGTTGACCAAGTAATTCTGTATAAGAAACACTTTTGAGTATCTGCTGGTTGGCGTCAATCACAGTCATGTTTGTTCTTTTTATTTCATCTTGAACACCCTTGTGAAAAAAGATATTATCCCATTTTTCAGTTGGGGAAACTTAAGTTCTGGGAGTTAAGTGACTTGCCCAAGGTCAGAAGAGTTATAAGTGGTAGGACTCAAATATACCAACTTGGCCTTCTTCATCTTACTACAGTTAAAATGTCTGTAAGGGAGGGTGGGCTCAGAAAGAAAAATTATCATACTAATCCTTTTTGATGAATAAAACTCATCACTGACTGTTAATACTAAATTAAGAATTATTAAGAAGGAAATTAATGAGATCATAAAAACTGAATTGAAGGTTCACAATGGCAAAAACCAAAATCATCCAATAGACTCTTGCTTCCCCTTCTCCTTTTGGAAGAAATTCTCAGTTTTGGTAATATTGAGTGTTAAATGATGGGAGTGAGGTGGGTGGGAGCAACTCACGGGGTGGTCAGTCAGGCTGTGTTTTAGGAATTTGGCTTCATTTTGGTGATCTGGAATTGACCATGATCCTTTTCTTTCTTCTCCACTGAGGAAAAGTCCAGGTGATCACTCTACCTTTAGATGTTTGGGGAGAGGATCTGGGTAGAGGAAGTGGAATGAAAGAAAATTAATTACCTAATATTGGGACATGGTTTAGATAAGGAAAATGACTTTCATTGCCCAAGGAAGGATTTTGAAATTACCCATGAACAGTTATTTTGGCCCCTAGTCTCCAAAAATCATTGAAAAGCCACCTTCCTCCCTTGTCTTCAGCTGTCTTGGCATCCTTTGCTGTGTCAGGACAGCAGCACCTGAATCCTGCTAAGCAAGCTCCTCTAAGAAAGCCCAGTTCTCTCCCAACGGACCTCTTGTAGAGATGAGCGCTTTATGGGCAGGACAGGAAAGTGAAAATGATATGCCTGCAAATTGGATGCTTTTACCTCCACATAGCCAGCTTACCCAGATGGAAAACTTCCTACCACTGTTTCCACTATTAGGGATGCGGGTCGTACCTTGACACAGCTTTTGATCCTTCAGGATTTGGTGGAACCCGAACAGGTAATTCATCATACCTCTTTATCAGATTGGTATTCTGTTAATGGTTCACTGACTGACAGCCAGGGTTAAGCAGCGAACTGTGAGCATGAATGGAAAAATGATTTCTGAAGTCGCAAGTATACACACGAGTGGCAGGAAGGAGTTTGCATCTCCTTTCAGAATTTGCGCTGTTTTCTGAGCATTCTGGTCTCATTTTAAGGGTTACCATGGGTGAATTTTCCCTCATTAGGTAACCTTTAGAGTCACCTTGGAATGAACTTCCAAAGAGGGGCCTCTGGCAGTTCAGATGTTCGCAGTGGCTGTTTCCTGAAGGTGTTTCACCTCTCAGCCCTGAAGTACTGTTTTAGGCCTCACAGTTGGCATTGGTTGGGGATTAGGGTGTCATGCCGGGAAGACTGACGGCAGGTGAGCTGGCAGCTGGAGCAGATGGGATGAGGAAGGTGACAACAGAGCCTGTGTTTAAGCAGATGTTCTCGTGCAGAAGCACAAAGGAGCAGAGGGAATGGGTCACCAGGAAAAAGCAGCAGAAATGACGTGGCGTAGGGCTTGTTTTTTGTTTGTCTTCTGTTTCATTCAGAGAGTAGGGGCATACTTGGAGGCACGGTTTGTCACTGCTGAGGAGGGGTCTAGCCAGAGGAGAGTGAGACTGTTCATTTATTTACTAATTTTCAAGGGTTTATTGAGTGTCTGCTATCCACTGGGCATAGTACTAAGTATCAGGGACACAAAGAATAATGAATGCCATGGTCTCCGACCATAGAGGGGAGACCATCTGGAGGGAAAGAGACAGGAGCAACAAAGCCTCCGTGACAGGGCTGGGTGAGAAGTGCTGTCAGAGATTTGCCGGTGTCTACACAGGAGCAGCTGGGTGAACGTGGGAGGGTGAAGATGAGCGTCCCAGAGAAAGCTGCATTTTTCTTTGTTTTTATAAGGGAGAGAGAGAAATATGCACTCGGTTAAAAAGTTCACACTGCACAGAAAGGTAAAGAGATTAAAAGTAACTCACAGTTTTTACACCTTTTCTTTCTACTTTCACTCCAAAGCCTTGATCTATATTTTTGGTTAGTACGTTTTAAAAAAAGGCAGAACAATTATCATTTTAAGTGTTATATCCACTTACCTCTTCAACTACTTTGTGGATCACCAGTGATTCACAGATCACACTCGGGGAGACACTCCCGTTTTGCCTCTGAGTTTAGAGGTGGGCAGATGACCCCGACCCAGCAGATGACCCCAATCCAGCAGATGAACCGTTGCAGCGGAAGACGTCCAAGGCAAACTGAGATGCCCGTGAACAGCAGTGGGGCGGGGTGGGAAAGACACCATGAGGAGACCTGGGATCCGGGCCCGGCACCACCCCTTACGGGCCTGCAGCAGTCAGCAGCACCCCTGTCTGTCCTCGTCTGCAGTAAGGAAACAATGATGTCATCCCTGTGGGCTGTGTGCAGTTACCCTGGGAGTCAAATGCATGCTGAAGTACTCTAAAAACTGGTTTTTTTCTGCTTCTCTCCTTCTTCCACTCAGCACCGTAGCAGATCAAGCACTTTATCATAATGATTAAAATCACACATTGAGGACTTCCCTGGCAGTCCAGTGGTTACAACTCTGAACTTCCATTACAATGGGTGCAGATTCGATCCCTGGTCCAGGAACGAAGATCCCACATGCCACGCAGCGTGGCCAAAAAAAAAAAAAATTAAAAAATAAAAGCACACGTTGTATTGCCAAACTCCGTATATGCAGACTAGGTCCACCATTCCCTAATTGTTTGACCTAAAGCCACTTACTGAATCTCTCCAAATCTCAGCGTCCTCATCCGTAAATTGGGGATAATGGTTATCATGGTTCCTAGGGTTGTTTTGAAGATTGGCTGAATTGTCCAGGGAAATATGGTCTCTCACTGAGCAGACAAGGGTTGAGAGAAGTCAGTCACAAAACGCAGTGCAGCAGTCATATTTCGACTGTTAGAGCAGATGGGATCACATTTCCATAAATCTCATCAGTGTTTGGAACCTCCAGTGTGTGTTATGCAAGTGGGGTGTGGCAGCCTCTCCCTCTGTGTGCTCAGAAAGCCCAGCTTTCTGCAGAGACTCCGTGCAGAATAGAGGAGCAGGCCAATTAAAATACAGCTCAGATAGAGATGCTCTGAGTGCCAGGCTGGGCTGAGCCTTGACACTGCTGCTGGTGTGAAGGAATGCCCCTGGGAGGGGCCTGGAGAGGAAGGTGTTGGGAGAGGGGACAAGCTGACCAGCCGCAGGTGTGTGTCCTCTCCCCAGGAAGGCAGGGCTCAGTGAGTCCCTACACCCGCAACTGAAAAAGATGGATGCGGGGCTCGGACTCAAGGAGCCAGTTTCTTTCAGTGGCCGACGTGGAGCTCCTAGGAAGACATAAAGCAGGACACTAATCCACCAGGAAAATCAGCAGCTGCTCAGATGCGCAGGGCCTTTAAAAAAATAAAAAAGGAACCCAGTGGAAACTGGGTCAGAAACCAAAAGCCCTCTTAGAAAGGGAATTGTACAGCTGAGCATCTGTGATTTTTTTTTTTCCTCCTCTTCTGGAGTCTGAATGTTCTCTGTCTTCCTCTTCCCTTACAGAAAATGAAGGAGTACCTGGAGGGCAGGAACCTCATCACCAAGCTGCAAGCCAAGCACGACCTTCTCCAGAAAACCCTGGGAGAGAGTGAGTGTGGGCTCTGTGGGAGACTTGGCAGCAAGGGCCAGGCCGGGTCCTGGCCCTAGTGCTGAGCACGTGCCTCCCTCCTCAGCAAAGTGGCCCCGATCTGGTTATGGGAACGCATTGCTTTTCCTCGCTTGTTCGATGTGGAAGCACACGCCCCAGATGACTGCCTGAGTAATGGGGAAAGGCCCGTGCTTCATGAAGCACCACTGTGCATCAGCTACTCATTTCAGTGGAGCGTGCCTGCGCTCCGCCCCCTCCTGCACCTCCTCTGCTGCTCCCCGGGCCAAGGAGCTGATGGGTCCTTTCCTCTCCAGCCTCTTTGGTCAAACTCTCAGCTCCTCTGTGGCAGGACGGAGGCTGGATCTAGAGGGTGGGGAGCTGTGAGGTGAGCTACCCAGCTGCTCTGAGCAGAGGAGAGGCTCCCAAGGGTGGGGTGCTGGGCAGACTGCAGCTGTCAGTAGCGTCAGGGTGGGCAGTGCTTCTCTCTTGCTTTGAAGGGTCCTGGGGCTCAGAGGCACCCCTCTCCTTGCTTTGGCCAGGCAGAGGCTCTGGTGCTGAGCAGACTGTCTGGTCTCATAAGATGATTTTAATCAGACCCTGAAAGTAGCAAGGCAGAGGGCTGGACTGGCACTCTGGACTTTCTCCTCAGCTGTCAAACAGAAGGCAGAAGTTGAAAGAGAAGCTTCCCTGGGGTGTTTGGCACCCTGCCCAGCTCTCCTGCCCAGCTCTCAGCATCCTCTGATTAATGGGATTCCCAGGTCAGGGATGCCTCTGAATGCCCTGCCCCCTCCTCCTTGCCCCACTGATCTCCTCGCTTAAAGTTGGGGGCCGGGACAGGTAGTACCAGCAGTGAAAGGCAAAAGCTGCGTTCTCACAGAGGTCAGATGTTCTCAAATCAATTTTTGAGCTCTCCTCAGACCGAGTGTAGAATCTAGGCAAGTATACTGTGCTCATTGGCTCAAAGGCCCCAGGAATCAGAGCCCCACTTTCCATTCCAGAGCCTCCTAACCCACCCTTCTTACCCTGTTCTCCTGCCCTGAACGTTTTCCCCTGGTGATTAATTCTTTTATATCTAGTGTCTTTGATCTTGTGATTTTTAATGCATTTTCTTTTATGTGATGAAAGCCTGTTAAGTAACTTCTGTTTTCTTCTCCCCACAACCCCCTACCCCCCACCCTACATACACACCCAAGGGACTCAGGCTGAACAGGTCTAAACTTTGCTTATAGAAAGTCTTTACTCTTGGGTTAGCAGATTGCTTGAAACAAATTATAACCGTGATTTCTTTTTGCCAAGAGAGTCTAAGCATGACCCATATGTGAGATGGGGAACAAGCCTGAGTGTGAGAGAGACTCTGTGTGTGTGTGTGTGTGTGTGGGTGTGTGTGTGTATGAGAGAGAGGATGGGTTTGCAACACACTGCATATACCCAATGGGCTACTAAGCGGGCGAAGGCTGGCGACCGTTCATTAGTGCTGCACGTTACCTTCATCTATAGATGACAAGCTCTGGCAATAAGGGAAAAAATAGATCTTCCTGTGTGCAAGTCATCATGTCCCTGCCTTCTGGATGCATTTGTCATCAAAACGCAAGAGCCCCTTGTTCTTGCCACAGAGGGATAATTGATGTGTATGAATATTCCAGAATGGAAATGGGACAGATGTTGGAAATAATGGCTCGGAATAATATTTTTGCAGATGAAAGCTGAGCCTTTAGTAAGAGAGACTGTTGGGGTAGGGGAGGGTGTTGTTCTAGATGAGCTGAACTGTAATCAACAATTAGCAACCTTTAAAGGCAAGATAGAGCCCTGCCCTCCCCCCGCCCTTGCAGTTGCCTTTCCAGGAACGTGGGAGCTGATCTGTCCTCCAGCTCAGTTCTTGCTTACACTTTCCGTGGTGTATCTAATACAGTCTCATACAGACCAAGCTCGGTTAACTGTGGACCCAAAAAAAGCAACACAGATTACATAATGGCCCAAGTTTTTAAAAGCATGAGAATACTTCAGATGAATGTTGAGATCTTCAATCTCATGTTTTAAGGCTGGCTGTGATCCTTTCAATTTAGTACTAGGGCCCACTGCTGGATTGAGAGCCCCAGTCTAATAGCAGTAGCAGCATTTTAAATCTCATACAGCCCAACCTGCTGGCACTGAGGGTTTAGTATGAATCTAAAATGAGACCTTCCACATGTGGAGCATATGCTCCCCAAATAACTATTCCTTCCTTCTTCCCCTTCCACCCTCTACCACACGAGGGGTGTGTGTGTGTGTGTGTGTTCACATACTGAAGTGCAAGCAAGCTTGTCCCTCCCTCCCCCACCATTCACACACCGGTACACAGAGAGAAAAGCTAAGTTTCATCTCTGGGAAGGTTTCTAATAATTTGTTCCGTAAGGTATGACCCGCCTTACTATTTTTCCCTTGTGTCCCCCCATTTTCCCACTGGGAAGCAGACTCGGCAAGCCCACGTTTCAGGACACCAGCAGCCCTGGGCTGGGAACAAGCAGCAGGAACAGCTCTTGCCCAGAAAGAGGCCCTGGGTGCTGTCTTCTTTTTCGCCTGGAGTCTAGTCACAGCGTGAGGCTAGAGGCTCCCTGGGGAGACACGCAGACACTGTCACTCCTGGGAGCAGGTCTCCCCTTTCACCTCATTTGCTTCAACACATGCTTTTTGCCTCTGTCTTTCCAACAGGTCAGCGGACAGACTGCAGTCTGGCCAGGTAGGTGTGGCCTGGGACAGCCCTGAGGGTGATGGAGAGTGACCCTTTCTGGGCGAGTAAAGAGTCAAGGAGCTGAGCTAGCAGCGTTGGATGGCTCTGCAGAGGAGTGGCCTAGGGCTGGGGTGGCGCCCATCCCTTTGCCTTGCTGACCCCATCTGGCCCCAAATGGAAATGAGGTCTGCTGAGCAGAACTGAGTGAAGGGAATTACCATTTGCTGAAATAGTCCCAGTGACCTGAAATGGTTAATGGGGGAGGACCCTGGAAACCTCACCTGAGTGTCTAGACTTCACCATGTGGGTTTTGGGAAGTCTCTGACCCAGGGAAGGAAGATCAGCAGATAGCCTTTGACCTGAGAATTGTTTTTATACATGGAAAAGATGACAGCCTCTAATAGTGAGTGTCGCTGGATAATGAAATATTACCTTGCATTGCTCGCCAACAACACTGGTGCAAATCCTCGCCTGATGTACAAGTATGCAGCCCTCCCAGTCTTTCCCCACCTTCCCCGCCCTCCCCCACCCCAACCAAATATTTTCCCTCTCAGTCATGGAGCTGCTATGAGAAAACGCATGAGTTGGCGGATAGCAAGGCTTTCATTCAGCCAGTGGTTCTCAGATGCCTACAAGTGTGCCGATTTAACGGGGGAAAGAGCTTTCATGAGCTGGACTCCTTAGAGACCCTGGGTTAGCCCATTATATATAAACCACTTATATCTGCCAGCACATAAAATAATCATGAGGTTGTTTACAATTATAGGCTCATTATTCAAAATGCCTTCATTTGCCTTTCATCGTTTTGTCATTGTGGATTACAATAAAGATCCCATTGATATATTAGTCTTGTTGACTGGAGGGAATCAGGATAATGGGATTCTATCTTCTGGGTGATAGAGTCTTAGTCTAAGTCCACCTGAAGTTCCATATCTGCGGAAGGCTCTATAGGAGTGAAAAGAGCTGAGCTGAATTTCCTTATGCTGGGTTATTCACTGTGTGACCTTGGGCTGTTCTCTTCCCCTCTCTGAACTCCAGATCCTCATCTATAAGACAAGAGAGAGCATTCAGCTAGATCCAGGAAGCTCTAGGATTCCAGAGAGTTCCTTAAGAGGAGCCTAGTGGAAGGGGCAGACGGTGCCCAGCAGCCCAGCTCTGGTCTCTACCTCCTGCCTTTGCTCAGAGAGATAGAGCTGCTCTCCTTGCTTGGGAGGTTGCTGTCTGAATCAGATTCCCTTGGAGAAAAGGCTTCCAAGGCTAAACACAGCCTGAAAAGCACTGACCTATGGAATCACCAAGATTCCTTCCAGTCTGGACCCTCTACCCTCTAAATTCCAGGAATATCACTCCTTAACTTTTCCCCAAGGATTTTCAAAAGAAAGAAAACCATAGCTTCCTTTGGTGTTTATTAGTGTCTCCTTGCACACAGAGGTCTTCCTATTGTCTAACCTATACGTATTTTACTGCAAATTGAGCCAGTTCTCTCCAAGTCTTCTTTTGAATGGTGGCAGGCATTCAAAGCAGAGACCTCTAAGCTTTTGTGAAAAGCGCTTGATTGGGCTTTATTTGAAAGGTAACTTATCAAGTCTCTTAGCCACTTCTGGACCTGAACTGGTTAATGTGACTTATTTCATTAGTCACCTCACAGATTGTTTTTAATCCCATTTTCTCTTTTTCCTCCCCATTGACCACAGGCGTAGCTCAACTGTGAGGAAACAGGTAAGGACCCTGTAAGAGCCAGGTAAAAATGGTGACATCCCAGATGTTTATGGAGCTCCATGGTGGACGGGAAAGACACTTCCTGACTTCATGCTGGTGTTTGGACTGTGCAGTTTAGTCATAATGCATGTGTGCTAAGTTGCCTCAGTCGTGTCCGACTCTTTGCGACCGTATGGACTGTAGCCCACCAGGCTCCTCTCTCCATTGAATTCTCCAGGCATGAGTACTGGAGTGGGTTGCTATTTCCTTCTTTGGGGGATCTTCCCGACCCAGGGATGGAACCCACGTCGCTATGTCTCCTACATTGGTAGGCCTGTTCTTTACTACTAGCGCCACCTGGGAAGCCCCTTAGTCATAGTCTGTTTAATGTTGCGGCAACTTCATTGACTTAGTAGGGCAGGGATTGGGTATCTTTCTAACCCAGTTCTCTCCTCGCTGGCCATTTACTCTCTCTTACATGCTAGAGATCTGGTTTGACTGTGGCAGATTGGGCCAGAACTGTCTTTGGAGTGGCGCCCCTTCTCTAGGAGACCACGAAAGAGGGAGGGGGTGGAGAGAGTTCAGAAATGTCTTTGTGTCTACTCAAGGCAAAGCTGATCCAGGCTTTAAAAATCGTTGTGGGTAATTCGCAGTGGCTGTAGCCACAGGGAGATAATGGAATGTAGAGGGCACGTGGTCTCTGTGGCCGTGGCAGCCCCCACAGGATCTTCGGCTGATCTCACTGCTTCAGCTGGCTGGGTCTTCCAGCTGGGGAAGTTGATAACACAGCCGCACTTGCCTTTGCTTTGTGGTCACGGTTTTCTTTCCCTTCTCTATATTGGATCTCATTTTAATGAGAACACCATCAGATGCAATTACACATTTTTTAAATTATAAAAATGTCATTGCAATTCTCTTTCCTCTTGTTCCTCTATTTCTTTCTCCCCGCCCCTGCCCATCTTTCATAATTTCATTTAAAACTAGAGAGGAATGAAGTGCCTCCTAGAGACCATTTATTACATTTAAAATTAATAGGTGGATATCTTAAAGAGGGAGCAAGCCCCGCTCATCCCCTGCCGCCGCCCCCTTCTTCAAAAGTAAGAACAGAATTGAACTTGAAGTTTGTCCTTTCATTTCCAGCCTCCTATGAGGAGATGGAGCCTGGGTGGGAGGAGTGCCAGTGGCCACAATTTGGTGGTATGTGTCCCTGGTTGGACTGCGATCAGGGAGGAGTGGCACCCATCTGATTTTCCACCTGCTGTGCCTAGCACGTTTAACTGGTGATAGACTCGTGTAAGAACTTGCGCTAGAACTCGGGTTCCAAGGTGCATCAAAAACCCCAATCAAGTAAAGACCTTGTTTTCATTCACTTTTTTCCCAGCAGGTCAACTCTAATGGTGGGTCAGTGTTTTTCTAAAATACTCAGGAAGGTAAATAGTAAGTAACTTGGAAGAGGCATAATCTTATATAAGTAACAAGAAATATAGTTTGTTTGGTCGTTGATGGCAAATCAGCCAAACAAGAAGAACCCAGTGGCTTTTGTGTTTTGAGGATCCCCAATGGGTTCCAGTCATTTTTGACTCCACCAAAACCTATGATCAGACCATCTGACTTTTCTTTAAAAAAAAAATCCTCAACTGCTTTTTTCTAAGCTTTCCCTCCTCCCATGAAGCCCAGAATTTTCTCTTTCCTGTTACTTCCATTTCGTCTTTCCTGGCCCATCTCTCTGTTTCTCGGATGTAGGCGTTTCCCTATGGTCTGGCCCTCTTTTGACTTCCTTCCATACTCTCTGCCTTGTCACTTGTGTTGCCTTAGATGAATCTGCCTCTCTCCTTCCCAAAGCGTTCACTTGCCCAGTATTGCTGCTGTTCAGAGTCTTTGTATCCAACTCCTAACTAATAGGCAGGACACTGGTGCTCAGGAGTTGAATTGGCACCCCTACCCTCAGTGTCTGTCTCCTCAGCTTCCCAGCCACATCTTCGGTTCCTTAGCACTTCTCCTTACTTCTCTCCTTCTCTTACTGGGGACCCTCCATTCTTCACAATCCCTGAAGCCCCACATGTGAACGCTGATGCCTCTTTTCTCCTTATTACTGACATCCAGTCAAGTGTTTTCTCCCGTGGTGAAAGTAGACATCTAACAAGTGTTCAAAGATCAGTGCCTGGAGAAATCCACATGTAAGGAGTTATGCCTAACGGTGGCACATTGAGACATTTTCCGGCCACCTTCTTGATTGTTTTCCCCTGCGAATCACTGGGCCCCTGCTTTACCATCTTCCCCAAGTTGTGTTTGCTACATTTCTCTCTCCAGTTTTGGTTTAAAGTTCCCTTCTTCTGATTGAATGGAGATTTGACCCAATTATTCTTCAAGACCCCTTCCAATCCTGGGCTTATATGACCAAAAAGACTATAATCAGAAGAATTCAACTGACATGGATTCTAACACTGGAGGAGGGAAGGGGAGAGGAAGAAAGGGAGAGACGGGCACTGAATAGGAACATGCACAGACCCTGCCCCGTCAGCTGTCTGCAGCATGATTGATGGCCAAGTGGGAGTCCTCACCGGGCGTGTCCTGGGGAAATGAATTCACTCAGACTTCAGAAATATTACAAGAAGAGAGTCTGAAGCCTTCAAGACTTTGTCCAGTATTTGTTTTCGCTGGACTCTTGACTTAGGCTCCCCTGGAACAGTGGGGACTGGGAAAAATATGCCTCTACAGTAGGACCGGCCCCCTCTGGTGCACTCTTGTCTGCAAGAGGTTATCTCTGAACTGCTTCTGATGTACCACTGTAGCCACGGACATGCAGCTTAATACCTTTGGTGCTCTGCTTTCTGCAACCCTGCACGCTTCCCTTTAATTACCATTGATGTCCCATCTCCCACAAGTCTAGGCAGGACTGTGCCCTCATACAACTCATTGGGGCCCAGAACCTGTGCTGCCTGACCTCCCTCCCTCTGGATCTTTATTACGTTTAAACTTAAAGCCAGAAAAACTTTACATACGCTCGCATCGTTGTCCTCATCACTACTGCTACTATTTGTAAATGACAAGTATAATAATGTTTGTAAACTTAGAAAAGACCTCCAAAAAATGAGGTTTGGGAGTTTTTTATAGTGGAACCCATTTTCTTCTTTGGTGTTTGGAAAAGCTGATGAAAATTCTTCCTCTGGATCACCCTCGGCTGACTGGTATAATTAGTGATGGCAACAAGAAAGCAGACCCTGGCTACTAAAGCTGGAAGGCTGGAGGAAGCAAAGGGGTCTGGGGTCGTGAGATGAGCATTTGGGTCGCTGAGACCTTCTTGACTCCAGCTGCACCTTGACTCACTCCACTCCCTGTGACAGCATCATGGGTTCCCAGCACCCTTGGGAGCCTGTCAGCCTGGCTTCTTCATGAGAGCCAGTTGCTGCCCTGATTGCAGCCAAACTCCTGGCTACAGTAGAAAATTCAGAGCCAGGAGAGGGCTACAAACAAGCCAGTTAAATGGACAGAAGTCACAGGACCCACCCCAATGGAGAGCTTAGCCTCTGTCCTGAACATCTAAAGCCCTTTCTGTTGTGTTGTATAGTCGTTCATTCGTGTCTGACTCTTTTCGACCTCGTTAACTATAGCCCGCCAGGCTCCTCTGTCCATGGGATTTCCCGGGCAAGAATACTGGAATGGGTTGCTGTGTCCTCCTCCAGTGGATCTTCCCGACCCAGGGATCGAACCCAGGTCTCCTGCAAGGGAATGCTTTACCACTGAGCCACCAGGGAGGCCCCAAACCCTTTCTAGCTAGGTTTAAAGTCATTCTGCCTGAGCCCTTTCTTCCTTAGAGCTGAGTTATTAATGCATTTAGCTGCATTAGAAAACCCTACTGATTTTCAATAATAGTTGATATTCACACCCAGCTATGTTTGCCAAGCTCCTGGGATGCAGTATGGGTGGTAGTGAGATGTTTGGTCTCAGGGGGAGACTGCCCGGATTCAAATCCTGGCACCTCTACTTACCAGCTGTGTCCATAAGCAGCTATTTCACCTTGCTAAGTCTTCATGTCCTCATTTGTCAAATGAGGATAATATTAATACATACCCAGTAGGGCTGAGGATAATATTAATACATACCCAATAGGATTGTTATCAGGAACAGCCCATCTAAATCACTTAATACGTGACGCAACACCTCTATAAATTCTTTTGTAATTACAAAGCATATGTTTATGTGCCAATATGAAATATTACTCTCCTCACCACCAACCTCTCCCCAGTTGGTAGATATCAAGTTAAGGCCCAAAGAAGTTAAATACGTGGCAGGGTTGCCCAGCATAATGGCAGAGCAAAGATGGATTGTAGGAGGCCTTACTTAGTACCAATTAGTCTCTACTGTGTCCAAGAGTTGGTTTTTTTCTTTCTTGCCTTTTATACCAAACAAATCCCCACTCTGATGCTGCTGTGGATTCATTTCTGCTACCTTCCACTGATATTAATTGAACACCTGCTATGTGAAAGCATCCTAGCCAGCAATGGACACCAATAATTGACATAGGGGCTGCCCTGTGGAACTCTTAACTATAATGGTGACAAAATGCAAACAAATATTTATACCCACACAATTAAGTCATAATCAGGGTGTGAAGGCCAAGTACAAGGTACTGAGACCCCATAGACGGGGGCTTTGATCTCGTCTGGGGAGTCTAGAAAAGCACCCCTAAGAAGGTAATACTTCCCCTGAGACCCTGTGGGTGGGAGTCCAGGGTGAGGAGAGCTTCCAGCAGCAGGAATGACTCCCTCAAATCTATGAGCAAAGGAGGACTTACTGAGGAGTAGAACAGGGGCCAGTGTGGCTGAAACAGAGTTGGGGGAGGAACAGAAGGAGGCAAACCTGGATAAGATGCTACCCTGGACACACAAGGCTGCGTACAGAAGATAATGAGAGGTCTTTGAAAGAGCTTAGCCTGGAGAGTAGCTGATGAAATGTGCACTTTTAAAGCACCTACAATATGGGAGACCCAGGTTCGATCCCTAGGTCAGGAAGATCCACTGGAGGAGGGTACGGCAACCCACTCCAGGATTCTTGCCTGGGAAATCCCACAGACAGAGGAGCCTGGTGGGCTACAGTCCATGGGGTCGCAAAGAGTCAGACACAACTGAGCAGCTAAGCACACAGCACTTTTAAAGATCACTAACCATATGTATATGGCACCTCACTCCAGTACTCTTGCCTGGAAAATCCCAGGGTGGAGGAGCCTGGTGGGCTGCAGTCCATGGGGTCGCTAAGAGTTGGACACGACTGAGCGACTTCACTTTCAGTTTTCACTTTCATGCATTGGAGAAGGAAATGGCAACCCACTCCTGGAGAATCCCAGGGACAGAGGAACCTGGTGGGCTGCCGTCTGTGGGGTCGCACAGAGTTGGACACGACTGAAGTGACTTAGCAGCAGCAGCAACCATGTATAAGGGAAGAGAAACTGATTTGTAGGATGACAGGGGTAGGAATGGAGATACTGATGGATTGGGCTGGGTTGGTGGCAGTAGAGATGGAGGGGAATAAATAGGGATATTTGGGAGGCAAAATATATGTACCTATTGATTGATCGTATGGCCAGGGGTGGGGAGCTGGTTTGGAATAGAAGATGACTAGTTCCGTATGGGATGTGCTGAATGTAAGACTTCTGTGTGAGGTGTTCCAAGCTGGTGGTTTTGCATGTGCTTTGGGGCTCGGAGCACAGGCTGGATGCTTCTTGTGGTCCAGCCTCTCATCCAGCTGAGACAAGCTCCACACAATTTTGGTCCTTTTTCTCTGGCCCTGAGCTATCTCTGAAGATTCTAATGCTGTGTTTCTCTGGTTTTTCAGGATTCCAGCCAGGCAATTCCTCTGGTGGTAGAAAGCTGTATCCGGTTTATCAGCAGACACGGTAAGCAGGATTACAGCCTTGTCATATTTGTGCAAAGTTGGGAAGAACTTCCAGGAATTCTTTACAGACTGAGAACAGAGATTGACTTCCCAGCCTGACGTTCCCAGAAAAGAAGTAAAACCTTATTTGTTCACATAATGTTTGCTACCTCAGAATGGCCACACCTAAACACTGAGTGAAATGTATCATATGTTTTTAACCCCCAGGTGCCTTAGCTACTAACACACTCCCTTTTCCAGCTTGAGAGTGAGTTTTAAGTTATAGCTATCATGTGGGTAAGTCTAGCTGGCCTAAAGTGGTCATGTTTGTTTCACCATCAGTCACCATCTTTGCCTGTGTTCTATCTCCCCTGCATTGCCTGGACCATTATGTCACATTGGCTTTCTGCAGCAGACTGCTTTGAAACAAGCTCCTTTTATACTATTGCATTGACTCGTGGTAATATTCAGTTTTTGTTCTGGTTTGGTCTTACTGGTTATGACATCTCCAGAGCTCAGTAAGTTACTGCCCCTAAAGTTGTAGCCAACATTTAGAATCTGCAAGGGCTGGCTCCTTCTCAGCCTAAATCAGATCATACTGTCTTCTGCTTGGATGAAGCTGAATCTCATAAATTCCGTTCCTCACCAGCTCCTAGGCTGGTTGGACAGGATTTAGGGAAAGAGATGAATTACCAGAGAACCAGTCTTCCAAGTGTAAGAGTATTTAGAAAGCACAGATACCTGAGCAAGCGCTGTGAAGATTTCTAGGAACTGGGCATCAGAAGTTGTTCTCAGATGCTCTACTGACTAGTTATAGGAACAGTAACAGAATGACCTTCTTGGAGCTAAGGAGGTGTGTAGATGATCAGTTCAGTTCAGTCGCTCAGTCGTGTCCGACTCTTTGTGACCCCATGGATCGCAGCACGCCAGGCTTCCCTGTCCATCACCAACTCCCGGAGTTCACTCAGACTCACGTCCATTGAGTCTGTGATGCCATCCAGCCATCTCATCCTTAGTTGTCCCCTTCTCCTCCTGCCCCCAATCCCTCCCAGCATCAGAGTCTTTTCAGATGAGTCAACTCTTCGCATGAGGTGGCCAAAGTACTGGAGCTTCAGTGTTAGCATCATTCCTTCCAAAGAAATCCCAGGGTTGATCTCCTTCAGAATGGACTGGTTGGATCTCCTTGCAGTCCAAGGGACTCTCAAGAGTCTTCTCCAACACCACAGTTCAAAAGCATCAATTCTTCGGCGCTCAGCCTTCTTCACAGTCCAACTCTCACATCCATACATGACCACAGGAAAAACCATAGCCTTGACTAGACGGACCTTAGTCGGCAAAGTAATGTCTCTGCTTTTGAATATACTATCTAGGTTGGTCATAACTTTTCTTCCAAGGAGTAAGCGCCTTTTAATTTCATGGCTGCAGTCACCATCTGCAGTGATTTTGGAGCCCAAAAAAATCCAAAGAAATCCCAGGGTTGATCTCCTTCAGAATGGACTGGTTGGATCTCCTTGCAGTCCAAGGGACTCTCAAGAGTCTTCTCCAACACCACAGTTCAAAAGCATCAATTCTTCGGTGCTCAGCCTTCTTCACAGTCCAACTCTCACATCCATACATGACCACAGGAAAAACCATAGCCTTGACTAGACGGACCTTAGTCGGCAAAGTAATGTCTCTGCTTTTGAATATACTATCTAGGTTGGTCATAACTTTTCTTCAGCAACCATTCTCTCTCCCTTCCCTTCTTTCCCAATGAACTGGGACCTTGCTTGGGTTTGTTTTTAGAGTAGTAATTATTTTTAGCATGCTTGTAACCTATCCTATTCTAATCAGCAACAATTTTTTCATCATATCTCCATTCACTAGAAGTACTCTTGCCTGGAAAATCCCATAGACGGAGGAGCCTGGTAGGCTGCAGACCATAGGGTCGCGAAGAGTCAGACACGACTGAGCGACTTCACTTTTTACTATCATGCTTTGGAGAAGGAAATGACAACCCACTCCAGTGTTCTTGCCTGGAGAATCCCAGGGACGGGGGAGCCTGGTGGGCTGCCGTCTATGGGGTCGCACAAGTCGGACACGACTGAAGTGGCTTAGCAGCAGCAGTAGCACTAGCAACATCGTTATATAGAGCTATTGAACAATCAGCAACTATTTATCAAGCCAGTTTTATAATTAAGTGTTGAGTGTCTCATGTAATTAATTGAATACTATACAGAGTGAAAAACAGAATGGCTGTCTGGGTACGGGGTGACTGTAAGTGTACTGGTTGTTTATGCTTGTGTTCACATGGCTGGAAGCTGAGGCCCATGACTGCTGCCCAGCTTCACGACAGAGTCCTGCACCACAGATGAGTAGCCGAGAAAAGATCAATTTTTTACTGAGTGTGTATCACTTTCATATCATCAGAAAGTCGTGAGTCAAACCATTGTATGTCAAGGACCATCTGTATACTTATTGACTGCTCATTGTATACCAAAAAAAGATCCTGTCCTCATGAGCCTTATATATGTCAGGTGTTGGTGAGGGTCATGAAGAAAAGTAAAAGAGGAGGAGGTGGAGAATGGATTGGGGATATTGTTCAAGGCAGGTTGTTCAGGGAAACCCGTGGGTCACCTAGAGTGACACGTGAGCAGTCTTGAAGGAAGGAGGGAAGGGCTGCACGGGTATCTGGGGAGAAGGAACACCAAAGGCAGAGGTCCTTGGCACATACAAGCAAGCACGCAGGATGCCAGTGAGGCTGGGGCAGTGAGTGTAGAGGAGAGTGGCAGGAGATGAAGCCAGAGCCCAGACTCTTAGGGTTTCAGCGGCTAAGGTAGCAGTCTGGGTTTTGTTCTAAGTGAGCTGGGAAGCTGTTGGAGAATCAGGAACAGGGAATGATCTTTCTGAAGGATCACAGGCTGCTGTGTAGAGCTAAGACTATAGGAAGAAACAGGAGGCTGCTGCAGTAGGGAAGATATGGCAGTTACCCGCCCCGGGCGTCAGCTGTGGCATTGTTACAAGTGATGGGTTCTGGGTGTTGTGGCTTGAATGTCCCTGCCCCCATGCAGGCACAGTCCATGTGGAGGCCAAAACTCAGCACATTTCTGTGGTAGGCTCTGGAGAACCAGGCCTGCTCCCGTGCTGCTGATGGGAATGAGAACCAGTACGACCCTTCTGAAGGGGGACTCAGCAGCATTGAACAAAATGACATGTGTGCCGGTTTTCTGAGCCAACAGTCCTTCTAGGAATTTACCATGAAGATACACCTCCAAAATGCGGAAATACACGCGCACACGGTTATTTATTGCAGTATCGTTTGTAACTGCAAAATATTAGAAACAACCTAAATACCATACTGGATGAATAAACTATGGTAGATCTGATAGACAGTGCCTGACGAACTGTGGACAGAGGTTCGTGACACTGTGCAGGAGGCAGGGATCAAGACCATCCCCCAGAAAAACAAATGCAAAAAGGCAAAATGGTTGTCTGATGGGGCCTTACAAATAGCTGAGAAAAGAAGAAAAGCTAAAGGCAAAGGAGAAAAGGAAAGATAAACCCATTTGAATACAGAGTTCCAAAGAATAGCAAGGAGAAATAAGAAAGCCTTCCTCGGCAATCAATGCAAAGAAATAGAGGAAAACAACAGAATGGGAAAGACTAGAGATCACGTCAAGAAAATTAAACATACCAAGGGAACTTTTCATGCAAAGATGAACACAATAAAGGACAGAAATGGTATGGACCTAACAGAAGCAGACGATATTAAGAAGAGAATACACAGAAGAACTGTACAAAAAAGATCTTCATGACCCAGTTAATCACGATGGTGTGATCATTCACCTAGAGCCAGACATCCTGGAATGTGAAGTCAAGTGGGCCTTAGGAAGCATCACTACAAACAAAGCTAGTGGAGGTGATGGAATTCCTGTTGAGCTGTTTCAAATCCTGAAAGATGATGCTGTGAAAGTGCTGCACTCAATATGCCAGCAAATTTGGAAAACTCAGCAGTGGCCACAGGACTGGAAAAGGTCAGTTTTCATTCCAATACCAAAGAAAGGCAATGCCAAAGAATGCTCAAACTATCACACAATTGCACTCATCTCAGATGCTAGCAAAGTAATGCTCAAAATCTCCAAGCCAGGCTTCAACAGTACGTGAATCATGAACTTCCAGATGTTCAAGCTGGACTTAGAAAAGGAAGAGGAACCAGACCACCTGACCTGCCTCTTGACAAATCTGTATGCAGGTCAGGAAGCAACAGTTAGAACTGGACATGGAACAACAGACTGGTTCCAAATAGGAAAAGGAGTACATCGAGGCTGTATATTGTCACCCTGCTTATTTAAGTTATATGCAAAGTACATCATGAGAAATGCTGGGCTGGATGAAGCACAAGCTGGAATCAAGATTGCCAGGAGAAATATCAGCAACCTCAGCTATGCAGATGACACTGCACTTATGGCAGAAAGTGAAGAAGAGCTAAAAAGCCTCTTGTTGAAAGTGAAAGAGGAGACTGAAAAAGTTGGCTTAAAGCTCAACATTGAAAAAACCAAGATCATGGCATCTGGTCTCATCACTTCATGGCAAATAGATAGGGAAACAATGGAAACAGTGAGAGACTTTATTTTGGGGGGCTCCAAAATCACTGCAGATTGGTGACTGCAGCCATGAAATTAAAAGACGCTTGCTCCTTGGAAGAAAAGCTATGACCAACCTAGACAACATATTAAAAAGCAGAGACATTCCTTTACCAACAAAGGTCCGTCTAGTCAAAGCTATGGTTTTTCCGGTGTCATATATGGATGTGAGAACTGGACTACAAAGAAAGCTGAGTGCTGAAGAATTAATGCTTTTGGTGGTGTTGGAGAAGACTCTTGAGAGTCTCTTGGACTGCAAGGAGATCCAACCAGTCCATCCTAAAGGAAATCAGTCCTGAATATTCATTGGAAGGACTGATATTGAAGCTGAAACTCCAATACTTTGGCCACCTGATGCGAAAAACCATCTCATTGGAAAAGACCCTGATGCTTGGAAAGATGGAAGATGGGAGGAGAAGGGGGCGACAGAGGATGAGATGGCTGGATGGCATCACCAACTTGATGGACCTGAGTGTGAGTAGGCTCTGTGACCTGGTGATGGACAGGGAGGCCTGCGTGCTGCAGCGCATGGGGTCACAGAGAGTTGGACACGACCGAGCAACTGAACTGAACTGAACTGATGGTATAGCCACACAGTGGGTAACTATGCAGCAACAAATAATAATAATGAGGAAGAGTTCCATGAAGTGACCTGGAGAGCTTGCCGGGATATATTGTCAAATGAAAAAAAGCAAAGTGCAGAGGAGCATCTCTAGCATGTTGCCTTTCATGTGAGAAAGAAGAGCGTGTAAGAATATAATGTGTCTTCTCACGTCTGCAAGAAGAAATACAGGAAGGATGAATCTAAAAACTAATATTTAACTGATTATCCTCACAGATGGGTGGAAAAGGGTGAGAATAGGACATGGGATTGGAGTGACATTTCTCCGTTTCTTTTTGTGTAGTTTTGACTTTTAGAACTACATGGGTGTTTTCCTTACTCAAAAGATAAACAAATATATAAAGCAAGGATGTGGGTAAAACCCCAAATGGAATACAAACAGTAACAAATAAACCTGTGTTGCAAATGAATAACACTGAGGAGATGAGGAAGAAAATAAGTATCTTTGAAAAGCAGTATTTTGATAATAAGAACTATAAACAAATAATGTACAGTAGTTGGTAATTTTTTTGTCACTTTTTTTTTTTTAGAACTAGCAATTCTGAAGCCATTTTATAAGATGGAACAAGTTCCCTAGTGGTCCAGTGATTGAAACTCCACACTTCCACTTTAGGGGGCACAGGTTCAATCCCTGGTTGAGAAACTAAAATCCCAAAAGCCTTCCAGTGTGGCCTAAAAATAACTGTTGTTCAGAAAATTGAATTATTTCCCCCTAAATAGGGACTTACGGTATTACTGAACTCCCTAAACATGATGGGTAATATTTGTACATGTACATTTAATGGGGATAAGGTCCATAACTTTTGTTAGCCCCCAGAACATCTGTGGTCTACCAGTTGCCAAAATCTGTACATCCTCACTATCTTCGATGTTCCCTGAGAGGTGCTAGTGAGCTTCCCTGGGGGCTCAGTGATAAGAATCTGCCTGCCAGTGCAGGAGACGTGGGTTCAGTGCCTGGGTCAGGAAGATCCCCTGGAGGAGGGCGTGGCAACCCGCTCCCGTATTCTTGCCTGGAGAATCCCATGGGCAGAGGAGCCTGGCAGGCCATGGTCCATGGGGTCGGAAAAGGATGGGAACAACTTAGTGATTAAACAGCATCAACTGCATTCTGCGAGCATGCGTGCTAAGTTGCTTCAGTCGTGCCAACTCTTTGCGACCCTGTGGACCACAGCCCGCCAGGTTCCTCTGTCCACGGGACTCTCCAGGCAAGAATACGGGAGCAGGTTGCCATGCCCTCCTCCAGGGGATCTTCCCAGCCCAGGTAGCAAACCTGCCTCTCTTATGTCTCCTGCGTGGCCACCTGGGAAGCCCACATTCGTTCTAGTTCCCATTATATAGATGGGAAAACTGAGGCTCGCCTGTAAGTGGTGGGTCGGGGTGATCCAGGAAGACTTAATAGAAGGGAAGGGATGTGAGGAATAATTGAGACTCACTCAGGCTGAGCAACTTCACTTTCACTTTTCACTTTCATTCATTGGAGAAGGAAATGGCAGCCCACTCCAGTGTTCTTGCCTGGAGAATCCCAGAGACTGGGGAGCCTAGTTGGCTGCCGTCTATGGGGTCACACAGCATCGGACACGACTGAAGTGACTTAGCAGCAGCAGCAGGATGGGAAAACCCCACCATTTTCATGAGGAAGGGAGCAGAGTCACGTGAGCAGAAGCTGGTGTTGTAGCAATCATTTCGAGACTTCTCTAGGAGAGCAACTCTTGGCAACAGCTGGATCCAGCTCAAAATGGAAAGTTTTGTGCTGTTTCCAAATAACTTACCCAAGTCTGATTGGCTTTATGCTTTTATGTTAGTCAGCACTAAGGAAAAACGAGAATGGTCACGCAGGTGTCAGCTGAGGTATATGAGGTCTTACCTGCATTATCATAAAAAGCCAACTGCTTTTCTCCTTCTCTTTCTGGAAACCCACCATTTATTAATGTTCCTACTTCGGAATCATCATCTAAAGATTCTGTCTGTTGAGCAGGAAACACACACTGGCCCTTCTAAAGCCTGGGTTCTCAAGGGGACGTGGAAACCAGACTGAAAGGGACCTTTGTGTCTCAGGCCTGCTGCCTGGTTTCCAGTAAGCTCTCCCATGATTTCTTCTGGCCCTGGGCTTGTGCACCAAATTGGCTTGTCCTTGATGTCTAATCTATCAAAACGTGCCGAGGTGATCCTCTGTCAACAAGCTGTTGGCTTCGCCAATGACACTGAACAGCCTGGTCCCTGAGATGACAGTTCCTTATATTTTACCGTGGTTTTGACGAGTCCCTGAGTATGTAACTGTTTCTGTCAGAAACTTACTGTTCATGTTCTGTGTCTACACAGTATTATCTGGCTGTTACTCCCCATTGGTAACTACTGTAATACGGTCCTGTTACTTTGGGGTCCTGACATTGCCTCCCATTCTGATTCTGTGAGGGATAGTCTGGAAAGTCCCCTATAGTAACAGACAACTTCGGTCCTATTACACACAAAATAATTAAATTCCCTGTGCTTACTTCTTGCTGTTGCTTCAGTTGGATTCAGAATTCAATCCTGGCCACTGTGGTTTACTTCGAAGTAGATGATAGAATTCATTCACCCTCCCTCATCAAGAGGGGAGTCCCAAAATAGTGGGCAAAATGTAACATTATTCTCTTTTGTTTTCCAAAAAAGAAACGTGTTTGAGAGTCGAAAGTTTCAGGAGATCATGCGATAAGAGCAGGACTTTAATAAAATGCCCAAGATTGAGCCACAGGGCTTGTGAGAAAAACTAGACAGAGCTGATATGAGGAAAGATGCTGCTTCAGTGCAGCCCCAGGGCTCGTGCTTCCTGGAGCCACCCCTCTAGTTTTGAGTTGCACGTGTGGGGCTCTCAATGAGCTGTGTCCATAGTCACACTGACAAATGAGATGCCCCACCGCCCCGCACTTTCACTCCAGTGGGCCCTACAAGCCTGGTGTTAAGGAATGAGTACATGATTGCACCAGAAGGCCTAGTTTTATGTCCTGACTCTGGTTCTTATCATCTATATAGCCTCAGGCAGGTCATCACGTCTCAGTCCTCTCTCCTAGAAAATGGGCTTCCTGGTAACCCCTGCCTTGTGGGCCTATAAGCACATAAGCAGTCACCACACACGTTAATTTTCCATGATTAGTTTCACTGCAACAAACTTTTTCAAAAAGACGCAGTTTTCATGCACGCTAGTCTAGTGTGGCATTCAGGAATGCTGCCTTTAGAGTCGGGCTGCAGTGAAGGACCAGCAGCTGGCACAGTGCCTGTGATACTCGCTGTGGACGGATCGCTCATCTTTTCTGCTTATCTGATTTATAGCAGTGTATTCCTTTCAGGTGTACAGCAATGTGATTCTGTTATATAGAGACATATATCTGCTCTTTTTCAGATTCTTTTCCCATGTAGGTTATTACAGAATATTGAGTAAGGTTCCCTATGCTGCACAGTAGGTCCTTGATGACTATCTCTAACAGTGTATATATGTTAATCCCAACCTCCTAATTTATCCCTCCCCTTACCTTCCCCTTGTGACTCTCTGTTTTATATATAAGTTCATTTGTATCCATTTTTTAGACTCCACATGTAAGTGATAACATATGATAATTGTCTTTTTCTGTCCGAGTTAACGTAGTATGATAACCTCTAGGTCTATCCGTGTTGCTGAGGAATAGCATTATTTCACTCTTTTTATGGCTGAGTAATATTCCATTGTGTATCCATGCCACAGCTTCTTTATCCACTCCGCTCTTGATGGACATTTAAGTTGCTTCAGTGTCTTGGCTATTACAAATAGTGCTGCAGTGAGCATTAAGGTGGATGTATCTGTTTGAACTATGGTGTTTTGGGGATATATGCCCAGGAGTGGGATTGCTGGATCATATGGTAGTTCTATTTTTAGTTTTTTTAAGGAAACTCCACACTGTTCTCCATTGTGGCTGTACCAATATATGTCCTCCCTTCTTCATAAGTAGTGAGAGCACTGTCCCCTAGAACGCTGAACAGTGTTAGGACAGCTGAGGTACTAATTATGATCTCACACCTCGGGAAACTCTGATCATGTCTAATGGCTTGCCTGCCATGCTCCTGGATCACATCCCTGATCCTGGGGGATAAGGAGGTGACAGAAATCACCTGTCTACTTTGCGGGAGGGACAGAGAAGCAGAGGCTGGAAAAGAAACCTGCTTCATAGACTTGGTCAGAATCAGAAACGGCGTAGACGACTCTTCCTTTTAAGCCTCTGACTCGGTACTTTCTTTCGGCCAATGCCTCGTATTCATTGCAGTGACCTCTCCACCATCCCTGTATAGGCTTTCTCCTCCGGCCTGAAGAAAAGAGACAGGATGCTTAAATACACACTGTCTGGGGGAGATGGACACTCAGCTAAACTTGGCGCTGTGGTTGTGAATTTGCTTTTTTGTCTCCTTGATCACTGTTCCCTGTCTTTCTAGGGCTACAGCATGAAGGAATTTTCCGGGTGTCAGGATCCCAGGTGGAAGTGAATGACATCAAAAACGCCTTTGAGAGAGGTGAGGAAACAGCCTTAAAGATTAGGCCAGACATTTGCCAGTCCCCTGGGGTAGTGGCTCCACCCTTTCTTCCCTGAGAGGTACCCAGAGTCAACAAGCCAGCGTGCCTCCCTCTTCAGCCCAGGCCCTTCCCTCTGTAGACATCTTCCCCACCTGCCCTCCCAGATGTGCAGGGAGACGCCGGGGAAATACCAGTGTCCCCCTTCCCAGCCCTCTCTTCCTGCCTCTCTCCTGCAGACAGTCCACCCAAATCCGAGAAGCTAACGGTGATATGTGGGCAGTCTGCAGCTCCACCTGGAACCCTTGGTGGCAGGGCAGACGCGCCTGTTCACGCGGCCCGTTTATTATCTTGTGGGCTCTTAAGGTCGTGGGCAAGCTTTGGCAGTTTCCATGCCTGTAATGGAATATACAGTTTCAGTTTGAGGTTGGTCCTGCCATTAAATCTGATTACGTCTGATAGGAAATTTTCCATGGGGACCGCCAGCAGGCCGTTCTCTTGCAAGTGGGTGTGCTTAGTTGCAGGCTGGGTAGGAGGAGAGCTGGTCAGAGGGGCTGGCCTCCCTGGCCACGTCTCCCCACCTTGGGGCTCAGTCACGGCCTGGCCCGCTTCCGTGATGCTTAGGAGAGAGCCGGTTGCCGTGTCCCTTCCCTGGCCCATAGGGAACGTCCCTGAGCTAGTCTGGCACACACAGATTCGCGTTAATGGTCGCCTGTGCCCCTGCTCTGACCCCAGGGCCCCTGAGCCTGAGCAGCCTTTGCTTTTTCTAGTCCCTGGTTGCCCTGCTCAAGGCCGCCATGCTGAGCAGAGCGCTGAGGGACTTCAGTGAAAGCTTGAGTAGGGCACGGCTTCCCCACCAGCTCTGCTTCATCCTGTGTGTTTTTACCCCTCTCACTCTCTCTCCTCCTTGGGGGGGTTTCTCACCCTTAGGAGAGGACCCCCTGGCTGGGGACCAGAATGACCACGACATGGACTCCATAGCCGGCGTCCTGAAGCTGTACTTCCGGGGGCTGGAGCACCCGCTCTTCCCCAAGGACATCTTCCACGACCTGATGGCCTGCGTCAGTAAGTACCCGGACCGCAAGCTCACTTCCATGCCAGAGCACCTTGTAGCAACAGGGAAATTTCCAGGTTTACAGTAATTTTTTTATTTTCCTTCTGTGAAATCTCTCTTCCTTGTTGTAGGGGAGGAAAAAGAGTGACTTTTCAGGAAGGATCTGGACCGCAAGTCAGAACTCCTGGTTTTTCTTTCTGATTCACTTTAAACTGTTTTATTTTGCTGGGCTTTATCTCTCTTAATATGTTCCTATAGAAAATACAGTCCTTTTCAGCCATTAGAAGCTTATACATTAGTACTTGTGCTTTTCATGATACAAAGGGAGAATACACATGTTACAAATATTTACTGCTTGTTGCTTTAAGTATGACATGACTTATCTGTGAGATGTGTTAATATGTATTCTTCTAGGAATTCAAGCCCTCTCCACATTTAAAAGTAGTGATAGGATATTTCTCAGAGAGTCTCTACTTTTCTTTACGTAAAACAGGTATCTTAGAATTTCTCTGCCTCTTACTCTAAAATTTGGGGCTTGAAAAGCTGCTCCTGGCCATTTATTATACTGGAACACCCTCTCGTTTGTTGTCCATGGAAACCCGGGTTAATATTAGGTCGTTCTGAGAGCAGACTCCATTGAGATAATGGTTCCCAGAGGCTGGAGGAGGCAGTTCCTTTGAAATGAAGAAAAGCTCTCCCCCCAGATAAGTGAAGGTCTTCATCCCCACCCCCAACGCTCCCACCCCCAGTTTCCAGTTTGATTTAGTACATCCCCTGAGAGCTCAGGAAGCCAGCTCCCTTGTTTTGTTGGCTTACCTACTGTGTGTGGAAGTCCTAGTGGACCTGAGTTCCGTGGGTGACTGAGGAGACGCACCCCTCGCGTTTTCACATCTCCTTCCAGGCCGGGGCCCGGGTGGAGCATGCTAAGAGACTGGGGGTTGCCAGGATATACAGGGTACATTGGCTGCCCAGTCCTCCCCCTGAGGTGTGCTCCTGATCCAGTATCTCCCACTTCGTTTTCACGGAAAGACTCTCATAGAAAATGACAGTATCCACATGGCACAACACGAATGTGGGAGAGCGGGCCCTGGGGAGGTCCAGGCCTTGGGCCATCCCTGGAGTCAGGAAAGTTCTCTGGTTTTCTCCCAGTATCACTGCTTGCCAGTTCTTGCCTCTGGCCACCTTTTGCCATCCCCACTGCAGATAAGAGAGTGGGGAAGAAAAGCCAGACTTGTCCAGGGGCTGAGGGGTGTGCGCGTGGAGCAGGCAGGACGGGACCTGGACAGCACCCCCCGCCCACGCAGGCCCTCCAAGGCTGGGGGACAGTCCCAGCCATTTCTGGGCAGCTCTTTGTTTTGGTGTTGTAATAAGAGGGTGGCGGATGCTGTGGGGAACTTGCCCAACCCTTCTGTGCCCAAGGAGCAGACATCTTAAGTCCTGCCCCAGCGAAGGGTCTAGAGCCCCACCGCCAAAGCCCCACGCAAGGAGCCCCTCGCACTGGCCCAGTCCTGTGTGGACTGGAACCGGCCGCTCCCTGTTGTACCTGCTGCGAGTCAGGGCCTTCTGACCACTAGTCCCTGGGATCCCAGTGGAGGGTAACACATGGCTTTCTTCTTTCAGCAATGGACAACCTGCAGGAGCGAGCTCTGCACATCCGGAAGGTCCTCCTGGTCCTCCCCAAAACCACTCTGATTATCATGAGATACCTCTTTGCCTTCCTCAATCAGTGAGTAGATGTCCCTGGGAGCAGCTGATTGGCCTCGGCTTCGGCCAGTGAACGTTTATGTGGGGACCTATGTTGATCCCTCCAGACCAATAACTACTTATTGAACACATGCTGGGTGTGGTTTTAGGATGTAAAAATACATTGTGAAATAGAGACAAAAGCCTAGATGTGGTTTGGCTCATGTTCTAGCAGAGGACACAGACAATAACAGACACATGAGGTAGTGATAAGTGCTTAGAAGAAGAATAAAGAAATGCAACTGAAGCGTCAGAGCAGGGGTGACGGAGGGGAGCTGGCGCAGAGGGGTCGTCAGCAAGGCCTCTGGGGACTCAGTGTATGAGCAGCAGCCTCAGTGAAGGGAAGGGAGGAGCCAGGGCCAAGGTCATCAGGCTCACGAAAGTCATGGCAACACTGGGTTTGGGTTTGAAGAAGCCATTGGAAAGTCTGGGGCAGAAGAGTGTTGTGATCTGATTTTCTACTTTATTTTTAAAAGCTGCTTTGTGGAGAAGTTACTGTGCAGTGAAGTGAAGTTACTCAGACCAGGGAGGGAAGGGTGGAGGGTGGGGGAAGGGTCAGGTTTGGGATCTATTTGGAGCACAGCCTGTACAGGACCTGCTGATGGGTAGCGTGTAGAAAGAGGAAAGAGAGAAATTCTGAATTTTTGTCATGAGCAGTAGTGGAGTTGGGGAAGACAAGACGTGGATATGCTAGTGTGGATATGTTAACTTGAGGCACCTACTAGCCCTCCAGGTAGAGAGCCTGAGTAGGCAGGTGCCCCCCCAGGCAGCTCTGTCTTTACCCATTGCTTTCACCACTGCACCTCCAGCAGCTAGGCCAGAGTGTATTAGCCAGCAACCTGAGGGCCGAATAAGGCCCATAAGGTGTGTTCCCTTTAAATCCACTGTGTCTTGAAAGCATTGAAGCATTTAAATATTGGGAGGTTTTACACTTTAAAAATATCTGGATTTCTGGCTTCTCATGAGAAAATCATTAGATCTGGCAGTACTGGATCTGACAGCCGCGTGGCTGCAGTTTCCTGTGGAGTTAGGGCTGCTGCCCGGATGTAGGCCAGGGACCCAAGTTTACCAGTCCCATTTCTCCCTGATACCCCCCAGTGCTTAGGCTGAATTCAGCTGAAATTATCATCTCTCTGGCTTTATGCCTTTTCATATAGTGGGGAAACATTTCTATAGGTCTTTAAATCTTTTTTTTTTTAAAGGTGGAGGGGGTAATAAAACTTAGACTAAGGGTATTTTATCTGTTATTTCTTTGTGAAAATGAAGAATATTCCTAGTGGGTTAGCCTCTGCTTCAGTGGACATTCATAGGCCATCTCAGGAGCCTCAGCCGGCCTGCAGACTAGGGTCAGCCTGCCTGCAGAGGCGCCCGGGTCAGGGGCCGCCGCCCCAGCCTCGCCCTATTGCGGCCCGCAGCCCGCTGCCTCCCCATGCCTGTGTCTGCACCATTCTCTGGCCGAGCCCTGACTCAGTGCCACCGCTGCCTTTAGTTGAGAACCCCTCATGACCCACGCAGGGTTACAGGCTGCCTATTTCAGGCAGACAGAAATAGAAACCCTGGTAAGGACTCTCGAGCCTGTCGGTCTCCTCAGGGCCACCAGGCCACCTTCATCTCCCCTTGTGGACTGATACCTGCCCTCAGAGAGCCCGGTCTGCTCCCCAGAGCAAGAAGCAGGATGGCAGGGGAGCGGGCAGGGTTTGGGGTGACTCTGTGTGTAAGTGCGATGCACCCGCTCTCTGCCCCACATTTTCTTCCTGCTAAGTGGAAGGGCAGGGGCAGACGGAGAGTAAGCATCGTAAGAGCCAGAGGAGATGGCCACTGCTGAAGGAAACGTGGAAAATTGCACCAGTTCAATTGATGACTTCTGCTGTGTTTAACTTCTCTTTATGGTTAAAAAAAGATTCTCATCAAAGTATTTCATTGCAAAGATGCAACATTAATACCACAATATTTCCAAAACTGATAAATGGACACAGCTGATAGAAAAGACCATTTCTGCCTGCATGAGAAGGTGGCAGGTGACAGGTGGCCAAAGTTGGCAGGTAGTTCCCCATGGAGACTCTGCCTGGGCCCCGACTTTAGGACCTCTCTCCTTTGCTGTTACATGTCCTGAGGATGTGTGTACTCTATTTCTGGTCTTTTTTGGGGTTGTACAATCCTCCAGCCAAAGGAACTCTCAGAACTGAGACAGGTAGATAGACAGACAGACAGACAGGTATGAAACTCCTTGCACAGTATACCAATGCTCTGTGGACTTGACCAGGTTCCACATATTTCTGTGTAGCTAGCATCCAATCCACTGTATGAACCTTGAGTACACGCCTGTCCAGTAGGCCTTATGAATGATTAATGTTATACTTTCTTAGCATCTGCATTGACTCTCAATTACTGTGTAACAAAATTGCCCTAAAATTGAACAACTTCAAACAAGAGGCCTTTATTGTTTGTTCCCAGGTTCTGTGGGTCGGGAGTCTAGGTGCCACTTAGCTGGGGCCTCTGGCTGCAGGCTTCATGAGGTTACAAGTGAGTGTATAAGGGCAGGGCTGCAGTTTCTTCTGAAGGCTCGACTGGGAAAGGACCCACTTCCAAGTTCTCTCACGCAATGTTGGCAGGACTCAGTTCCTTGCAGGTTGTTGGACTGAGGGCCTCCTTTTCCAGCTGGCTATTGGCCGGAGGCCTCCATCAGTTCTTCGTCACATGGCCTCACCTTCAGAGCTGTGCATGGCCTGGCAGCTGGCTTCGCTCCAAGCAAGGGAGAGATGGTCCAAGACAGCAGCCAGTCTTTGTAACCTAATCTCACAAGGACAGCCCATCCGTTCTGCCAGCTCCATTCACTAGAAGTGAGTCACTAAATCCAGCCCACACACCCAGGGAGAGAACCACACAAGGCTGTGAGTACCAGCAGCAGGGACCATGGGGTTCATTTTAGAGGTTCCAGCCTCAGCAGCTGTACCACCCAGTGGGGTTTTGCCCACTGCAAGTAACTCGCCCTCTCAGCTGCTGACTCTGCTGCTTTCCTTTTGAAACCTGATTTCTTCAGATTTCTTCTTTCTTTTAGTCTCTTGCTAATCAAATGAGGTCCACAAATCAGCAGCAGCAGCAGCTGGGGAGACTTTTTTTTTGTTTTTTTTAAGTCGCTTAGTCATGTCTGACTCTTTGTGGCCCCAAGGACTATACAGTCCATGGAATTCTCCAGGCCTTCTCCAGAGGATCTTCCCAACCCAGGGATCAAACCCCAGGTCTCTCCACATTGCAGACTGATGCTTTGTCAGCTGAGCCACTAGGGAGGCCCAAGAATACTGGAGTGGGTAGCCTATCTCTTCAACCCAGGAATTGAACAGGAGTCTCCTGCATTGCGGGTGCATTCTTTACCAGCTGAGCTATGAGGGGGAGGTTGTGAGAAACGCAGAATCTCAGCCCCTCCTCCACTCCATCCCCATGGCCTCTGAATCAGAATCTGTATTTTGACAGAATCCCCTGGTGAGTCATAGGTACGTGAAAGCGCGAGAAGCATTGTTCTACGTCCTCAAATATTGCTCCATAATCTGGAGAAGGGAATTAACGGTGCTTCTCTTATTGTTAAGGCGCCTCAGCTGGTCTCCAGAAAAGCTGAGTCTTCTCTAAACGTCAGCATCTCTAGGGCCTCCCAGTTGGGGACGATTCTGTCTGTGGCGCTCTCCTGACTGTCACAGGAAGTGTTTTAACCTCTATCTGCAAACAGACAAGTAGAATTGTGACTGGGCTGTCTCAGAGGCTCACAGATACTCATGCGTTTACTCACTTATTTATTTAGCATGTATTTATTACTCATGTACGGTGTGCCAGCCCTGTTTCAGTTGCTGGCTATCTAAGATTGCATCAAACCGTCAAAGTTTCTGCCCTCATGGAGCCTGTGTAGCGCATAGAATTGGAGGAAGACAGGAAAAACCAATAACACATGTCATATGTCAGGGGATAAGGGCTGTGGGGAAAGTCTAAACAAGTTAGTGGACTGGAAAGTGGGAGGGTTTGCTCTTTAGTATGCAGCGGTCAGGGCCACCTCACTGAGCAGGCGGCAGTGGGCAGTGCTGTAGGAGGAGGACCAAGAGAGAGCGGGGTCCCAGAAGCCACATAACATGTCTCAAGGAGGGTAAGACAATGCGATGACAGTTCTGCTGAGGAAAGGCCTGAGGACTGACTGAGCAGCGTGGGTGTCACTGGTGACCTTGATGTGTGTTGTCTGAACAGGGGAAAATTCTGATGGTGTCAGTTCAAGTGAGAAGGGACGCTAACCATGGATCAAACGTGCTGGATCCTGCAGTGGGGTGGGATTCAGCTAATGCTACGTAATTTTGAGCAGGTTCAAGTAGTAACACTTGTGTGTATTTGACCACGATAAAGGGGGAGGGGGAGAGTAGGTGAGTGAGTCTGCTGGGACTGCCACGAGTACCACAGGCTGAGAGGCTCGAACAGCGGAAGTTTGTTTCCTCAGTTTTGGAGCCCAGCAGTCCAAGGTCAAGGTGCCAGCAAGTCTGGTTTCTGGGGAGGCTGCGCTCCTTGGCGTGTGCACGGCTGCGGCGCGATGTCCTCATGTGGCCTTTCTTCTGAGCCCGCTGGGACAGAGAACTCGGGTCTCTTTTCCTCTTCTCATAAGTACACCAGTCCTGTAGGGTTTGGGCCCACCCTTATGGCTTCATTTAACCCATAGTATCTCCTTTAAGGCCCCATCCCTAAACGCAGTCATATTGGGGCTTAGGGCTTCAACAAATGGCTGGGGGAGAGGGGACATGATTCAGTCCATAACAGCAGGGGCAAAGAAACAGCAGAGTCAACAGATACAGACAGCTCTCAAATGATTGAATGACAGAGAAAGAGCGGGACAGTAATTCAGTGTGTGTAAGGCATTAAGAGAGGATTTTGTTTTTAAGATGCACATTTTTATGCTAGTGGGGATGGGCCCCATAGGGAAGAACTGATGGTGGAGGAGAGAGCAAGGGGATTGCTGGAGTGATATTCTTAAAGAGGGGAAAGAGGATGGGATTCACTGCATAGGGAGAAAGGCAGGCCAGTTACCAGACAAGGGAGCATGGAAGCTGGGACAGGTGGCCTTACAGCCGAGGGCAGCGAAGGAACGCCTTTGAAGGGCCATGGGAAAGAGTCAGCCGCGATTCCATTCCCCTTCTCATCGCTTAAGGAGCCTGTTGGGGAAGTCTGTTAAATCACAGGTTTATGGATTCTTCGCCCCATGTTTTGCCTGGGGCTGTGATGAATACAGTTTCTCTTCATCCCTTTCAAAACCTGAAATCCATCCTGATGCATAATATCTTACCCAGAGTCTGTTGGTTGTTGCCAAATCAAACCCCCAGGGCCTGTGAAGTTGAAGGTTTTTAAGTGAAATATCATGTGTTTAAAACAGTCTGCTCAAAGCTTCTTGCTCTCCCTGAGGATTTAAGGTTTAGGTTTGAGGACGCAGAGCCCTCAGCTTGTTAGATAATGCCTGTCAGGAGAAGAAGACAGTGGACTCCTGCAAGCCAGTTACTGCCAAACTTGAGCAGCCTCGCTCTCCCTTCCCTGACTGGAATCGCAGATCCTATGTCAACAAGCAAACTGGACTTGAAAATTACAGAAAATATTTCTTGAACACCTCCTGTGTGCCAGGCACAGTGCTAAGTGCTTTACAAATATTACTTCATTTAATCTTCACGACAGCCCATCATGGAAACATGTAATTGCCCCCATTTATGATGAAAAGATTAGGGAACTAGGAAAAAACTATGGTAAGCAATGGAGCTAGTACTCAAAACCAGATGTGCTTGATTCTAAAGTTCTGGGATGTTTTGTGTTTCTTTATAAATGTAATCAGAGAGACAAATTTGCATCATTTAAAGGTAAAAGTCCAGAGAAGTGCATGATGAAAAACAAGCTTCCCACACCAATCCTGATTTTCTCATTGCCCCCAAAAGGCTTCTGTTCCTAATCACTACAGTGGACCTTTTGAAGGTGCTCAAAAGAAGATGAGCTTAAATTGATTAGGAGAGTTCACTCCTGTTACGGGTAGAAACTAAAGAAAATAAGTACAGCTCTTAGAGGAGATGGCATGTATAGAAGTCGTGGTGGTGGTTTAGTCACTAAGTCGTGTCCAACTCTTGCGACCCCATGCTCCTCTGTCCATGGGATTCTCCAGGCAAGAATACTGGAGTGGGTTGCCGTTTCCTTCTCCAGGGGACCTTCCTAATACCAGAAAAAGGAAAAGAAATTTAAGAAAGAAGGAGCTGTTACCATCATTATCCATTTTAGATATTTCTCTTAAAAATAAAAATCTAGTGTTTTAAGTCTTACACTACGTACAACCTTCATAGTCTTCAAGGATGACTAGCACTATTGTATTATATACAAAACTGTGTGCATTTGTTATGTGCTCGTGTGTGAATTTCTCTGGGTAAGAATCCTTAGTTTTTGTCAAATTCTTCAAGAAGCCTCTATTCCTCAAGTATTTAAGAACTATGGCTTTACCCCCAAAACTTAGGTGTTCCAATTGTAGATTGGAAAAGAAAGAAGGATCTTGGTCTGTATTGTAATGGGAGTAAGAAATGGACCTGGATCCATAAGAAGTAGGCCCCAGTCCACAAAGACATGTCCTCTCCAACCCTTAGAGTCCCTTGGACTACAAGGAGATCCAACCAATCAATCCTAAAAGGAATCAGTCCTGAATATTCATTGGAAGGACTGATGTTGAACCTGAAACTGCAATACTTTGGCCACCTGATGCGAAGAACTGACTCATTGGAAAATACCCTGATGCTGGGAAAGATTGAAGGCAGGAGGAGAAGGGGATGACAGAGGATGAGATGGTTGGATGGCATCACCGACTTGATAGACATGAGTTTGAATAGGCTCCAGGAGTTGGTGATGACAGGGAAGCCTAGCGTGCTGCAGTCCATGGGATGGCAAAGAGTTGGACACGAGTGAGTGACTGAACTGAACTCCACACCTGGTCATCGTAGCCACCTAGGAGCTGAGCCCCCGTTTTCTTAGAAGACGGGAAAAGACTTCTCATCACTCACAGAGCTTAAACTAGGACCGTCAGGCCTAGCATTGATTTCGCTTTAGCCACCAGGCTTCCCAGAAACTACAGTTTTTTCTTTTAAAACATTGTCAGATCACACTAAAGAAGCAAGGCCTTCCTCTTCCTTGTCCCTCTGTGAGGCAAGGAGCCGGTCAGCCTGTGATGAGCCACAATTCTAGTCTCAGGCACCTCAAGCCTCTTGTCCCTGCTGAGGTTCCCATGCTAATTATTTCTCCTGTCTCTCAAGTTTTCATTTGTCCAAGAAGTGGACTTGGAACCTTCTTGGCAGAAGGTTCCTTTTCTGAATCTCTGCTCTCTTTTAACTTAGGAGCCAGGGAAGGGTTACAAAATTAAATTTTTAAAACTTTCTGTGATGCAGTCCAGCTGCTGAACTCCATCCACTCACTCATCCCAGGCCTCCCTGCCTTTGACCAGGTCCTAGAGAGCGGTGGTCCTCTGCCAGAGCCGTGGTTTGTCGCTATCCCCACCTGCATTCTTCCACCTCCAGGTCCTGCAGTGATGTTCTCAGGGGGTGGGGCCATGTCTGAATCTTCAGCAAAGGAGAGAAGCATCGAGTTAGAGAGAGACCAGCTTGGTAGTTTGAGTCTGAATTCTGGATACACCAGAAATTAACTGCCCTATTGTGAAGAACAGCTACTCAGATGAAGACAGCTAAGTGCCAGGCCTCTGGTTCAACACCAGGACTTTGGTATCATCTCAAGATCAGCCAGAAGCTGGTGCTGATGCCCATGAGGAAGGCAGAGCCCCTGAGCAGAACTCACATGTTTGCAGACTGTTGGGGTTGGGGGTACATCCAGAGTAGCCCAGCCTTCAATGTCTGGACACACAGAGACCAGTGGGGACTCATACTGAAGGGCTTGGGTCCCTGGCCAGGGCTGGAGGTGTGGCTAGAGCAGCTGCTGGTTGAAAAGAGGGAGTTCCTAGAAGACAGTACCTGATAATGATAATGCATCCAGGAAAAGCCTGCGCAGAAGCTAAGCCACATGCAGACCTTTTCCTGAATAAATCCTGAATGTACAGTAGAGGAGGATATCCTGAAAATGAAAAACAATTGCATCAGCTGTTCCAGAAAGAAGCTCATGGGCTTGATGGAATACAGGGGCCAATTGGTTGGCTAGTTATTAAATCTAGAGCTTAGAATGGAATGTCGCTAATAATTTGGTTGTTTTGCTATTTAAGAAGCACCAGCACAACCCGATGCACAGCGCCTGACCACGTCTTTGCCAGGACAGCTCAAGGGGCTGCGTCTGCTCTGGCCAGCTTAGTGAGCTGGTCTGTGGGAGCACATCCAACTCCAAGGAGCAGTGTGTCCTCGAGGCAGGGTGGATTTGGTGGGTAAAGTCCCAGGTGGGAGTAGGAACTGGGGGACAAGTAGGATTTGAACCAGGAGCTAGACAAAGAGGAAGGGTGAGACCTGCAGAGAGGGGCTTTCCTTGTCTCCTGAGTGCCTGTCCTGGTGGTCATTACCTTCCCGCCTCACTAACTTTCTAGAAGGGCTCTGATACCCAGAAAAGCAGGTGGCTGTGTGTGGCACGTCTGTTCTTGCCCCCGGCAGCGCCTCCTGTGACTGTGTTCCCTGGGCATTCATGCGAGTGCGCTTCAGCTCTCACCCTTCTCCTTCTCCTGCAGTTTATCTCAGTTCAGCGAGGAGAACATGATGGACCCCTACAACCTCGCCATCTGCTTTGGGCCCTCGCTGATGTCGGTGCCTGAGGGCCACGACCAGGTGTCCTGCCAAGCCCACGTGAACGAGCTGATCAAAACCATCATCATCCAGCACGAGAGCGTCTTCCCCAGCCCCCGGGAGCTGGAGGGCCCCACCTACAGCAGAGGAGGGAGCACGGAGGATTACTGGTAGGGGCTCGGGGCGGAAGAGGGGCGTCACCTGCACCCACTGGCCTGGGGTCCAGATGGCCCAGCGAGGCCGACAGACGCACCCCGCTCCTCCCCGCCGCTCCCTCTGTGGTGCACCAGGCCGCCAGGACCCGGGCTGCTGTCAGCCAAGCCCCACTTGACCCAAACCGCGGAGCAAGTACCACCTTAGGCCACCTCCCTTCTTCACGTGTTCTGCGTGGCGAGGGGCCATTCTGAAAGATGTGATAACAATAGCAGGAGCATTAATAATCTCCAGGAAAGGAAATTCGATCCGGTGGTACACAGAACTGCCGCTCATCAAGCAGCAGTCTCAAGCTCCTGCTCCAGGCTGGCTGTTGTGGGAGGAACAGTCCCGCATCCAGAGAATTCCTCTCTGACTGGGGAGAGTTCAGATAGGAGACGTACTTTGCTGACTGTGAGTTTATACAGTGGTAATGTAATAATGATCTCAGACATTTGTGACGAGAAAAGGGGTAAGGTCCCTTTGCGACAGGTTAGGCCCGGTTTCCACCTAAAGCAGATTTGTTGTGAGTTTGCCTGGAAACCGAGATATAAAAGGAATCCTTCAGGTGTATCTTTACTAGGCCCTTCCATTAGACAAATAACAAATCACCATTTCCATCTTATAGATTAAGGCACTGCAATATAGAGGCCACCCCAGCAGTGGGGGTCCTAGCCCTGACTGCTTCACTCAGTGCAGAGTGCCACCCACTGCCCCCGAGGGCCCCCCGCGTGCCACTTTCAGGGTCATTTTCCCACTAAACGCGAAGACAACTGCCCAGTATCCTTCACCACCTCCTCCTCCACCCCCTCCCGTCTTCCCCTAAACAGTGTTTCAGCCTGGGCTGAAAGCATAGGCCAGCGCCAGTCGGATTCCATCTGAATTCAACATCTGGAACCAATTCAACCAGCCCCATTGCTGTGGACTGAGGTCAGGGGGGACAGGGGAGGCGGCTTACTTCATTAGAGGCCAGTCAGTCCATGCTTCTCCCTGACACTCACAGAAGGATCCTCCACCCAAGGAGTGAGGAGAGTACTAGCCGTACGTCTGTGAACTTAAAACTGCCACTGTCACGGAGCTCGGTCCTGACTGTCCTGCAGATCCTGGCCTCTGGGGCTGAGCTGGAGAAACCTGGGCTCGCCAGCTCTGAGAGGGAGCTTCTGGTCACTTACAGATGGCTTTGCGGGGACCGGGGAGGCGGTTCAGGTCTCAGCCTTCTGGCTGGTGGGCTCCGGGCAGCTGTCCTTGTGTATGTGACTTGGAGAGTTGGTCTCCCTCACCTGAGTGTTGAAACGCTGTGGAGTGGTGCTCCCGATTCCGGCCTCACCTCCCTGCTCGCGTATCACACCATGGCAGGCTCTGGACTGCTTCCAAAGCACAGAGCCCTCCACCCTCCATCGCTCCCCAGTCCCTGCCAAGCCCGGCTGGGGTGGCACAGTGGGCATAGATGGGAGGGCGCCTGCCTCCCGGTTCTGCCCAGGGTCTTCTCCCAGGCCCTCTCGGCCATGCGGCCGGCATTTGTGGGCAGCCATTGGGGAAACCGCAGCATTTGTCAGGGGCTGTTACGCCCACAGACTGGGTGGCAGGCCAGAAGCACCCCAGGTTCAAGAGTGGACGATGCTGGAAAGGAGCCATTGTCTGACCGCTGGCTTCCTGGCCACTCAGAAGGCTCCGGCCTCTGCATCTGAAGAGCGAGACGTGCCCGTGAAGTGAGCTGAGATGGACCCAAGGACCCTGGAGCTGGGCTGGGATACAGAGCAGCCAGGGAAGGGGGGCCTCCTGCCACCCGGCACCATGCTTACCAGCCCTGAAACAGGGGCCTAGCTTTCTAGGACTGCCTGCAGTGTGGCATGCTGGGCTGCTGTTGAGACTGCAGCTGCTGGCAAGGCCGCGGTGCGCGTGGGGCAGGAGAAGCATAGCGTTTAGGGCTAGAAGGGACCGTATAAAGCCTCAACTTGCCTTTACCTCAAGGCAGTGGTTTTCCAAGTGGGGTCCACAGACCAATAGCACCTGCCTCTTGTGGGCTGGTCAGAAACAAAGGGCTCCAGCTCCACCCAGACGAGTGAATCAGAAACTCTGAGAGTGGGTGAGGCAGTCTGTTTCCCACACACCATCCAGGGCTCCTTCAAGATTGAGCTGCTGCCTTAGTGGGTGGCCACACAAGTGAGCTTAGAGGCCTGGGGGAAACTGAGCCTTTGTTGGCCCCGAGCATCCCAGGAATCGTGAGGGTTTCCAAAATGTCACCCAACTCCTTCAGAGGGTCTTTAGGCCCAGCAAACAGTGAGAAAGTATACCCACGTTTTCTGAGAAGCAGAAAGTTTTCCCACAGTGCTCTTTTTTCTGGAGAGCCAGGGATGTCCCGGCTGCTGCTCAGAAGCCCAGAGAGTTCTGCAGTCCTCCCACAGTGTTCTCTGGGGTCTGGAGAGTCCGTAAACCAGCTTGCTTCACATGGGGTGGGGCCCCATCTCACGAAGAGGAAGGGCCTGTAACTTAGCCTGCACACATGCTGACGGAGGCTCAAGGGTGAAAACTGAAGCCAGGATGTGGGGTTGAGGGATGGTGGTGTCTCCATGGAACTGCCTGAGAAGACTCACTTTTTGCTGCCAGAGGAAGAAGGCTTAAAAATGAACAGGTTTTTCTCTGCTTCTCGGGAAGTGAGAGCGTCCTTGTGCCGCTCCCCCATGTGCTCTCCAGTCCAGATCAGGGATAGAAAGAACTTTCCTAATAACTTCCTTGCTCATTCTCTATTCTCTGCCCCGGATGACCTTAGGCTCCATGAATTTTGTCAAGAGCTTGACCCAAGCTCACATGCCCTGCCTTTGGCAGAGTCTAGCCCACAGCCAGCTTTCTTCCCCTGCTTTTGTTTCCCACTCACTCCTATGACTCACCTCCTACTTCTCACCAGTACTAAACCACAGAGCAGCCAGAGGCATCAAGCAAAATGAGAAAGAAGGAAAGAAAGCGCCCCTTCTTATTTCACTGAATCCTCGCACAACTCTGTGAGAAATATAGAAGTATATAGACCATTATCCCCAATCTATAGATTAAGTAGCTGAGGCTAAAGAAATTAAGTAATTGCCTAGAGTCACACAGCTACCGAGTGTCAGCTGATTGTCGGATGCAGTTGTATCCGATGCTAAAACCCAGTGTTTCCCTTCCACCTTGCTCCCTCCAGGAACTAATTCACCTAAAGAAATGAGCCTTGAGGAGCTGAGTCATTCTATATTTTTGAAAAGATTTCTAAGTTGAAATGAGTTTCCCTTTGTGTCAAGATGTTTGTAAGTTCCATGTAGTCTCCAGTAGTTTTTGTAGCAGGAGCTAGCCTAGAGACTTCCCAGAGCCTTGTGTTTCGTTATAAGCATCTACCTGTAATGTGTGATCAGAGTGTAGGATAGATTCCGTGCCCAAGGAAGCTGTGTGAAAGAGAAGATAAGAATTTTGGTTCCTCTTGCTTCTGTTGCAGTGACAGCCCTCATGGAGAGACTACCTCGGCTGAAGACTCGACCCAGGACGTGGCCACAGAGCACCACACCAGCGATGACGGTACGAGGCCCCGAGTGGGTTAGCTGGCCGCTGGGCGTGAAGCAGAAAGCAGCGTTACACATCCTGTACTCCCACCCTGCAGTCTCCCGGGAGCTGCCCCCAGCTCTCCTGGTTCCCCTGCTCACTCCTTCCCTTTCTTGGAGGGACAGCCTGCCCCGTCAGATCGAGCAGTCTCTGTGTTAGAGCAGAGGTACAGGGCTGGGCCTCAGCCCTCTGCCCTGCTCACCCCAGCTCCCTGCCCCTCGCCCACCTCCCAGCTCCTGCCTCATCTGGCTGTCTCGCCAGCATACTGTCGGTCCCTTGTCACAGCCCAGACTCCTGCCAGGTAGCTGGAGACAAGAGTGAAGGCGCGCTCATTTGAAAACCAGTGAGCCTGGGGAATAGTGAAGCTGGATGCCAAGAACCCAGCAGAAGCAAGCCAGAGGGGGGTGGGAATCAGGATGCAGAAACCACATGCTCTCACGCCTGCCGACTGGAAAAATTGACCCTTTCCAAAGCGCAGACATGCGCTGCGCGGCCTGGCGGGTGTGCGTCGAGACTGGAATGCACAGCTGTCGTCCGTGGGCCTTGGCGGTGCCCATGATTTATTAGGGTCTGTCCGGCCAGCACATTCCCTGTCTTGCCAACAGTTCTGTACCTCCATTTCTGGATCGCCTGGGCTCTGGAAGTCTCGGCAGCTGACAGGGGGCCTCAGAATTTTCTGGGCATGAGAACGAAATGGCACAGTCTTCAGTGTTCCCTGCTCCCTGCCTTGCCATGAATTCTGCAATCCTAGGCCAGTTTTTAAAGGAGAAAAAAAAAAAATTAGGATTGCTTATTTGGCTCCTAAGGTCAAATGGATCAATCTGATAACTTGCCACACAATGGGAAGAGCCTCAGTGAACTAGGTAAATTTGTATTTGATTAGAGCCTAGTGTTCCCTGGCACTGCTAGAAGCTTTATATGTCTTATCTCTTACTCCCTAGTGAAATCGATAGAGCTGCTATTTAATAGGTAAGAAAACTGAGGCCAGAGACAAACCCAAGGCTGTATGGAACTGAGCCTGGGATATTTAGACAGGTCTGCTGTAGCGAATTCTCCAGCAGACCCAGCAGCCCTGACTGTCTAGGTGTGGTCTTGTTTGAGAGCAGTATTTCTTTCCACGACTCAGAATATCTGACTTTAACCCTAAGTTCCTGATTTCTGGGATCCCTCTTTTTGCTCTCCAGCCTCTACCTGCAGCCCAGAGCAGACCATGAAAATGATACATTAATAACAGTGACTGATACAGGCAGCGCTTACTCTGGGCCCTCACTGTTCTGAGCACTTTTACAAATGGTTATTTATTGACTCCTCCTGCTGACTTCATGAAAAAGGCACTATTCTTTTCCTCGTTTTATAGACAAGGAAGCCGAAGCTTATACAAAAGTAGAAGTACATTGCCTTTGTAAACCTCTGTTATTCTTCAAATCACTTCCATATGCATTTTTCCGTGTATTGGTCACAAAATATATTTCCATATTTTGCTCTTTGGAAAGCTGATTGGGTAAGTTATTTTCTCTTTATAGAGACTAAAAGTTCTGTACTCATAGGGGGAATGGATAACCTAAATAGATCATTTAAAATGCAATAATAAGTGTTCTAAATTAATGGAGTTATTGTACAGCTGAAAAGGAAATAATGCTTACAACTACAATATGGCAGGTTCGATGATAGGGCTTGGCATAAAGCACTATGGAAACACAAAGGAAGTTACTCAAGGAAGCAAGTGATGTTTGAGTTGTGATTCAGTGTGTTTCATCAGGCAGGTGAGAGAGAAAGAGGGATTCCAGGTGGAGGGAACAGCAGGAGCAAGGGCAAGGAAGGGCATGTGAGTGCTTTCAGGGGTTTGCACCATCTGCTCAGGAATTGCTGGCTATTGTATATCATCCGTGACTTATTCTCACACCAGCTTATCTTCCTGCCACTGCGAGTTCAGCTAACTGGGCTCTTCTACCCAGTTGCCGAGTGTGAGTCCCAGCAGCCTGTGTTTCCTTCTCTCCACCCCTCTCAGAGTGTGAGCCCATCGAGGCCATTGCCAAGTTTGACTACGTGGGCCGCACGGCCCGAGAGCTGTCCTTCAAGAAGGGGGCATCTTTGCTGCTTTACCAGCGGGCTTCCGACGACTGGTGGGAAGGCCGGCACAACGGCATCGACGGTCTCATCCCCCATCAGTACATCGTGGTCCAAGACACGTACGTTGGGCGCCCTGCACCCTTAGGGGCCCCTGGCCGCCCTGTGGGAATGAGTCCTTCCTTCTGAAGCCCAGGAGGATGAGGGAGACCAGCCCCTAGGGGGCCCCAGCACGGTCTGCAAGTGCTGCTCATCCTTGGAAAGGTGCCCAGAGTCAGAGGTGGAGAATTGTTTTCAATCTGTCCACTCCACTCCTCCGCCAGCCACATCTCCACCTCCCCCAGCCCATGCTCATCCACATTTATACCTGATGAGTGATAATTAGGGCTAATTATTTGACCACTTACAGTTCCTTTCTGGAACGATCAGGTTGGGAAAACGTTTTGATTTCTCTTTTCTTTTTTAAAAACAATCGCGTTCACCCCAACCTGTGGGTCACTGATGGCACTTGTCCACTTGTAAATGAAAATGTTGAGCCTATTTTCTAGTAGAAATGTAGCGTAAGCAGCTTTGTGGAAATAACCCAGTTCATTTAATGAGGTTGACTTGGGGAAAGACAGGGGAGAGGACAGGGAGGAACACCGGGGAGCCAAGGGCCATGGGCCGATTGCAGACAGACTTCCTTGCGTGGGCTGTCTGTGGAGTCCCACTCTCTGAAGCCGTGTCTCCCTGTCAGGAAGGCTTTTCCCCTGTCTCTTATACACATCTAAATGATTTATCCAGCAGAGTCAGCTGAAGGAAAAGGAAGTAGTGAGTGATAACCCAGCTCCTCCAGTTGGATGTGAGGATTGGAGAAATTAAATTTTCCCCAGCAACACCCATAGTATTAAGGTGGGAGCTCTATATCTGGAGGGAGAGAGATATTGGGAATCAGGCAGATGAGAAATTTCAAATATTAGAGAGGCTAGCTCAGCAGAGAAGTCCACCCACATGCCTGTGTGGAAAACATACCCAGAGATCTCCCTTCTGGTCCATGGAACCCCAATGCACTGAGTACTAAACCTATACCTACCTACCCAGTACCCCCACACCATGCTCCCCCCATCCCCTCATTGACACCTAAGTGAGTGAATGCTAAGTTGCTTTAGCCTAGTCATATCTGACCCTTTGCAACACCATGGACTGTAGAGCACCAGGCTGCTCTGTCTGTGGGATTCTCCAGGCAAGAGTACCAAAGTAGGTTGCCACACCCTCCTCCAGGAATTCTTCTAGACCCAGGGATTGAACTCCTATCTGTTGTGTCTCCTGCATTGGCAGGCAGGTTCTTTAGCACTCGCACCAGTGGAAGCCTGAAGTGCTAAACAGACAGGTCATAGTTGGTGTTCAGTTCAGTTCAGTTGCTCAGTTGTGTCTGACTCTTTGCGACCCCATGGACTGCAACACACCAAGCCACCCTGTCCATCACCAACTCCCAAGAGCTTACTCAGACTCATGTCCATCAAGTCAGTGATGCCATCCAACCATCTCATCCTCTGTCAACCCCTTCTCCTCCTACCTTCAATCTTTCCCAGCATCAGGGTCTTTTCAAATGAGTTAGCTCTTTGCATCAGGTGGTCAAAGTATTGGAGTTTCAGCTTCAACATCAGTGCTTTTAATGAATATTCAGGGCTGATTTCCTTCAGGGGACTGGTTGAATCTTGCAGTCCAAGGGACTCTAGAGAGTCTTCTCCAACATGACAGTTCAAAAGCGTCAATTCTTCGGTGCTCAGCTTTCTTTATAGTGCAACTCTCACATCCATACATGATTACTGGAAAAACCATAGCCTTGACTAGACGGACCTTTGTTGGCAAAGTAATGTCTCAGCTTTTTAATATGCTGGCTACGTTGATCATAACTATCCTTCCAAGGAGTAAGAGGCTTTTAATTTCATGGCTATAGTCACCATCTGCAGTGATTTTGGAGCCCCCAAAAAGAAAGCCTGCCACTGTTTCCCCATCTATTTTCCATGCCAGATGCCATGATCTCAGTTTTCTGAAGGTTGAGCTTTAAGCCAACTTTTTCACTCTCCACTTTCACTTTCATCAAGAGGCTCTTAAATTCTTCACTTTCTGCCATAAGGATGTTGTCATCTGCATATCTGAGGTTATTGTTAAGCGGGGCTGGATGCGCTACGACAGAGTGTGGCGGGGTCCTGCCTCAACGCCGGCACCTCCAGAGCCGCGGCAGAGCTGACTGTGCCTCCCCAGCGCTGCTCGGGACCTGAGCGCATAAACCGCAACCTGCAGGAGGTGGCCCCGGCACCGCGGCCCCAGGAGAGCAGCGAGGGGTAGAAGGCAGATGCCGCGAATCCAGGTGTCCCCTAGCCAAGCTTTCCAGAGGAGCTGAGGACCCCGCAGGACTCGGCAGGATTATTTATTTGTATATTTAAGCGACCCTCCAGAGGCCCGTAGCTCCCCTTGCCTCCGCTCCCCGAGCCCAGCCAGGCGTCGCTGCTGCCTCAGAGCCGTTGCGGGGTCGCGTGTGTGTTGGGGGGGCCATCTTGCTGATTTAACACTGCTTTTTGTGTTGTTGTTGTTTTCCCCTCCTCCCTGCCTGCCTGCCCCTCCTGCCCCAGCGAGGACGGTGTCGTGGAGAGGTCCAGCCCCAAGTCTGAGATTGAGGTCATTTCTGAGCCACCTGAAGAAAAGGTGACAGCCAGAGCGGGGGCCAGCTGTCCCAGTGGGGGTCATGTAGCCGATATTTATCTTGCAAACATCAACAAGTAAGCTCTGCTTTTCATTTTCTGCTCCCCTAAATGACTTGCGACACCCAGCCTCAGCCTCTGGCCTAACCGCCCCCTCCATCCCTGTGCTGTGCGTAGGGCCCCCGCTGCCCACCTGACCACTTGCATGCCCGCGGCTGCTGCAGGGCAGACAGGGCCGAGGAGACGTCCGCAGACCCCGTCCGCAGGCCCAGCACAGCCGTCACCCTGCGGACCGGGTGCACCCTACTGTTCCCGAAGCGGCTCAGACCTTCCTGGCCGTCTGAGTGCTAAAACGCTGGCCAAAGCTGCAGTCACTTCACGCAGCTTAGTTTTGTGCTGTTTCTCAGAGGTGCCTTCTCGTTTTCAGTTTTGACTCAAATAATCGTCTGATGTCTTCCTTGGCCCTGTCTGTTCAAAAATCCAAAGTCTCATGTGTCTTCAGCCAGGTTCACGTTACCCCCGATGTTTATTTTACCGTGTGTCTGTTTCTCCCTCATCCTGTGTTCACTCCCCTGGAGGAAAGGAGACCACTCCCTACCGCCCACGGAAAGCTCCGTCCTGGGATCTTCATTCATTGTCTAACCCCAGCTCCCTTGCCTCATGCCCTTTCACACCAGAAGAAACGATTCGCCATTTTCCCCTACCGCTTTAGCCAGTGTGTGGTCCTGCCCTACTAGTCCCTGTGCAGATGCCCATTTCCGTCCAGCAGGCTCGTAACTCTGGCCCCCGGCTTTCATTGTGGCTGTTAGCAACATCCTGGGGTTTTTACTCCACTCACGCCCGATCTGGCCATCTAGAGGGATTCCACGCCCGTGTGCTGCTGCCTCCCCTAGAGACATTCAGGTTATTGGAGAACTAATCTCATCTCAAGGGGCCAGACACCGAGTCCCAAAGCCTACAGACCTCTTTCCGCCAGACCCTGAAACCTGGCCCAGTGCCAGCAGGATGACAAGCCCCAGGGCGCTCCTGATGAATATGGATTGGAGATGCTGTACAGCTTTTATTCCCCTCTGGCTTTGGAGGAATGAAATGATTTGCACATTGAAAACCTGTTAACCGTAGCCTCTGGATACTGAAACTGGAAGGAGAATAAAAGATGCTTGTTGTTTTTAAACTGCACCAGGTCGCCCAGATCTCTTGGCTTTATTCCAACCAGACGGTAGCAGGGGGAGTGTTTGGGGCACGTGGCTCTTTCACCCTCTTCTTAGTAAAGTAGCTGATTCAGCTCACTTAGCCAGTATAGTTCTAATTTAAATCAGACTGGTAAAAAAGACTGAGGATTTTCTTCATTTCCCTCCAGCTTCATACCCGTTGGGAGGGCCAGCTAGTAAAACGTTAACTGTGGGCTGATTGCATTTTCTTCCTTATTTACAAGTCTGTGTTAATTATAAGCCTATAATCATAAGGTTGTAAGCCTATAATTAACCCAGAAACCAAGGCAAGATCGGTGGAGGGAGAGTTAGCTAATTAGTTGGGTACATATTTTTAGCTGTCATATATTTGTTGCCATTTGTACAAAGGAATTGTAGAGTAGTAGCCAGAATAGTCAACAGATGAACATCTGGTCGAGCTCCTGTGAACTCCTTGGTTGGGGTATCAGGATGGGCTCTTGGAGGACACGGTCTGCCCAGACTACCCGCTGGTCAGGGGTAAGCAGCGGTTCCCCGGCACACCTTGCCCTGAGGACTAATTCAGCCGTGCCTTCCGCCCCACTCAGCTCTCCCCGCAAGCTCCTTCTCTCCTGACTGCCCTGGGTTCTCTCTCACCCCTGGGCCTTCCCATCTTCTGTCACCTCGCCTGGTCGATTCTTCTCCCTCTTCAGGACTCAGTCTGATGATTGAGCTCTTTGGGGAAGCCTTTCTGACACCCCTGAATTCCTCAGGGCTGAGTTAGGTGCCCTTATTCTGTATTCCCAAAGCGATCTCAGGACTCAAGCTGGACTCAGATCCCTTGAAGCCAGGAACGCTGTCTCCCTCTCTTTACATCCTGGGAGCCTGGGCCACACCAGCCGCTCCATATGTCTGCCTCCTCAGCAGTTTTGGCCTTGTGAGTCAGCACTCCTCAAGTTGGAAGAGGAAATCAGCAAAGAGTTACTCAGGTGTGGCCTTTCATTTCAACTCCACACATTTATCAAGCACCTGCTGCTGTGCCAAGTCATTCAGAGAGGAGTAAGATGTTCCCTGCCCTCGCTCAGATGGTAAAGAGTCTGCCTACAATGTGGGAGACCCAGGTTCGATCCCTGGATTGGGAATATCCTCTGAAGAAGGAACTGGCAATCCACTCCAGTACTCTTGCCTGGAAAATCCCATGGACGGAGGAGTATGGTAGGCTATAGTTCATGGGGTGGCAACGAGTCAGACACGACTAAGTGACTTCACTTTCAAACTTTTTCTCTCTTTCTGCCCTCGGAGCTCTCCATCTGGCAAGGTGAACACCATACAGACAGGTAACTAAAACGTGGTTCCATAGATGCCCTGAAGGAACAGAATTGAGAGGGATCGAGTCTGCCATCGATGGTGGTGGGTGCCAGAGAAGACTTTGCAGAGGAAGAAGTCATTTCAACTGGACCTTATAAGACTCTGAGGACATCCTTTATACACTCAAGAGTGGCTCACCCCCAAGGCTAAAGCTACTGAGGCAGGCAGCTTCATGAGTGGCTACAATGTGCCAGATCCCAGCCAGGCCCAGGGATTTATGACAAGGAAGACCTCCCCGGTGAAGAGGACCAGGACTGGCTAGAATCCTGGTCCTGCCCCAAGGACTAGCTCCTTATCTTCAGGGCCCACCATGCTGGTCCTTCCTTTCTTCCATCCCCACCTCCCACCTCAGCCTCAGCAGCCCTTAGATTCAAGATCAGAGCTGCCCAGTGGCCATCCCAAACCAAAAGTTGCATAGCCTCTTACTTTAGATCCTTTAAATCTGATTCCAAGAGATAATGAAATTACTCAGCAGTAGGCGACACCCGTATGAGTAGGATTCTGCCAAACCATTTCGTCTGAGAGCCTTAGTGGGCTGAAACAAATTGACTCAGAGCCGGGGTTCAGCCCAGTGCTGGGTGACTTAGGGTCATATAGATGTATTTCCATCCTAGAAAATGCACAAATGTGGCCCGGGCTCTGTAGTATTGCAGCCTCTTGAAAAATACTCCATTCCATATCTATAGAGTAAGAAACAGCAGCCTCTTGCCAAAGCCCAAAATAGTTACAGTCTCATCAGTGGTCTAAGAAACACACTAAAATTTGGGAAAGTCAGCTTTACCATCAATTTCCTATCTCCTTGGTAATGGTAAGACTTTTTTCCCTATCTGGGGCCTGGTTTCCACTCAAAGCAGTTAACGGAAGGTGCCTTTTCATAAGTCTGCCTCCCATTAGAAACTTTCACTTAATCAGACGTTTCTTCTGACAGCACCTTACATCTCAAGAACTCAAAGCCCATGAGCACCAAGTAAGTATCCGTTTCTCCTTTGCCCAGGCCGGGGGTGGCAGGGGGATGGACCCAGAGAAAGCCAGGGAAGGTGAAACGAGAGAGGCGGCTTTGTGTCCTCTCCTCCCCGGAGTTCCTGGGTCCCACACCTGCCTCTGTCTCGCTCATCCTGGCTTCCTTGGAGCCAGGGCTCCCCGGTGACACTGCACTCTCTGTCTGTCATTGAAGGCAAAGGAAGCGGCCAGAATCTGGGAGCATCCGGAAAACATTTCGGAGCGATGGCCATGGGCTGAGCAGTTCCCTGACTGATTCCGCCTCCCCGGGGGTGGGGGCTAGCTGCCGCCCATCTTCCCAGCCCATCCTGAGCCAGAGCCTCCCCAAGGAAGGGCCGGATAAGTGTTCCATCAGTGGGCATGGAAGCCTCAACTCCATCAGCCGCCACTCGTCACTAAAGAATCGGCTGGACAGTCCACAGATCCGGAAGACGGTGACAGCGGGAAGGTCAAAAAGCTTCAATAACCACCGGCCCATGGACCCTGAGGTCATTGCACAGGTAACTGGGGGCTCTTGGGCAAATGGGTATCGGGAGTCTACGCTTACCACTGCTGCTTAGTGTCGTCCACGCTCATGATGGCGAGACTTGAGAAAGAAGTGTGCCCTGCACATTATAGGCTGAGCTCAGGCTCTGTGGGACACCCAGACCCGATAGAAGGGCTTCCCAAGAAATTCCTCGACCCCTGTCTCCCCAGAAAGACAGAATAAAAGAAGGCATATTTCTTACTCATACATGGGCTATTTGCAAGCTTGTTGTAATTTTTTAAGCTAGTAGATACAGATGGAGAATTTCTGATGGAGCCCATTCGGCCCAAGTTTTGAGTCTTGAGACCCTGGTAGATTTCGGTGAAATTGCCCAAGTGGTGAGACTCAGAGGTGGTTCTGGCCACCTTTCCATATCAGTGTGCCATCCTCATCATCCCTGAGGCTAGTCTCTTGTTCCTAGTGATAGACCAATGACCAATCAACAATCTGCTCCTGGTTGTGAAGGACCCAGATTACTCTGCCACTTGGGTACCAGAAAGGTTTCCAGCCCAGGCTTCCAGAGACAGTGGAGATGAGCCCCCTGGTTACAGGTCTTCCATCCATGTATGCATCACACTGACAAATCTCTGTTTTCCGTGAAATTATTAGAGATCCAGCCCCACCTCTAAAAATCCGACTCTCGGGGCCACTCCAAGCAGTTCACTCAGACGTCTCTCCCAACTCTATAACTTTCATTAGACCAGGTAGGAACTAAGGGCTCACTGCTGGCCTTTTTTGTCTCAACCGAGTTGAGAGTCCCCTCACCCCAACTTCCAGGGGGCAATAGAGACCGGGCGTGGTCTCTATTGGCTTAATTGTGGTGCTCTGCTTAGGGAGGGTATGCCTGGCAAGCACAGTATTAAGCTACGGGTCTGAGATGTCTTGCTTGGCTAGCCTTCTGTTTCTGTGTCCCCCCCTTAAGCTATCGGCTGCACTCTGCCTTGCACTCCAGGAATCCTCCCAGCTCCCTCTTTGGCCAGGTGTTAGGAATGTCAGAATAGCTACATATCTGGGATAGCTACATAGATAACTCTAGCTGCAGAACAGGACCAAGGAGGGAGACAGAGTTCTTTTCTGAACAATTTTAAGGTTTGAGAGCATCGGAGGAATGAGTGAAATTGAACCACTGTCAACAGAAAGCATGGATCTCCCTATAGGTCTTTGCTTAAAACTTAGACTTTTGCATGTGATTTTAATCCCAAGGGAGGAGTCGTGTGGTTGTTTAGGGTGCCAGACAGAGTGTGTGGAGAGGAGTGGAGGGATCTGGGAGGTCTTCCTGGGAGGCAGCTGGCTGCATACAAAGGGCCTTTGGTTCTGCCTTGAGTCCCTGAGCTAGGGCTGCTGTTTCCTACTATCTGGAGTACTGACCTGATGGAGATTGGCCTGTGCGGGCTCTGGCTCCCCCTCCTGGTCACTCCTTGGTCCCCTCCCATGCTGATGGGTGGAAGGAAATGGCTTCATCAAGATGGACACTCTCATGGGGTCGAGTGGGCCAGGGAAGGGGTGGGGGAGTGTCCTGATGAATCCTTGGGGCCAGGGCTTGGGTGCCAGACAGAGTGTGTGGAGAGGAGTGGAGGGATCTGGGAGGTCTTCCTGGGAGGCAGCTGGCTGCATACAAAGGGCCTTTGGTTCTGCCTTGAGTCCCTGAGCTAGGGCTGCTGTTTCCTACTATCTGGAGTACTGACCTGATGGAGATTGGCCTGTGCGGGCTCTGGCTCCCCCTCCTGGTCACTCCTTGGTCCCCTCCCATGCTGATGGGTGGAAGGAAATGGCTTCATCAAGATGGACACTCTCATGGGGTCGAGTGGGCCAGGGAAGGGGTGGGGGAGTGTCCTGATGAATCCTCGGGGCCAGGGCTCTTGAACCGTCCCTCAGCCCTTGAGAAGGAAGGACTAACCCTCATAACCTTTGGCCTTTAAAGTCCAAGATAACAAAGATCATACTTCATCTCTACCACTTTTTTTTTTTTAATCCTTATTATGTACAAGTATTATTTCGAGCACAAGTAGAATATGCAACCCATGGATAGTGAATCCCATGTACTCATGATCAACCTCGTGGCCACTCCTAATTCATCCACCTTTCCTCTCCCTGCTGGATTACATGTCATCTCATCCAGGTGGCTCAATAGCAAAGAATCTGCCTGCCAAGCAGGAGACGTGGGTTCGATCCTTGGGTCGGGAAGACACCCTGGAGAAAGAAATGGGAGCCCACTCCAGTATTCTTGCCTGGGAAATTCCAGAGACAGAGGGGCCTGCTGGGCTCTAGTCCATGGGGTTGCAAAAGTTGCAAAAGAGTCAGATATGACTTAGCAAATAAACAAAAACCAAAAAACATCCAGAGATACATCAGTGCATGTGTGTAAAACCTGAGGGCTGTATTTAAAAAGGATCTCAACCACTCTATCTAAAGGGGAGAAAAACATCGTGAGAATGGAAGTCCTTCCGTCCCATCTGCACACACACATGTTAAAGGGTTTGGGCCGGATAAAATCATCTGGACATCGCCTGCAGGTGGTTTCTCCACGATTCGGCCCACGTTGTTGGAATAGGACCTTGGCGGGGGGGCGCTTCTCTCTCCGTGAGCCTCACGCCCTCCTTTCCCATCCGCAGGATATTGAGGCCACCATGAACTCTGCCCTGAATGAGCTGCGGGAGCTGGAGCGGCAGAGCAGCGTAAAGCACACCCCGGACGTGGTTCTGGACACCCTGGAGCCCCTCAAGACCTCCCCCGTGGTGGCGCCCACTTCGGAGCCCTCCAGCCCCCTGCACACCCAGCTCCTCAAGGACCCCGAGCCCGCCTTCCAGCGCAGCGCCAGCACGGCGGGGGACATCGCCTGCGCCTTCCGGCCCGTCAAGTCTGCCAAGGTGGCGGCGCCCGTCAAGCCGCCGGCCACGCGGCCCAAGCCCGCCGTCTTCCCCAAAACGAACGCCCCCAGCCCCGGCGTCAGCTCCTCCGCCTCCGCACAGGCCACCGACAAGTCTTGTACTGTCTGAGGGGCGTAATTTAATTATCCTAGACAGGGGGACTAGAGGGACTGACTGTTATTAAAAACCTTCCTATTTAACTAGCTTGGGGACTTCAGTTGAAACTTAGGTTCTCAGTTGTTCTTGCCTTCCCGTCCCCCGAAACCTTGAGAATGAAGCCCTCGTTCCCGCCCTGCCCCGGCCCCGCTGCCCCCAGTCGTGGTCACCCAGCCAGCTACTGCACACGCAGCCCTTAGGCGAGCCGGAGACGGAGCTGCGCGCCGCCAGTCACTGTGACGTCGGGGCGGGCACGGCGCGGCGGACCCGCGGGCGCCCGACCAGACGGCGGGCCGCCGGCAGCGGCTCTCAGTGGCGGCTTCTTTTGGGTACTGGTTATAGAGGGTCATATGCAGTCCATGCTCCGTGTTACACACACACGCACACGCACACACGCGTAGATTTTTCTAGTCTCTGGCATGTGTAGCCTCCCCTGGTCCTAGATAGGCCGTCTCTTTGTAAGTTATTGTGGCAGTTCACACAGGAGCCACCAGGGGTCTCTGTTTCGTTACAAATCCCATTCTGTTTGGGCCAGAGAACCTAGCCTTTGCAATCTCTCCATCAAACGAAATTTAGCAGGATGGGACTCGACCCTGTAAACTGTCTGGGCTTGGCAGTTTCTCTCTGTCTTCTTTCTATTGGTGTGAATTGGTCATTGGTGTTTGCTTTTGCTCTCCTCCATTCTCTGGAACTACAACCCAATCTTATTATGGAACTTCTAAAGTTTTTCTGAATGTATAGACATTTCTTGGGGTCCTATCTTTGTCTCTGATGGACCATTTTCCATTTAAGACATTTTCCTGTATGAGACAGTTTTATAGTTGGTTCCGTTTAGGGTAAAGAGTCTTAAGACAGTTTTATTGTATTTGTGGCAGGTTTGGAAAAGGTAAGAAATGGGTCTTTCCTCCCACTTTTTTGGGTACTTAAGACATAAGATTTATTATCCTATTAAAAATTAAATTCAACTTTGCTAATCCTAAAATCATTCCCAAATGAAAATTTATTCTAAGTTTACTGCCTAGTTGGGACCAATGGGGCTTAGGGAGCCCTAGTTAAAGAGAGACAGAGCCCCTTAAAACTGATCTCTGGACAAGGACAACTAAGAGAACTCTAGCCCCATGGGCTTTAAAGTCTTTCCAAGGCCTGAATCTAAGAAAATCAAAAATTGGATGCTGACTTTTTTGGACTCCCTTTGGCCTTTATGGTTCTCCTCCATAATGCAAAAATCTCGCCTGCTGTAATCACTCCCCAGATCTGGTGCCCACAGCCCCAGCGCTCCCAGCATCATGCTGTCCCAGGGAGGCCAGAGCTAGGGACGGGCACACCCCAGGCTCACGGGTCTCAGACGACTACTTGGGTTAAAGGTGAAACCCATTCCTCTTCTCTGTTTTCTGGTGTTTAAAACTGTGCTTTTTGCCTTGTTTTTCACAGTTTGGGAAAGATAGTGGGTTGCCATTCAGATAGGAAAATCTAAATTGTCTTAACTTTGGCCTAAAAGATCCCTTTCAAATTGACATTTGGAAGCTGGTGTCATCTCTATGGAAAGCGGTAGGATTTTCCTCCTTCAGCAAGAAGGAAGAGAGGAGCTCTATGGAAAGTTGCCAGTTAGAAAAGTAGCCTGCAGCATCAGGAAAATCATCCCACAGGCCAGGATGGAAAGATGGAGCGCTCTTTCAGTGAGTGTGTCAGCCTGTGAGAGGCAACCCACAGTCCTCTGGATCCTCAGCTGCTTTGCTCTGTGTGGTGGCCTGTCCTTATCTGTCACCAGAACTTACGCAGGCCCTGAGCCAACAGAGGGCTTTCATAGCCAAGGATCTGTCTCCTTGCTGAAAATGAAACCCCGCCCTTCACTTGACATTCCTTCTGATCCGACTGGCCAAAATTGGTGCCCATACCTGCCCTTTTCCTCTTTTCCTGGCACGTCCTTCTCTGAAGAAGGAAAAGGCAAAACTTCCTTAACGACAACACCTTGGACCTGTTCTGTTGCTCCTGCCTTAGGCCTCTTTCAGCCCTGTACCTGACGTGAGTTCACCATCCCCACGGTCAGGGTCCATCTGCTGACCTGCGTCACGGACGACGGTGTGCGAGTGCTCATCTGCTACCCCCTCTCTGGGCACTGAGTTGTCTTCCCCTCTCTGGTGCTCCTGACACTGATGAGATGGTCCTGCCCCGAGGACTAGGAACCCCAGGAGGAGAGTCCTTCTCAGCAGAGCTCATTGCCGTCAACTGGAATCGAGGTTACACACTGTGATTTTTACACCGAAAAGCCAAGCAGAGCTGGCCACCCAGGGTCTCGGGAGACCAGTCTTCCTCAGATAGCTTCCTAAACCAGCACGATGCTTCAAAGAGCCCCTCTCTGCCCCTGGAGGCCTGGATCCTTTTCCTGGTGTGGACTCTGATGGGTCAGTCTTTGGGACACAGAGGTGGGATGGAGCTACCAGCATCCCAGTTTGGAAAAGAGAGGAGTTTGCAGCCAGCAGCCTGTAAACTGGAAACACTGGTCTCAGCCAACCTCCTCAGGGCGCCCTGGTTTCTCCCCAAAGAGATGAGGGAGATGACGCCAGCAACAGGATGAACAGACCACTGGAAGGGCTGGTGTATATGTACTTCATGTGCAGAAGAGAAGTTAGATCTTCCAGGGAATTGCAATGTTGTGACGTCTGACTTGTATGTCACGTTTGTGTAAAATGGTATATTCTTTAAAATAGTGTTGATAACTGGAATATTGTATGTATGCTTGGAGATGCTTTGTGTGAACCTAAGACTGTCACTCAACAGATGTTGGATTGGGGAAAATCCAAAGCACAACTTCGAAATAAAATACATTTTTAGGTTTCGATGCTGCAGTTTCTATCCCTTCTCCACTCCTTGACATCTCCAATCCAGGAGTCCCACTGCCCGGGAGGGATTTTGATTCATCTGCGGTTAATAGAGCCCTGCCCGGCAACAGGAGAGATGGGCTGACCTCAGGAGCCAACCATCTCCTCCCTTCCCCAGCAAGACACAGCAGAGATGCGTCTGGAGTGTGGATTTTTTCCCCCCCCAGCATTTTCATCTAGCCCATGTGTGGAAGCTAAGAGACTGTGTAGCAAGTCTTCCAGCCTCTCCATTGGGCAGTCTGTTGCCATGAGAACCATTTCCTTCATAGAATCCACCTCCGCTGTTGTCAGTGAGGACTGTTCTCATTGCTTTCTCTAGTCAGATTTCCCCACTTGCAGGAGTGGAGCCTGCAAAGTTGCTTGGAAGCTTTACCAGCCACAACGGAGGTTGACTGAAGGTTTTACTTCTTCCGTAATCAAAGCCCTGGGTCATTCTGCCCTTGGCAGCCCCCTGCCTCTGCAAGAAGTGTTTGTGCTGCTGGCGTGGGGTGGGAGGCAATGCTTTCTCTCCCTTAGATTTTGACTCTAGCAGATCATAAATTCAAGGATGACGTTATTCAAAGGTAGTCATTTGAAATGCATCCTGGAGCCCCTCGGGCCCACACTTGGGTTTAGTGAGCTTACCCTCATGCTAGAGGGCCCTGGGGCGGGTCAGATCTCATACCCAGTGTTCAAGGGTCACACCAGGTGTCCTTCCCGGACACGTTACATCCTCTCAGGTCTGCCACCACCACCTGTTTTTCATATATTTTTTGTTCAGCTTTCTCATGCCCTTCTCACATGTCATCTCTTCTCCCTCATTTTATCGTAAAGCTCCAGCTTGACCCTATTGCTGGGCCCTTGGTCTTGGTTAAGTCAGAGCTGAAGCTGTTCTGCCTCCCTGCGCTGTGGAGGAGTTATCTATCACTCCTGACAGCAGGTTATGAGCTGTGAGATGGAGCTCGCACTTAAACTGTGAGCAGAGGACCCAAAAGCCTTTTCAGGGAGTCCTAAGACATAGATAGGCTGGAGAAGGCACTGGTGACCCACTCCAGTGTTCTTGCCTGGAAAATCCCATGGACGGAGGAGCCTGGTGGACTGTCGTCTATGGGGTCGCGCAGAGTTGGACACGACTGACACGACTTAGCAGCGGCAGCAAGGCATAAGTGGGTGATCCTTTTGGGGTCCCCTTATCTCACATATTCTGATGGGAGCATGATAGGAACTGGTGACGATGAACACAGTCAAAAAACACTCATTTGATCTAAATAGAAACCAAAAAAGAAGACCAGGTGGGTCTATACTGAGGAAATAGTCTTTATGATGATCTAACTTAAATGTGTATACCCATAGGCATATGAAGCTTCCTTTCACTCAAGAGTCAGAAACCCTGCATATTACACATGCCAAAGACTTTCACTAGTCAGTTAAGCCTCACTGTGCACCAAGCACTGTGAGACAGTACTGAACAGGAGAAATAGCTAATAGAGCTTTCTGGTTTCAGGGAGGACAGAGAAATAAGCAAAATAAGCGTTACTCTAAAAATAAGATAGTGAGTACCAGGGGAAAGAAGTACAAAATTACTCAAGAATTCTGCTTGGCCTGGTCAAACTGAAATGACTATTAGGCATCCAGGTGGAAATAGCAAATAACTCTTGGATATGGAAATTTAGATACAGATCATACCTGAACACAAATGTAGAAGCTATCATGTTGTAGACGTATTCAAACTAGGAGTTCCCGGGAAGCACACACAAATGGAGGGAAAGAGAAGGTCCCAATAATTAGAGATCCAGCGGAGAAGAAGGAGCCAGCAGAGAGGGTGGTGGGAGTGAATGACAAAGGCAGGTGGCTGGGGAGTCACAGAAATCCCGAGGGGAAGAAGTGCTGCAACAAGGATCGGCTGTAGATGAGGCCAGTGGAGAAAGGTCACGCTTGTCAACAGCACCCACCTTAGAGGGGAAACGAGCTGGCCAGAGTGAGCTGGCAGCACACGAGAAGGGCTGGGAAGGGGAGCCAAGGTCCTGGCAGTTCATTCAAGGCTTTGCTTGGAACGCCTAGTCACACAGTCATGTCCGCCTCTTTGCGACCCCAGGGACTGTAGCCCACCAGGCTTCCCTGTCCATGTGGATTCTCCAGGCAAGAATCCAGGAGTGGCTTGCCATTTCCTTCTCTAGGTTGCTTTGAATGGGGGTGCATCAAAAGGGGTCACGGGCCCAGGTTTTTCTTTTTAAAATGGACAGTATAGGGGCAGGTTTGGTCAAGGCAGGACTCAGAATGAGAGTGAAATTATAGAGCACAGATGGAAGGGCCGCCGGGGCCAGAGAAGAGGCGCTTCGCCCATCTCAGGGGAGGTGAGGTGGGGAGTGGAGGTGGGCTGGGAAGAGGAGGGCGTGGCCTGTCCATCACTTCTTTTTTTCCAGCAAAGTTAGAGGCAAAGCCTCTAGCTGAGCGCGTGGGAGGGGATGTCGAAGAGGAGGTCTGGAGAGTTGGCAGGATGAGTGAAGTGCTCACTTTTTCACACCAAGGATGACCGCACACGGTGGCCTGGTGAGCCCGCCACCAGCAGCCCGGCCCGGACGGCAGGTCTGTCCCTCCTCCTCGCCCAGAGACCTGCTCGCGCAGCCCTGCAGAGATGTCTGCTGAGGACATACTGCTGCCGCTTCCACAAACCCCCACCCTTGCCCGCCTCTCCTCTGCTCTAAGGCGCAGGGCAGGTGAGGCAGCTGACAGACAGCTCAAGCCACGTCGGGCCAGAAAGGCAGCCAGCATCTATTCAGGCCCCCCCGGGCAGTGGGCCCTGCACCTCGTTTTGTTTTCACACCCAGTGGAGGAGAACGGTCAAAGGACTTGCTCAAGGCAAGTGAGGTCGCGACTCAAACCTCAGATGGCAAAGCCCTGCCTTTCCTGCGACCCCACGCGGCCTCCCTCTGGAGCAGCAGACGTGCGCTTTCTCCTGGAGAGCTGCCATCAGAGACCCCCAACACCCGACCCCGGGTCCTTTTGCTTCTTCTGAATTGCCACTTCTACATCGACGACTCCTCAGAGCCACTTGGGAGAATGTGATGAGGCCTCTCACAGGCTCCCTTTTCCCCTCAGAAGCCCCTCAGTGTCCTCAGATTAAACAAGGGCCAGGCTGCCCAGCTGGGACCAGCGGCTCCAAACCACAGGCCAGACACTTGCTCATTCTGTCCACAGGGTGGGTGTGGCCTCCCAGAGGATGCCGGTGAGGCTTGGAGTCCCCGCTTGGCAGCACCGCCCACCGCACACCCCTTCGGCTCTGCATGCTTTCCTGCAGCCTGCACCGCCGAACTTCCAACCCCCTCCACTCTGCCCAGCCCTCCTCCCTCCAGAGTCTGGTTGAGTATCTTTTCTTCCCACAAACCCTTCTCGGTCATCAGTGGTCCCTCCTCCCCGCAGCCCCCCTCTGCCAAGTTCACAAAGTCACTCCCTGCTGAAGCCTCTTTCTCACGGCCTTCACCACGCTCCTGGCAGTGGGGTTGGGGGCGCCTAGGTCTCCCCTTCTGTCTTCAGCACACAGCACCCACAGGGCCGGCTTCCTGGTAGATGCTAGACACACAGTCATTGCACCCGCGAGCAAGGGAGCTGATGAGGATCAGACAGGCTCACTGGGGGCAAAGGAGTCGAGCTCTAGCCATAAGCTGGCTAAGCTGCAAATCTCAGTGACTTAAAACATCCCTTCCTTGTGGGCCAGCGGGGGGTGGGGTGGGGGGTCTCTGCTCCATAGTCACTGAGGGACCCAGCCTCATCACCACATCTACAGAGTCACACTGTCACAGGGAGGGGCTGTTCTACATCAGCAATGAAATGCTTTGGTTAAGAAAACACACATGGGGACTTCCCTGTATAAGAATCCACCTGCCAGGACAGGAGACACAGGTTTGATCCCTGATCCAGGAAGAGTCCATGTGCTGCAGGAGCAACTAAGCCTGTGCGCCACGACTGCTGAGCCTGAGCTCTAGAGGCTATGGGCTGCAACTGCTGAGGCCCGCGCACCTGAGCGTCTGTGCTCTGCCACAAGAGAAGCCACCTCACAGCAACCAGGAGTAGCCTCTGTTCGCTGCAACGAGAGAAAGTCCATCCAAAGCAACAAACACCCAATGCAGAAAAAGAAAAAGAAAAAGAAATGACAGCAAAAGAATTTTTTAAAAGGAAACAATGAAGTAAACTAAAAAAATAGAAATCCCATGGCCCCGCCAAATCAGAGGGTCTCAAGGAAGTACAATTCTACCGTATAGCAGACGGGGAAAGCTGGGAATCCTGAGTGCAGAACACGAGGTCTCAGGGACGTTTCTCCTAGTCCTGCTGCACCAGCGGGCAGGGCAGCCCCTCTGGGTCACACCAGCGTCTCTGCCTGCGGGCGTGGGGGCAGGGCGCACCTCGGAGAGCACGGGCTCCTGTTCTGGTGCCAGTGGGCTGGGGGTGGGGCTGTCGGAGGAAACCACCAGGTGTGGCCATGGGAAAGTCCCTCCAGCTTTCTATTGAAACATGGAATTTCCTGGCTTTAACCATTTCTTATCCACTGACATGGGAGCTGACCGGAACTGGGCAGACCTCTCCAGCTTTCTTGGGAACTTGATCTGGAGTCCTGACTGGGCAGTTGGCACCTCTGGGTTCCAGCCTCAGCTGGCCTCTGAAGATCGTGGGCAAATTCCTGAAGGTGTGTGCACCTCACTGACCTCAGTGCTTGTCTGTAAAGCACTGCGCAGTTTCCCAGGCGTTCCCAAGTAGGCTCTGCCATGTCGCCCTCACACCCAGCGGGGTAAATGTGACTGTCCTCGGCCTTGGGTGAGAAGACAGTCTGGCAGGGGTCGTGTGCTGTGCTCGAGGTCGCCCTGGAGGGCATAACCTGGGCTCCGGTGCTTCCTCTAAGACCTTTGCAGGCTCCCTGAAAAGATGAGTCAGACCAAACTCCTAGAAGTGGCTGGCCAGAGGTCCTGGCCCTCCCTGGGGCTCCTAGGTGTGGGAAGTTGGTTTCCCAGGCAGTTCTTCACTCGGTTAACTGGCCCAACCTGCTCTGTAGACTGTGGGCTGAGTCCCAAACTTCCCTGCTCAGGCGAACCACAGGGAGATACAGAAATAGCACCCCGCGGCCCACCACAGCCGCCCAGCCTCAGTGCCGGGCCTCTTTCATGGCTCAGACCAGGGTTCTGTCGCCTGCACTTGGGAACTCAGAGCATCCTCTTTCTCCTTCCTGCTAGGCTGGTGGCGGCCGCCGGCTGCCTCTGTCTCTTTAAGAGAGAGAGAGAAGGAACGAAATCAGGAAGTGGGAGAGAGCGGAGAGCCTAGGGCCGAGTTCCTGGGGCGGCACACAGCCGCCCATCTTCAGGTCTCCGAGACCCATGGCCACCAGGATGCCACGGATGCGGCCTGTGCAGGGCAGCAAGCCCTGAAAGTCTGGGGGTGCCTTCCAGTCCCACAGCCGAGATGGGGTGAGTGTGCCGAGTCCACGCTGGGGGGAGGAGGGTTGAATGGGGGCCTCTGGGAGCCAGGCAGCTGCAGGACAGCAATCAGGGAAGTGCCAAGGTGCTGGCTGGCGGGGTCAGCTCTGCAGGCTCCTGCCCCCCCGCCGCGTATCTCTCTGAGGCTGCTGATCCCGCCCCGAGGTGCCCTGTGCACCATCTCAGATGGGCACCCTGGCCAAGGACGGCTTGGAGGCCCTGAGAGGCAGGGAGGGTTTGTTACGGTGCAGAGGAGAACTCCTCCGACACTCCCTTCCAAGCGTCCTCCAGCTCTGCCTCTGTAATTTCCTTTTCTGCCTCGCTTCTGGGGCTCTCACCTCTCCTAGGGTCCTGCTCACTGGCCAAGCCCCTGAGGGGTGGGAGTGGCGAGGACAGTCTCCTGGAGCCTGGTACGGTCTAGGTCTAGGCTGGAAACCCCCGGCTCTGTGGGGGAGGGTGACAAACAGGAAAGGGTTAAAGGGCTGGGGCCAGGAGGCCTTTGGTGGAGGCTGAGAATGAACAGCGCCCAGGGGTGCCTCTCATCCGCCCTCCTCTTTCCGGTGCAGCTCAGCTCCTGGACTGGCCACAGACGGAAAGCATAGCACACTCTTACTGGGGAGAGCCTCTGCCTGATCCGGGCTGCGCAGAGCGCAGGGTAAGTGCTTTAGGCCGCTGTACCGCCTGGAGACGGAGGGGGAGGGGTGGGGCAGCTGGTTCTCGGCTCCGCCGCCCACCGCCCTCATCCGTCCCAGCACCGCCCTTCTGGGCCCCAGCTGCTGCGCTGGGGGCCGCGGAGCACGCACACCTGACCAGATGTGTTGCCGTCGGCCCCTGGGCACAGCCCTGGCAGGACCAGGAGAGAGCCCAGCGCACGCCAGCCCTGTGGGACCCTGCTCTCTGCTGCAGCTGCCCTTCCCTCGCACCTACAGCTGCGCGAGGCCCCAGAACCAGCCCTGGGGAGGACTCTGGAGGAGCTGAAGCCCCCCCTGGCTGTACCTTTGGGCTTGATTTTAGGATATCCTACCTGGTTCCTCAGCCCCAGGTTCACAGGCTGATTCCTCCACAGCCTCTCAGGGGAAAACCTCACCAGCTCATTTCTGCTGAGCTATTACCTTGTCTTCAGAGACTCATCCCCTCAACAGCTTCTATAAAGCTGCAAACACCAATCCGTCTTCTGAAACTGAATTTGACCCCTGATCTCTCCAAGCGGCCTCTGGCTCAAGGGATAGACCTTCTTAAGATTCTCATGAAAAAAAAAAAAAAAAAACTTACAGAGAGAGAGCTCGAAGCTAAGGAGCTGTGGGATTCCAGGCACGGTGACCCTAGGGTTGACCACCTTTGAGACGGTAGAACAAGCAGCAGCCCAGGCTAGTCTGGCCTCATCCAGAGTATCTAGGGGGTGGGGGGCCCTCTCATGAAGACCAGCCCTGGCCCCACTCTTCAGAGCAGCCCTGAATGTAATTCCTGAGGCTGCTCTCTCTGCACTCAGTTGCTTGAGAGGAACTGGCCTTTGGAGAAAAGGGTGTGGGGGCAAATACGAGGAACAGAGCCGCAGAGGGGTTTCAGATCCTCCCGAGGCCGCCGGAGCTTCTGGATGTGATGGTCTCCTGCCTCCTCCACCCCTCCACACACACACACACACACACACGCATACATGCTCATACACACACACCTGTGTATGCATGCTCACTCACACACACCCACCTGTGCATACATACTCACTCACACACCCGTGCACACATGCTCGCTCACACACACCTGCCCGAGCAGCGCTGACCTAGCCAGGCCAGCTTGCTGGCCGTGGCAGACAGCAGCAGGAAGTGGTGGCCCCGGGAGCGCTGGGGAAGGCCCCGGCTCGTGTTGCAATCCTGGAGATTTGTGGTGATGTGGGTGACGCTGTCTGACCTGGAGCCGTTTCAAGCACTTTCTGCTTCCTGGGACAATCCAGGCCTGGATGCCAAAACCCAGAACTCCCAGTGCCGAGGGGAGGTGGCAGAGAAACGGGCTTGTCCCTGCAGAGTGGCCTGCCCCAGGCGGGACGACAATGACGTGTGGAGTCGGGAGGGGACAAAGCCCTGCGAGGGGACGAGGCCAGGCTGTGTGCTGAGGGCCTGGCCTCGGGGCTTCTTTTGGGGGAAGTTACTTAATCTTCCTGTGCTTTCCATTTCTGCCCCTGCCCCCTGGCCTCCGGAGTGACTGTGTGGAGCCCCTCAGCGGGGTGGCCTCGGGCACAGCTACCGGCTGGGTCCCCAGTGTCCACCCCGGGTCAGGCACCCTGGACACCAGTGTGCTCTTTAGGGCGGAAGGTGGTCGGCCGGCCGGAAGCGGGAGATGCAGAGCACCGTCAACTACCTGTGGCACACGGACGACCTGCTGGGCCAGGGGGCCACGGCCCGCGTGTACAAGG
>SJXQ01007810.1:2045006-2060019 GCA_006408695.1 Aepyceros melampus
GGATTGGCTCCTGGCGTGGACACGATGGTGTGAGGGCTTTCCTTCCCTGTTGCCCTCGCTGATTAACCACACACCGCTTTCTGCTCTGGCCTCTTTCTGCTCTGGCCCAGGCTCTCCTTTGGATGTCCCTCTGCTTCTCTGCCTCCTGGACACTTTCTTCTTCCAGGAAGCCTCCCTGACTTCATACTTATTTGAGGACTCACTCTGCCAGTTACATGCCCACACCCCTGACCACACACACACACACACACACACACGACCATCTCTCCTTCCCTCTCGGGGCTGAGCTCGAGCGTGTGTGTGTTTCCCGAGACCCTGATCCTTCTCGCACATCCCTCTGCTGGGGTGTGCTGTGTGCCGGCCGCGCTGCCCATCGCCATGCGTGTGAGCGAGCGCCGTCGCCTCCTCTGGGGAGGTGGCCCTGCTCGAGACCGAGGGGACGGACGCTTGGGCGCTGGAGGCGCCGGGAGTCTGGGCTTGTGCTCCGGTGGCTCTGGCTGCTCATCTCTGTGCCTCGGTTTCTGTCTTTTCAGGGTGAATTTTAGTCATTTAGCCAAAAGGCTCCTGCAGGTGTTCCAGGAGGAGTGCGTGCAGAAGTACCAGGCATCCCTGGTCACACATGGCAAGCGGATGAGGTAACACTGGCCCTCCCTTCTGAACTCGGTTCCCAGGGCCCTCCAGGCCTGGCCCTTCCCGGCCTCAGACAGCCCTGGGCTTTGCAAGCCCCAGCTGAGAGGGAGGTGGTACTAGAGGAACAAAAGCAACAACAAAGAAAGGTGGTTCTGTGGCCCTGGGTGGACCAGGCAGTCTACTAGGCGATTTCCGTTATCTCATTTAATCTCACAAGGTCTGCCCTCTGCAGTGGATACTATCACCCCATTTCACAGATGAGGAAACTGAGGCTCACAGAACGGCTGCTTCCTTAATACCACACCACTAGTAAATAGTAGACCCAGGACTAGCATATGGGCATAACTGCGTCTAAAATCTAGATTCTCTCCATCGTCCCAGGTGGTTGTGTTCAGAAGCCCCCTCTCTGGGGACTGAGATGAGGACACGTGGCCTGGGAAGCAAGGGCAGGCGGGCCCCCATGTGGAGCCCCCTCCGGGCTGTCCCCTGTGGGAGTGTTTGGTTTCTGCCCCTCAGACAAGCCCCTCCCTGAGACCACAGGGCCACTTCCCAGGAGTGGCGGGTTCTGAGGATGGAGAGGAGACTCCCTTTAGAAGACAGCTTCCGCCTGCCCCGCCGGAGGCCACCCCTCACTCTGACCTAACGGTCTGGAGCTGGGCTTGGCCAGCAGCATTTGAATGCTGCTCAGCGATTCCGGCGTGTCACAGGGCTGAGAGTCGAGCAGTGGCTGAAGTTTCTGGGAGCTGGCGTCCTTTTAATGTTGTGGGGCAGCGTCCTTGCTCACTCCCCCTGCTTAGAGAGAGAAGAGAATTCTTAAGAGTCTTTTTTAAATTATTTAACTTATTTTAATTGGAGGCCAATTACTTTACAATATTGTGGTGGTTTTGTCATACATTGACATGACTCAGCCACGGGTGTACACGTGTCTCCCATCCTGAACCCCCCTCCCACCTCCATCCCCATCCCATGCCTCTGGGTCATCCCAGTGCACCGGCCCTGAGCGCCCCGTCTCATGCATCGACCTGGACTGGCGACCTGTCTCACATATGATAATATACATTGCTCTGGAAATGGGGGCGTCAGCAGGCCTCGTCTGAGCTCCCCAGAGCGGGCTCTGGCCTCTCCGGAGCGTGACCCAGGCCCTCGCTTACTAAGCTCGCTGGCTTGTGCGCCCTGGCCTGGGAGGGGCGTGCGGACCCCACGGTGCTGGTCCTGCCAGGACCCTCGTCAGCACCCTTACCTGGGGCAGGTGTGGGCTGAGGGCTCCTGGAAGCGCAGCGGCAGGGCACCCTCTGCACGGGAAGCCTCTCCGTGTCTGTGCTGGCCAGCGGCGGGCCGGGCCCTGACGCCTCCCTGCCCTCTCCAGGCTGCTGCACGAGACCAGGAGCCGCCTGCGCCTGGTGGGCTGCTCCGTGGCCGCCTGCAACACAGAAGCCCAGGGAGCCCAGGAGAGCCTCAGCAAGGTGGGCTGCTTTGGGGCCCTAGCCGTGCCAAGCAGGGTCGCGCCCGTCAGACTCCGGGGAGGCATCTGGGCCATTCCCCGGCCTCAGGGCAGAGCCGTCCCTGACCACATCCGAGCACTCTGGTGTGGCGTGGAGGGTCTCTGACCCGTCAGGATAGAAGGCAGTGCCCAGCATTCTCAGAACAAGCTAACAGGGCAGAGGCTCCCAACCCTGGGACGTCTTCTGGGCCCCGTGCACCCTGGAGGCTCCCCGAGGGAGGGGACCTGAACACTCCTTGGTCTTCTGATCTGTTCTGCTCAAAAAGACCAACTCAGGCAACTCTGAGAGGCCATTTGCTTTGCCAGCAGGGACAGAGAGGGGCTGTTCTTCAAGGAGTAAGGCCCACACAGCTCCTCCTCTCCCCAGCACTGGACACATTCTTTCAGAGACGGTGCTGGGCTGCCCCAACCCCTTCTCTGCATCTTCTGACTCAACTGTGTCCTGACAGGTACAGGTCAGACACAGAGGGGAGCCTGACAGTCTGTACCCCACGCTTCCTGGAGGAAGGGGGGCCTTGTGGGAAATTCCTGACCTTCCAGGAATATTGGCTGGGGATAATTTTGTTATGCATTTCTTATGCCTCCTTGCACCTCCACTGCGCCCAGCACCTGAGCTGACTTATCCCTTCTGACTAAGCGTGGCTCTTTCAGATCCTTGACCGACTATCTCACCAGCTCCTGCAGGAGAGAACACAGGGGGCTCAGGCCTCCCCACCCCTGACAGCTCCTTATCCCAGCTCTGCGCTGAAGGACTTAATTCTCCAGTAAGTGCCAGAGAGGGGGTGTGTGTGTGTGAGCATGTGTGTATGTTAGGGGCTTTGCCCCTTGCCAGGCCCGGGAGGAGGGAATGAGGCTTGGTGGGGCTGTAGGGGAAGGGGGGCTCCCAGGAAAGGTCTAGGCGGAGGCTTGCCATAGTCCTTAGCCACCACTGCCTCTCTTGCTTGGCCCTGAACAGCCTGCAAGAGCTCTATGGGGAGATGAAGGTGCTGGCATCTGACCTCCAGGACAACAACCGCATCATTGAAGGGTGAGGAGTCCCCGCTGTGCAGGGGGTAGGGGGGCCGGGTCCTCAAGCAGTCCTCGCTACGGGGGCACAGGCCCCATGCCTGCCCAGGCAGGTGTGATGACAGGGGTCCACGGTCCAGGGCTTTGACCTTGCCCCCAGGTTAGTTGGTGTGCTAACCAGGTGGAGGCTTTCACTGTGGTCTGGAGGATGTGGGTGGGCCTCAGGGCGGTGAGGGATGAAGGCTGGGAGGTATGTGGACTTGTAGCCGTGTCCAGCTCTGCATGAACGTGGCCTCTGCCTGACGCCCAGACCAGCTCCTTTAACCCTATGACCATCCTCAGAGCGGCAATGACCCAGGAAACGCAGAGAAGAGCTGGGAGAACTGGCCCGGCCTGCAGGCCCCATGTTAGAGGCTCTGCGTCATCGTCAGATGGGAGTCCACTCCTGGGCTGGGGGAGGGTGGAAGTCGGGGGGATACTGGCAGATGCAGCGGGGCTCAGCCTTTGGATTTTATGTAAAATTCACAAAAGAAAGCCGGAGAATAACAGAGTGACCAGCTTCTCATATTACCAAGTAAGCACATTGGAAGGGAAAAAAGCCCTGCCATCTAGAAGTCTCACTTTCGAAGGTGCATTTGAACACCAAAGAGAGGAAGGACACAATCTCAGAAGCAGGGGCGATCCCGTTTACACATGTACGCACTCACACGTGCATGCACGCACCTCCCACGTCTTCCCCATCATCCTTACGTCTGTCACTTCCCCATCTGGGAACCAAAGAGTCTGCAGAGATTCCTGCCGAATGTGACCCTGCCTGCTCCTCACCCACGGTGTGGCCCGGGAAGTTTCTTTGGCTCTGAGCTCGACCACGTGCACAGAGATTCCACCTCCTGGTGCTAATGAAGGGATTAAACAGGATGAGAGACGCACTCTGCTGGGAGGGGAGGGTACACAGAGCCGGGACTCACTAAACGGTAGGTGTTCCCTGAGGTCACCAGAAGGTAGGGAAGCTGGGAGCAGAGCTCAAGGCTGCTCCTAGAGTTTCAGAGGGTCCTTGGGTTGAGGAGGCATCCCATGTCGCATTCCGGCAAGAGGAAAACCCCTCCTCCTAAATACCCACAGGGAGAAGATTTGACAGCTTCTTAGAAAGACTTTCCGAAACAGCCCTTAGGGGCAGGAAGTTCTAATTTTAGTGCCGACATAAATTTTTCTTGCTGCGATATGTAGTCTATTTACAGAGAGCTCACATTTGTATTTTAGTGGATTTTTGCTTCCTGATTCAGAGCTGTAACCAAATAGCCTAAAGAAACCATCTGAATTCCGTTTCCCCTCCTCTTAACCTGCGGCCACATTGGAGTTCCCAGGGGAGCTTTTGAAAAGAACAGATGCCTGGGGCTTGGCCTCAGAGGCTCTGACTGCTGCTTGGAGTTGGGGATTTTCATAAGCTTTCCCGATGATTCTAAGATGTAGCCAGGGATGAGAATAGAGTTCTTGTCAGGAGACACAGGCGCTCCAGGAGGAGAGCGGAGGGCCTGACCAGCCCGCTGCCCCTGAAAGCTGATGGTGTGGGGCCCCGGGCGGGGTTCCGGCTTCTCCACCTGGGCAGGAGACGCTAATCGCGGCCTTTCTTTACAGGCTAAGCAGGGTCCCACTGGCTCCTGACATCTGAGCTTGGGATGTGCCCGCAGCATCCTGAAGCATTACGGTTGTTCAAGCACTGCCCGCACCGGGGACCCAACAGGACAGTGCCGGGTCCACCTCACCAGCCTACCTCCCTCCTGGCTGACAGCCGGGAGTCACCAGCATTACCTTCCGCTGCCTTTCTGGGGGGCCGCGCAGGAGGCCCGGGAGCCCTGGCCGGATCCCGGGCTGGCCTGCGCTCCTGCACGAGCCAGGGGCCAGCCCCTCTGTCTTCCTTACTATGCAGCGAACCTGCACCCATGGGGGCCAAGGCTCCCAGACGCCCTCCCTCCCCCCTGCCCCAGTGTGCAGGGCTTCACTCCTTAGGGAACAGAAGAGGGGGCCTCCTGGGGGCTCCCCAGGGGCGGAGCAGACGACTCCATCCCCGTCTTCCTTCCTCTTCCAGTGTTTTGTGTTGAACAAACAGACCTCTCCCGTCTCCCATGGCTGCTGAGGGTCACCTGTCGAAGTCTCAGGCGTGACTGCCCGATTTCCCGTTCCCTCCAATTAGACCGAGCCTAAAGCTGAGGAATGGGTCTGGGGCACCACCAGATTTGGGGGTTCGCAGCCAGCGGCGTCGACAGTAGCTGTGCCAGTTAGCACATGCCCGTGAGGCCGGAGCCCCGAGGAAGTCAAGGCCTGCAGCTTTCAGAAATGAAATAAACAGGACCCTTTTCTGGGTGGCTGGCACTGGGCTATTTCGGGAGGCAAGGAGGGCTCTAGGCTGGGTGTGCTCGGGCATCAGGGAGGGCTCTAGGCTGCGTGTGCCCAGGGATCTATGAGAAGGACTGGGAGATGGAGGCAGGACAGCTCACTGCCTTTCCCTGAACAGGAGCCTGGTTTCAGGGAGGCTGGCCTCCTGCTGGGGTCCCTCTTTTCCGGCTCCCTGTCATTTGAGAAGCTGTGTAAGGGCCTCAAACTGGCAGGGAGGGTCTGTTTGGTTTTTTTAACCTCCAAACCTCCATCCAAGCGCCTATTCCTTTCCACACACCCCCTACCACTGTTCTGCTACTGCAAGTCGCTTCAGTCGTGTCCGACTCTGTGCGACCCCATAGACGGCAGCCCACCAGGCTCCCCGTCCCTGGGATTCTCCAGGCAAGAACACTGGAGTGGGTTGCCATTTCCTTCTCCATGGGTGCTACGACTGTTCATCTGGCCCTAAATATTGGTTGAGAGTAGTCCTATGGGCCGTTCTGCACATCTCCTCTTTTTGCCCAGAAGCTGGATGGTGCCAGGGTGTGGCATTCAGATTTGTGCATGCCTAGTCTTTCGCTTGCAGGGTACCTCCCTTTCCCTTCACCAGAGCCGACTACCCCGCTGGCCTAAGGGTGGGGAAGGGTGTGCAATAAAGTGGTTCCAGCAGGGGCGGAAAGAGTGAGGAGCCCTACTTGGCGCTTTGAAGCATGAAGACCCGGGAATCCTTCCTGCCTGTCTTTTGGGAGCTTCTGTGTCCTCGGCGGCTGTTCCGCCTGACGGCCCCCCAGGGCGGCGCTGAGGAAGGCTGGGTCCTGGAGTCCGACGTTGTCTGGGCTGGTCCTGCATGGGAAGACCGCGCCCTGTAAAGACCCGGGGAGGGCTGCTGGGGTGCTTGCCAGGCTTCCTGGGTGCCACCTGGGCCTCGGGCCCTGGGTCACTCAGGCCGGGCGGGCTCAGGTCCCGGGTTCCCAGGAGCCAGCCATTGCTCAGACGGCCCTGGGCACCGGGCCCCTTCCGGTCCGCCCTGCCCATGGGAAGTGCAGGCCAACACTCCTGGCTCCTCAGCGGCCCTGCCGGGTACATCCCACAGCAGATCTTCCCTGGCAGCTGTGGCTGCTTCTAAGACCCTGTATGCTGAGTGGAGCCACGGGATCCCCAAAAGCCAGGTGCAGATTTGGGGGAATGATACGATCCAGGCTCTATGAGCTCATGAGCAAAGGCCAGCAGGGAACCTACAAAAGCTTCAGTGTGATTCTGTGCTGCAGAGCCCCTGACGTGGGTGCTCCCAGCTCCCAACACAGCAGGATTTCTGGTGCCCTCTCTGCAGGGGGCACGGAACTGACCCAGGCCCATGACCTTGTCCAGTTCCTCCAGAACCTGTTAAGACCCCCCTCCACCAGGTGTCTGATGACCTCTTCTCTCTGGTGATTCCTAACGTGCCATTTCAAATGCAGTGCCCATTCAGCTGCTGAGACGTCAAATGGGCACCTGCTGGGTGCCAGGCCCTGGGAGGGGAGCCAGAGCTACGTGGCAACTCGGGTGCTGTGCCCGCCCTTGGGGAGCTCACCCCGATGGGGAAGGGCCCTTCAGCACCACAGGAGCGGGCAGAGACAGGAAGGCACAGCTCAGGCAGCGGCCTGCGTCACCACTGCCAGAGGGCAGGGGTCAGGGAAGGACTCGGGGAGCAAGTGGCTCCAGAGTGGGGTCTTGGCAGGTGATCAGGGTTGCCCGGCAGAGAAAGCATGGGAGGCATCCCTGGCAGGGGGACCGATACCCGCCTCGGCGGGGGTTGGAACGGCAGGTATGTGTGTCGCTGCAAAGCACGCTGAAGCAGGAAGTGGGCGTTGAGCACTGGGCGGGGAGCCAGACCCAGAAGCTGCCTCTCAGCCACTCGAAGGAACGCGGGCTTCACCTCAGGGAGCCGCAGAAACGGGTTTTTTTAGGTCAAACCCAGCTGGTGTTTTAAAGACACCTGTGCTTGTGTGGAGTGTGGACTGAAACTCCATGCCTACGGTCCTCGTTTGTAAAATGGAGACAGTATCTTTCAAAGCTGTGGGTAGGGACAGATTCTGTGTTTCCACAAGGAGTCTGAAACACTCCCCAGGGTCTGCACACCCTTCCAGCCCCACCTCCCGTCGCTGAGGCCACCACACAGGCTGGGTGGGAAAACTGGAGCCCTTGACTCCTATCGGCCCATTGGTGGCTCAGGTCCACGCAAACCTTGAGGAAGAGGTCCCGCAGCATTCGGATCGATGGTGAACATGCCATTAAAACATGCCGCTCAGTTCAAGGGCCACCTGGAAGGAAGCAGCGGGGATGAGCCGGGGCCCTGGGGCCTCCTCCTGAGCCCTGGGGCCTCAGGGGATAGTTTTTGCGACTCTCAGAATCTGTGTAGTTTCCTCTGTACAGACAGGCATTCTGGTTCAAAACCCAGATTCTGGGACCCTCCCCACCTCCTGATTCCCATCTGTAAGCATGTGGCCCTGGAGCCTGCCTGTGGACGTTTCCCCAGTGATTCTCCTACAAGCTCTAAAGTTCAAGGACACTGAGGCAGTTTGCAGCCTCCAGTAGAGGCTGTATGGACGCCTGGTATGGGCCTGTGGGCAGCGGTGGACACCGGACCAGGTGCCAGCCCACAACCTGCTGGCTGAGGCGGGGGAGGCCGGTCTCAGGGACAGCGGTGTGGCCTCCCTCCTCCTGGGCCAGCACGCGCTCTCTGAGGCCGCCTCCCTGCGGCAGGAATAGCCCCAGAGGATTCCCACAGCTGGTCAGCCCAGGCTCACTCCCACACTGCTTCAGTGATTTTGCAAAGCATGGGATTCCTGGCTACTTTTTGCTTCATCTCACACACGCACACGCAAAAAAACCTCTGTAATCCAGCAGCCCCAACGGGAGGTGGTCAGGAAGGAGCCAGCGTGACCTGAAGTAGCTTCAGTGTATTCTTGGAAGCTCAGAATCACTGCGGGCACTTGATGCAGTCCCGTCCTTTCCCTGGAGCCTTCGTGAGGCTGAGAAAGAAGGAGGGAGAAGAGTGGGAGTAAGGGAAGGCGGGAAGGATGAGGAGGAAGGAGAGGTAGAGGGGTGGAGAGGGAGAGACAGAGGGGAGAGGGGGCAGAAATGAGAGGAGCCGGCGGAGGCCCAGAGGAGGAACAGGCGTGTGGGTGTGTGTGTGCACACACGCACATGCCTCCAGTGGGAAGCGGCCCAGGCCCCTCTGCCTCTCCGCCTGCCCCTGCCCTGGCCACCGCTGCCGGCCACGGCGGTGGCTTAGTCCTGGAATGTCCGTGGCTGTGTCTCGGCGCCCCTCCCTCTGGCTGAGGGCAACAGCTGCTGACAAACGGGCCTGGAATATCTGAGTTTTCCAACACGAGAGAAGAAACATCCAACGGAAACCAGCCTTATCTTGAGCCTGGCAGAACGGCTGGGGACAGGAGAGTTCCGTAACTGAGGCACAGATGGAGGAGGCGCCCCCACACTGCAGGAAAGCCAGCCCCACCGCCTCGCATCTTACACAGTGACGCCGCCCCCGGAGCCCTCGTGTTCCTGCTCACGCTGCCAGCCCGGTTTGCCCCTCTGGCCACCAGGCAGTGTCAAGGACCTAGAGGATCCCCCAGGAGCACTGATGTTACACACAAAGCCCAAGCCCTTGAGAAGGGCAATGGTGCCCTTACCCCCCCCCCCACCCCTGGCCAGTTACTAGCACGTGAAGGCGGAGAATCCACCCTGGTGACCAGCAACTTTCTCCCGGCTCCCACAGGTCCTGGGGGGCTTCCAGTCTCCCTAGATCAGACAGTTCCTTCATCTCTCCCTCCCTGGGTGCAGGGGCCATGGCTTGAAGGGATACTAAAAAATAAATTCTGTATTAGGTACAGGTTGGGAGCCTACAGCCGAGTTCATTTCGCTAAACGTTTAACGAGCACCTCCTATTTGCCCTGCACAGTGGCAGAAAGACTGACAAGGGAGGGAGGCAAGAATGTGCAGACCTAATTATGACTCATGTTAGAATGACGTGGATGCGGGAGAAACAATGAATTAGGGCTGGGGGACTCTGGGAAGACCCTATGGAGGGCCTGCTATCTGGACTAGACTTTGAAAGTTAAACAAGATTGAAACAGAGAGAGAAAAATGGGGAAAGATTTTCTTCAAACAGCACCTACAAAGTGAGATCAGAGGTTTTAAACGCTGCCATTTGTACCACACCAGCTGGGCAGTGCCAAGGCAAAATCAGAGATCTCACTCCAACCTGTGACACCTTTGGGGGCCAGTCACATGCCTTCTCCGACCCTCAGTTCTCTCATCTGTAAAGTAGGCATGCCAGCCACTTCACAGGGTTGCTGTGAAGATGAGGTCATTCAAGCCAAGAGTGCTTGCCATATAGCAGGTATTCAATGCATGTTTCCAGAGTAATATGTCTAACACACTGTACTTTACAAAGGACTGTCACAAACACTTTAACTCCCCAACAAAGTGTTGTCACGGTGCCTGCTCACAGTCTAGCAATGAAAGGTGCTCCCCACTCTCTGAGGAGGCTGAGCTCTGCGTGCAGAAGCTGCCGGGAGGGGAAGGAAGCCGTGAGGAAGAGGCATTCTGCAGCAGTTTCTCAAGGTAAGAGCGCTTCTCCTCAGACGTCTACTGAGCAGCTCACACAGTCCCAACTGCCCGCTGCCTTGGTCCCATTTAAGAGTGTGGTCTCTGAGTCATGTTCATCAAACTCACATAAGATACAAGCCAACGTCCAGACTTCAGGAACTGATCTCTGCAGGGAGGGTCTGGAATCCACATTTGGAAGAAACTCATGCTCATAAAGTCTGGGAAGGTTGGAGGGCCATTATCCTGCCTCGCCTTCAGCCTGGACCTTCCTTGCTCAGATAGACAACGGGCTGGCTCCACTCGGGGCTGTTTGAACGTCTGCCCCTCAGAGAGGTGCTTCTTGCCTCCAGTCCAATCCGACAGCCCCTGCTGCTCTCTGCCCCTCACTGTGCTTTGTTTCCCATCAAGTGCGCATGACCTGAGGCTCTGCTACACTGAGGTTGACATGTCTAGTACCTAAACTTCTATTAGCTTCAGGAACATGGCCATTTCACTGTTGTACCTTTGATGCCTAAAATAGCACCTGAGATACAGTGGATATTAGGGGTTCCCTTATTAAATGAGTAATTGCTCTGTGCTCTTAAGGATGGCAGGGAGGGGTCATCCGTGCTGTTGACCAGGTACTTCCAGCTCTTTGCCATCCTGAGCACAAGGAAGGAATGCACTTCCTGCCCTCCTTGTGGAGGATGGGCTTTAGAACTAATTCTAGACGAGGAGTGAGCAGCAGTAGCTGGAGCTTCTGCGTGCTGCTGTCAGAGCCTCGGGGACCTCTGTGTCCCTCTGGTTTGCTGCTGGGCAATATGCCACGTGGCGCGTCCATCAGCCTGGATCCGTGACTCGAGGAGCAAAGTCTCCCCACCAACAGGCAAGGAGGCAAGTGGTGTGAGTGAGAAAGCAGTCTCTGGGTGCAAGGCACTGGGACGTGGGGGTTGTTTACTGCAGCGTAGCCTGACCTGTCCTGACAGGTCCAGTGACCCCAAGCAGACAGCTGTACTGGCACAATGACTGGGAGGCCCCTAAGTCGCTTTGGGGGTTTCAGGCGACTTTGAATGCCTCCAAGCCAGACAAACCCAGAAACTTCCCCTTCAGAAAGTCAGGCCACATTCTCTCCTCCTCTTTTCCTTCCTACTAGGAAGCTCCCTGGTGGGTGGGGGCGTTCGGAGACACCCTTGAAACAACTCACCCGCTGGGGGAACCAAGAGACCACCTCTGAAGTGACCTCACACACTCAAACTCACTGTCAGCATCCTTCCCTTTGGTCAAAAGGAAAAACAGCACACCCACTCTTCTGGGAGTGAGTCACAAGCAGAAAAAAGTCAGTGGCTCTGAGCCAAGAGGATCTGCTAACAAGGGGAGAAAACTCCCAGTGGAGGTGTCTCAGCAGATGCTGTGGTCTCGCCCTTGTGGCCAGCATGAGCAAAGACCAGCCCGAGCAGTTCCGAAATTCAGCATCAGACAGTACCCCAGGTCCTGACCCTACCACGAGCCTGGAGCTTATTTAGTACTTCCCTGATGAAGGAAAACGGGCTGTGTGTGTGCGCGCGTGTGTGTGTGTGTGTGATGGCGGAGGAAGCTCTTCTGGGGAAGAAGGAGACTGGGCTGGGAAACATGACATCAGAAGAGGCAAGTTCCCGGCAGAGAGCCTTCTGCTGGGGTTCAGGAGAGGCAGCAGCCTCACTTGACCTCAGTCTCTAGCGCAGGGAGATGAACTGGGAGATAAACTGGATACATTTTTGGGGTTGGTCACATGAATTATGTTATCTCCACCTTTATCTCCCTTCTGTCCACATGCAGGGTTCTGGCCCCGCTGGAGCGCTTTCTCCCTGCACTCCTCCAGATCCAAGCTGGGGCAGGACAGCTAACCAGAGCGCTTTTCTGCCCAGCTCAGGAACCTGGGCAAAGGGGTTTATGCCTGATTATTCCAGATAGTCCTCAGTTTCCCAGGGCCAGAGGAGACACTCATCCCGTGAGCCTCTCCATCCCAGGAATCTGGGCTGGGCTGTCCACACTCATGCTGAGGGGAGGGGGATGAAGGACAGAAATGGCCATTGTTGGTAATTTCACAAATGGCATTTCAAAACTGGCTCCTCGGTGATGCACTCTCTGCCAGGTCCCTTCTCCTTGCCACATCAGACTATCCCCAGAGCTCGAGCTTGGCCCACACCCTGGACCTCTCCCAGCCCTCTGCTCTCCCAAGGTTGGAGGAAGTGATCTTCAAACAAGTCTCAAGCCTGTGGCCAGAGGTGGATAATACAGGGTGGATTCAAGCAAACCTATATGGAATACAGGCTTCTGCAATGGCCTCTCGAGAACTGCTTGCAGAAGTGGGAGAGATGAGGGAAAAAAGACCACAAAGGCAAATAGGTCTTTTCTGGGTCAACGTCTGCCAGAAAACATTGCAGAATTATCCCCCACTGTGTTTGTCTCAGTCGTGTCCCACTGAACTTCACCTGCTCTGCAGGGCAAAGAACAGAGAATCCTATTTTCTTCTTGCCACCGTCGATCTAAAGTAATAGACCAGCAGCGTCAACACTGCCTGGGAACTTGTTTAAAATGCAAAATCTCAAACTGTTACATAAAGGATGGGCAAGCAACAAGGGAACTACAGTCAATGTCCTGTAATAAACCATAATGGAAAAGAAAAAATATACAAAATCCCAAACCCCAGGCCCAAACTGACTCAGAAACTCAGGGGGTGGAGCTTGGTAATCTGTAATTCAACAAGCCCTCCAGGTGACGGTGATGTATGGCAGCATTTGAAAACCGCTGATGTAGAGAAAGCAAGGTTCAGACGGGGGAGAGGAGAGGTGCAGGAGGGGAGCAGGGCCGGTGGCTGTGGCACCATGAGGGAGAAGCCGTGGGCCAAAGCAAGCTGGGCATTCCTGGCCTCTCCACAGTTGAAATTTTAGGAATCACCTAAAAATGAACCTCCAAGGGGAAATCCAAAAGCAAAAGTGAAGATTCCCCTAGAAGACACTAGGGGGAGACCCATCTCTGGCCTGGGACGAGGAGGAAGCAACTCAGGTCTAGAAGAATTCAGACCATGTCTCAAGTTGATTCGCTGGTGACCTCTACTAAAGCAACCAAATTGAACCGCACCTTTCGAGAGGACAGGCAGTGACCACTGAGGCAGAGTGATGGAACCAGAGAGGATGAGGAAAGCGTCAAGCGTCTGCTCACTCTCAGTCCAGTTTCCGGCTAAGGCCAACTACAGAGGCTAGAGAGGACCCGGGCTCACACAGCAGGTCTGAGACGGGACACAGGCTCCCAGCCCCAGCAGGCCCGGTTCCCCACCCAGGAGAGATGGGGAGGGCCGCTTACCTACCTGGTGCAACCCAGGGCTAAAAGACAATGCTAGCCTTTTGTTCAAAAACTGTTAAGGCTTTCAAGGCGACGACAGCAGAGCATTAAAATCGAGAGGAGGGGGAGGTCGTGAAGCCTCGGACTGGCAGAAAGGAATCTCTCTCTGAGTCCCACAGGCGGGCTGTCCACACTAGGTGCAAAGCAGGGCTTTTGCGGGCGGGGAAGGTGGTGGTATTTTCACAGTAATTACTGGAACACCTATGGGCAGAGGCAGATTTGACTCAGAAAGGAAAGCTCTCCCAACCCACGGGGGCCCGGAGTGTTCGCACGGATCTAGGATCACCAGAACTCCAGTCTTCCGGGAAAGGACTCTCCTACCGGCCAGGGCTGCTGCGAAAGGGGAAATCCAACCAGGGTGAACGCGGCGCGCGGACAGCCCGCTGCCATCAGCATGGGAAGCGTCCCCCGCCGTCACGGGACTCGGAGCCGCCGTGGGCCCGCGAGCCGGAGACGGGCATCCCCCGCGTGCGCCCGGCTCGGGGCGCGCGGGGGCGCGGACTGCGGCGAGCGCCGGAGGGGAAGGGCCGGGGGACGTGTCCCTCGGTCGGCGTGAGAACCGGGAGGCCAGCGGGCCGACTTTGAGCCGGTGGACGTCTCGCTGGACCCCCATTCTCCGTTTCTAAGCCCTTCCCTCCGGCCCGCTCCCTCCTTGGGGCGGGTTGAGGTGTGGATTGGGGGTGTGGGAACCTGGGGTTGGCGGGTGAAAATCTGGGGTTGGGGTGAAGGATGGGAGAGGAGAGGAGGTAGGGCTGAAGGCAGGAAGCTCCCACAGAATGCCTCTTCCGAGTTGTCCTGTAAAGAAGCTTTCCACGTGCAACCCTTCAGCTGCCCCGGCTACCTGAAGACACCCCGAAATCCACACTCGCCCAGGCGTCCCCCACTGCCGCCCCTGCCCCTCGGGCGGTCGGTGCTTCCCTTGGGTCGTCCTTCCTGCCTCTCCGAGGTCTCCCCGCCCCCGCCCCGCCCCGCAGGCTGCGGTTCCTTTAAAGGCGCGCTGGTCTGGGGCCGCCCCACTCTCGAGGCGGACTCGGGAGGAGCGCCAGCGCGGAGAGCCGCCCGGCATGGCCATGGCGTCCCCGGCTATCGGGCAGCGCCCGTACCGGCTGCTCTTGGAGCCAGAACCGCCGCGCTATCTGCAGAGCCTGAGCGGCCCCGAGCTGCCGCCGCCGCCCGCGGGCCACTCCTCGCGCCGCTGCGCCCCCGCGCCCCTCTCCACTGCGCCAGGGGCGCACGAGAGACGCGGTGCCCGGAGGGCCGCCCGGGGGGACTCGGAGCCCCAGCCCCGGGCCTCCCGCCCCTCTCGCCCTCTCCGGCCTGGTCTGCAGCAGAGACTGCGGCGGCGGCCTGGCGCGCCCCGGCCCCGCGACGTGCGCAGCATCTTCGAGCAGCCGCAGGATCCCCGCGTCCCGGCGGAGCGAGGCGAGGGCCACTGCTTCGTGGAACTGGCGCTGCGGGGCGGCCGCGGCTGGTGCGACCTGTGCGGGCGAGAGGTGTGGCGGCGGGCGCTGCGCTGCGCTAGTAAGTGTGAGGGGCGGGGCGGGGCAGGGC